>SWBF01000010.1:0-463045 GCA_023848595.1 Aureobasidium sp. EXF-10727
GGGCATCCCGTCCGCTCTGCCATACATAAGCAGTTGAACGGCAGATTAGTACTACGGTGGGTGACCACGTGGGAATCCCTGCTGCTGTATGTTTTGCTTTGCATCTCTTTTGCTTCACAGTTTTTTGCTAAGCACATCTTTTGTTAGGTTTGGAAACCCTGTATCTGTTGAGGAAGGGTTTGGATGATCTTTTTTGTTTTCGTATCCACATTTCTAGATCAAAGGATTTCATTTGTTATCCACATTTCTCGACAATATTTCAGATTTGATATACATTGATGCTTTGGGTAGCCCTTGTACCCTTATAGCAAGTGAGGGGATCTACATGGCAATGTTTCGGAGTGCTGGGAGATAGAGAATCGATTTTGATAGTCACATGTGGGGGGAATGGTATGCCCATGACTGCCAGCACAGCCACAATCAGATCAACCTGCAACGAAAACAATTACAAGAAAAGTTCAGAGTACTTATAGCCATCGAAAGGATCTACAAGAGAAAACAATTACAGGAAAAAGAGACCAGTATGCCAAATACACATTTGATGCTTTTCGGGAAAGAGGTGTCACTGCAAAGCCACACCTTTGGGCAAACCTGCCAATCTATTTGATCCTACCCAGAGATGAATATGTTTTGGAGATCGATTCAACAACGTCATTTGGCCATCTATAAGCACAAAAAACAAGTTAGACACAATCCTTCAAAGGAACGTGAATAAAAAAAAACGTGTAGAGACTAAAATATTTGAAGGAACGGTATAAGGGTACACTTGATGTCTAACACCTTTTTCGCTTCTTATTTGCGCCACCACAAAATGGCATATCTATAGCTGTTTACCTCAAATACCATGATTCCTTTACTTGCCGGTCAAAAAACCACACCCATCGTCATCATATCGATACCTCGAAAAAAGTCCAGGTTTCCTCTAACCCGCAAGCGAAAGCCCCAACGTCCGCATGCCGCGAGACATTCAGATACCCAGCCGTTGCAACGAACAATTGTCGTTCTTGTTCTTTGTGCTCCACCACCAAAACGGCTTTTCCATACCATGGAAAGCTTACCCTGCACTTGCTGCTCGAGCAGAAACTTGGTCGAGACACTGCGGCACGATGATAACGGTGATTTGGATGGGAGTCATGAGAAAAGAGCGAGTCATTTTAGCCGTGGTTCTTGTTCTTTGAGTCCCTCGTGGCTGTGAGTTTTGTGCCACGCCGTCGCCGCGTTTTGAGGCGTAGCGAGCGAACCAGAGTATGGAAAGCGCCTCTGCATGGGTCTCTGGTCTCAGAATTGCAAAGAGTCGGATGTGCGTCCGGAGGGCGCCGGCGATGTAACGAGGAGTCTGATGCTTGGGGTATATGCCGAGTTCTCGTAGTAGCATATCCGGCAACTGGCGGCACAAAACATGCCGTGAGGAACGATCAAGAGATGAACGAGTTGCCCTGCAAAGGACTGATCCACTTGTTCTTGCCTTTGCGCGCATTCTGCATCTCAATGTACAGAGCAGGGTTGATTCCCTTCTTCTTGAGCTTGTGTATCTTCTCCACACTCAGGCTCGAAGTGTCGACCTCGCTGCTCGTCCATTCGTTGCTGGACACGCTACCACGGTCACTCATGCTCTCGCCTTGCCAGGGATTGACATGCTCGGACATTTGGTCAATGGATGTGCGCTTGATGATGCGTGGGACACGCGCGGGGATGGTTGGTGCCCTGCTGGAAGCACTGCTGCCCGTGCCTGTGGATGCCCTGCTCGACGCCGGCGAAAGAGCGTATTGAGAGCTTGTGTTGGAGCTTTGCCGTGATGGCTGTTCATGCATCGTCGGCATTGGTGTCTGTTGCTTCTCTTTGCCCTTGGGCCGAGAAGTCACTAGTTTCAAGGGGTTCGTGAAAGAGCCTGACCATCGCTGCTGACGTTGGACTTCCTTGGCAGGAATAGAGTCGCTGCGTGAGTTCCAGCCTAGTTGACCATCAAAAGCGAAGTCAGCCACTGAACTGGTTTCACTGGCTGTCGAGCTGTATCTCCGGTCGCTGTCTATTCCAGAGTTTGAAATACTTTCCTCTTGGCTGGTAGGAGTGCGTGTTGCACTTGATGGTTGACTGGAGGCATAATCAAGGTAGGGCTTGTATATGAGCAATTTTGGTGCACCAGACTCTGGTAGAGGCTCTTTGCGTGCAACATTCCCTGGTGGAATGCTGGGAGATGGATCCACAACACTGTCCACTCTTGAGGATTTTGTTTGATTCGAAGATTTGGTTCCTCTCGAACTCTCGGTATCCGTATGTGGCAATTGACGTCTCCTTATCGATACAGGAGGCGGTGCGGCTTCGTCAAAGCTGCTAGCTATGGAGCTTGTGGTATTCATGCGTGTGAGAGGATGGGTGCTCTGTCCGGAGGATGAAGGTGTCGCATCGTCGACGATGGCCCTGACATGAGGTGGCAATGCCTGGGAGTCTTTCCGAAATTGCTCTTCCGGAGCAACTGTGCCGGGCGGTATGGGAAAGTCTTCGTAAATGCTGTCACCTCTTGAGATGTTCAGCGTGCTGAAATGGTGGTTGAAACGTTCAGAGCTTCTGAGAGCATGTACTGCACGTGGTGTGGCCTCGGTGCCGTCCGTCTGCATGTCACTCAGGTCTGCATATGTCCTGATTGGAGGCGGAACGGCCTCGTCAATGCTGGCACCTCCTATGCTTGCTCCATCCATACTATGTCGTGAAGTGTATTCGTCTGTATATGTCATGACGGATGGTGCAGGCGTCCTGTCACCATCGTCGTTCTCTTCCTCGTCGACATTGGTCTCTTCAAGGTGGAATCCGTGAAGATTCTGAGCAGGATCAGAGAGTGTCGGACGATTGGCCGGATCGTATTCGGGAATAGGACCAGCCTGGCTGCCAAAGTTATACGAAGTGGCTTCAACTGGGCGTGGTCGCGAGAAATTGGGGCGCGAAAAGTTGAGAGGGGAGGGCTTCAGTGACGGGTTGGACGAGATGGCAGAGAAAGCTGAGAAGGGCGTTGGCAGCAGATCGTTCGAGTGTCGCGTTGGAGGCATCAAGCCAGCAGGCGGCCCCCTCGATTCTCCATGGTGGTCTTCTGTGAATGAGCCATTGGCAGGTAGTTCCGTCGGCAGGTATTCACCTGCTAACTCGGCCACCGGTGGGAGGTCGCCCGGTAGTTCGTATACTTGACTGTGCTGCGACATTACCATGGTGAGCAGGCCGTGTCAGCGTTCGACATGGCGACCGGTATAGACGATGAGGTGACAGGAGCTATCGGCTTCCTGACGTTTCTTGTGCGCGTCCATCCACGTCCATTCGCATGCATACACAAACTCGAGCACCCATGTCCGAAGGTGATGTCATGAGATATGCCGCTGCATCACCACATGTCCGCCGAGCAGGAGCAGGCCGAGCCGCCCATCGATCGTCCTTGCCAATGGTGCTGCTTGCTGCTTGCTGCTCTGAGCTCACCTCATGTCGGGAACGCACACCAAGTACTTGTACAAACCGTCTAGTGTATCTGCTTGGGCTGCATCCTGCTGTGCTACGCCGTACCACTCACCTGCCGCGACACATGGCGTCTTTGGCTGCCGTACTTGCGTCACCCAGCTAGCCGCTTCTGGCCGCCCGCAGCATCCATTGCATTCTAGACATGACAAGCACTGCACTGTAAATTGAGCCCATGCATAAGAAGGAGTTGAAAGTATTGTTACAGTTCTTTGGCTGCCTCATAAGGTCGAGCTCGTGTGTCGCAGCTAAACAAGTCAAAACCAGCCATCGGCCCTTGCCATCCTCGTACACGGCCCACCGCCAGTCTAGAAGCCCAGCTCTTGCTATCTGTCTGTCTGTCCGTCCGTCCATTCGTGGCTTTCGTTGATAACAATCTCGAAACCAATGTGCTAAGAAATATGCCAAAAGTCCCATCAGGGGAGCATCAACGCTCCCTAGTCTCTAAAAACTCCCCAGCGCCTAACCATGATTGTAAACATTTTGATGCATTCGCTGCGTGACGTAAAACATGACGGTCATCGGGATGGACTCTAGTTCATAAGAGAAGTCCCCCTGAAAGACCTCATGTGGTGTGGAGGTCAAAACCTGGCTGGCTCCGTTTTCGTGACGGCTTCCAGCCGCTCAAGCGGCCCAACTTCTTCCAGGCTCCGCTGTCCCGGTGCGTTCTAGGGCTGCCGCTCAGATCGCTCATCGGCGGTGTGACTGGTGGAGTCATGGGGCAGTCATTTATCGGCGACCCGCTACTACCAGAGTCGTCAGTGAGTCCAGGTCCAGAGTAGATGGCGTCTGATGCACTGCTTGTCGTGCTGAGAGCAGCCGACAGAGAGTGGGAAGGAGCCGAGCTGGTGGGGCTGAGCTTGGTGGAGAACCGGTGACGAGAAAGAGCAGTGGTAAGGGCCGAAGGAGCAGACTTGCGGTTGTTGAGGGATGGAGGTGAGTAAGAAGAAGCGGAGAACTCGACAGAGCTGGCACTTAGAGGAGGGGGGCTACCTCTCGACGAGTGACGGCTGCGACGACCAAAGCGAGACGACTTCTCTTCGACGGGCGTCGTCATGCTCTCATTCGAGTTGTTGGAGTAGTAGGGGCTGACGGGAGTAGGTGATTGAGGATACACACTGTTGAGGAATGGCACCAGGACTGACTCCTCCATCAACTCGTAAGTCTTGGAAACGGCAGGCTCGAGTACTGAAGGTTCTGGAGGAAGTGTGTTTGCAGGCTTGTGTCCCAAGATGGGATCACGAACCTGCGAGGGTAGGTTGACTTCACGCGAACCGTTAGGCTGGATGTAAGCTTCCATCAAACGGATCCATAGTTCCTTGACGTAAGTTGCATCGTGTTCCGTGGGTTGCCCAGGGATAGGGGCCTTGTTCATCATTCTGTAGAAGTGCTTCTTGTATCGTCCTGCATCCATGGTGAATTCTAGTGTTTCCAGGCAGTGGTTGTTTGAAAGGTAGGCCATGAAGGCGGCGAGGGTCCAAGGTGCAGGTGCTGTGTTTGCGAGAATCTCGCGAAGGTTCGGTCTCCTCGGGCAGAAAGGTGCAGATTCCGAGGACGTTGGCCGCGTCAATGATGTTGCGGACGCAGGAGCAGACGCAGCCATGTGAGTGCTGGCAGGACGTTGTTGCTGTGGTGCCTCTTCGGCGGACATTGTGGCTTCGTCGTCGGCGTCACAGTCGGCGGTGGACGAGTAGATGGCAATCTTTGCAGAGTGAGCAGAATCTGTTTGGAAGTGTGAGGGCTTGCGCGAGCTCATAACGCTGCCCCAGAAGCCGTTGCTGCTCTTGCGACGGGTTCCAGCAGGCGGGTTGCTGTGAGTGGAGTCTGTGGTCAGGGTGCCGACAGAGGCACGCTGGTGCTCAGATATAGGCGCCAGCTTGGAAATTGGAGTGGAAGAGTCAATCTCCCACGAGTCTCTGGCTTGTCTTGTGCTGCGGTGGGTCAAGGGCGAAACATGAACCACAAGCAAGGTGTTGTCGCGGTTTCTAATGCTGTCGCTGCTCGTCGTGTCTGACGTCGGCTGTCGTGGTTACGCTTATGCACGGCGTGTCGCACAGCTGGCCTAGAATTCGACAGGGGAATTTTCTTGGTGATGGGCAGCTGCAGGAGGATATTCAGGTGTGAGTGCAGTGGCAGGCGACAACGAGAGACAGATGATAAAGTATGGCGTCGATTTTCAGTAAAACCAGTAGACGGGCCGTAAGAAGAGCTGAGGGTTGAAGATTGAGTCCGGGGAAAGAGCGAGCGACGGGGCCTTGTATCGTTCGTCTTTGTGCGAAAGTATTGAAAGAGCGAGTAACCAGCGTCCGAGAGGATTGGAGATGTAAGTGGTCGCTTGGTGCGTGATCAACGAGCCGCGGGCGGGGTTTTGCAGCGAGTGGGCAAGAGGGAAATCAAAAAAGAAGGGAGGACCAGACGAGACCGGACGGGTGTGTGAGGTGATGTGGTGCGCTCTTGCAGAACGAGGGCGCGGGAGGAAGGTACTCCTCTCTCTTTGGCAGGCGCTAACGGATTCAGCAGCTTCCACGCTAGAAACTGGTAAGAACGGACTACGCCCGATGCGGCATCGCGCGACCCACTAGGCTGCGCCGCCATGCACGGGCATTGGCTGCTGATTTCGTCCTGCCTGGCGCTTCTTTTGTGTGGGTTGGCGCAGTGATCCATTCCTTTGTTCGCCATGCTGCACTGCGCTGCACTCATGGCCTGTCTTCTTTGATCCCCGAACGCCGTCTGAATCTTCTGTTTGTTTGACCCATGCCCAAGAATGAGACATTCGGGCGCCAAATCACCGTCGCTTACTCTGCTCTGCGGGCCATCTCACCGCCAACGGCAGTCGTAAACAAAGTTGGCCCATGACTGTCAATCTGCCAGTTGTTTGAACTTTGTTGTCGTTCTCTACGTCAATCTCCTTCTTCTCCGGTAGCCGTTCGCACACAGAGGAGAGCTGAGCCTCCTCTCTGTTGCTCTGTACGCCCGTAGCACCCAACGTCCCGTCCTTCAAGAGTGTGTCGACGGTTGGCACGCCGCAAAGCTCGAGCACTTTCAAGACCCTTTCCCGTTGTGCTGAAAGAGAGAAGGGGGCATGTATCATGTCGATCGTCCCACGTCGCTGCCCGTCTGCGTCTCCGTGTCGTTGATTCGTTCTTCCTTCGCTGCATCCCCGAGTCGATCCTGTTCGTGCTTGTGTTTGGCTGTGGCTTTTTGGCTGCATGCCCGCGTGCCATTGGTCGAAGCCGCTCGAAACACGACCAAGTTTCGAAGCGTCCTTCTAGAAAAGCACAAAGAGTCGAAGCTCAGGTTTGCGTGCCACACCGGGTAGCCATCTCCGTCATCACTCCCGACCGGCGCTTCTGTCGGCCCCCAGCAGTTTGGGTTTTTTGTTTCTGCCTCAGCGCAAGCAGTTTATTATTTTTCCTGTTGATATTGACTTCTCGGCCAACGCAGGAACCACTGGTTGCTGTTGAACTCGGTTTGCGTGTTCGTCCACCTGCAGAGAGAAACCTTGTCGTTCCGGAGTCCGGCTGATTGGATACCAGCGTGGCGACCAGTTGTATAAACAGTATTATTACAACCAACGGCTGCGGAAGATGGCGACAACCTGTCTCAGTCGATGTCTAACTTCTTATCTGTTCATGTATGAGTCCTTTTTCCCTTTTATGAGAAAGCTCTACATCACTGCTGCTGGTCATTACGTCCGTAGATTGCTGATCCCTATCCCTATGCTCGTTCTTCACTCGGGCCCGGGGGACGGTGGCCAGCAGCGGCGACGTATCTCTTGCGCTGCGCCGTTTTGCATGTCATTCTCCCTTATTTTCACCATTTTCATGCAATTTGCTCCTGGGTTTTTATGAAACTCGGTGCGATATGTTTTGACAGGCGCCGGAGCAAACTCTGAAGTTGTCTACCTTGGTACATCAGAGTCAAGAATCAAGGGGCAGGCTTGCAGAGGTTCCATCGCAAGGACATCAAACGCTTGCCTCTAAGCTTAACTTTCTGGCTCATATGCCTTGAGGGAGTTTGGTTCTTCCGGCATCCGCTCCCTCTGTGCGTGTGCATGTCTCGTGCCCTTGGCCTTGGACGACGATCTTTATTGGCGTGATTGGTTCGGCATACGTCTTCGCACTGACTCGTCACCCGATATGTAAACACTCGAGACAACCACTGATCCGTGGACCGTGGTCCCCTGCACTCTGGAGAGCGTGCTTCTTGACACAGACAAGCTTCTCGTATCTTCAGTATCGCTCACGATCGGCGATGGTGACTGGTGTGTTCGTTGGAAATGTGTGGAGTGGACGAAGCAAAGGGCATGTACCAGGATCTTCTACACGTGCGGGCTTTTGCGACTCACTTCTGAACGACCACTCTCGAGCCCGAGGTTGTCTCCAGCGCTGCCGTCTCCAGGTCCCATCCTGCTTCACCAAGCCTGGCTTGGACCTTGTCCCAGTCTTTCCTTACAGCCACAAGTGTGCTTCGAACCGCATCAACGGCATCCTTCCCACCTTCAGAGCCCTGTCCAGTCTGCCCTACCAGGAGCAGGGCATGGTACCAGGCCTTCAATTGAACCGTAGTGTCGCTGCCCTTCTTCAACACGATGCAAGCCACGTTTGACGGGCGCTCCAGATAGACAATGTAGCCCTCCTCGTCGAACAGCTCCAACAGCTGCAGTAGCCGGCCGTCACAAAGACTAGTTGCTCTAGTCAACCTGTTCGTCTCTCCCAACCGCCGCAGCAGCTCAGACGCGGGGACTCCAATCTTGCAGTAGCCTAAGCACTTGCCCTGCACATCACGCAACACGCCATCGCGCTCAAAGATTCGCTCCTTGGCCGACACTTGCTTGGGACTCAAGACGCAGCCGTGCTCGTGCAAATGCGCAAACACGATGTTGGCGCGTTGGCGGTTGAGCGTGCGCATGCACACCGATCTGACCGCCATGTAGTTTGTCGCGAGATGCAGCGTCAACAGCAGCAGCAGAGTCGTCCAAGTCGCAAAAGGGGTCGTCACGGCCTTGACCACCAGACAACCCACCAGCATGCCCGCGAGCGAAATTACGGTTTCTTGACTCGAATCTTTCTAGAAGCCAGCGTACCAAGATTAGTGATTGTGTTTTTCGCTAAAATATCCAGATTGACTTTCTCGTGTTGTTGTTTCAGGAAGGGGCAGGATTTGAGATACCAGAAACAACATCATCAATCGTGAAACTTACAGCATTGAGCTCTCCCAGGTTTCCCCATCGAGCAAAGTGTGCGCTGAGGCTTGCTTTGGCACTGCCGGCAGCAACGCCGCATAGCGATCTCAAGACGCTCGCCGTCGCCAGTACGAGCACCCTGAACGGTCTCGGAAACATGGGAGACAAGCAATCCAGAACCATGGCAGCATCATTGAAAACATCGGCCTAGAGATACGCACGAAACAAATGTCGGATTAGCAATTTGCAATACCTTTCATCCGCATGATGGGTTTTTGCGTTTCGCAGGAAGCGAACAGATAGCTTTGCAAGCAGAGGGCAGAGGGCATAGGGCACAAAGGAAACAAGCGAGAAAAGGTCTCAGAAGCAAACTGCCAACATACCAGCAAACGGTAAAGCTTACACTCTGGTTCCAGCGCAGTGCCGCGATGTGCTGCAAACACTATCGTCGCAACCCTGCCCATGCTCTCCTGCAAAATAGAAAGCAACAGCGCACCGGTAGCCGATGCCGAAGCATCGCCCACGCCAACACCTATATCAAAGCCAAACGTCAATAAAAGATTATTCACCAATAAGCTTTTTGCATTTTGCCGAATGTTAAAGACAAATGCATATACCGATTATGACGTCGGTAAAAGTCTTGAGCACGCGACGGAGCGGCAGTCCGACACCAGAAAGCCAAACACAAATACAAGACGAAATAAACTGACCTTCGAGCACTGCCCTAGAAGCCAAAAGCCCAGCTATGGAGCTAGAAAATGCTTGCAGTGAATCCTATTGTTGATGTCTTTGAATCAGTTGCCCAGCTCCGATACGGTCGTATGCGCATTTTCGCGTACGTAGATTTGATATCTGGTCAACAAAACGTCAATGCTGTGTCCATGACCCTGGTGCGTTATTTGCAGACATACGACAAATAGTCTTCGGTGACGCTGTGAGGGTATCCGGCTGGCAGGAAGATGTCCAGTAGTGTCTTGAGTGATTTTTGAGAACTCCTAGGTACCTGTGATTGGTGTTAGTTGTGTGTGGTGTCGTGGTGGGTTTGTTGGAGAGTGGTTACGATTCTGTCGATTCTGGTAACGTCGCGTTTGGTTGTGGTTGTCTGGATGTATGTCGCTGTAATGTTTCCTGCCTCGTCTGTCTCGATTAGTTCGAGATTCGGGCACGACATTTTGGGCGCAGCACTGCCCGTGTGAGTGGTCAGATGGATGAGAGAACAAGTGATGATGTGATGTGCAAAGGCAGGAAAGCGGAGTTGTCTGTTGGCTGGTCGCTCTGCAGTTGGGCGATTTCATAACCAGACGGAAATCACAACAGTCTAGTTATACATTTCTACATGGCTTTTCACATTACTTTTTCTCAATAGTCTGCTTGATGACCTTGATTTGTTCCATGACCGAGCTCTTGCTGGTACCGCCCGAAGCACTTCTCATCTCGACACTCTTCTGGTAGTCAAAGACTTGGAGAATGTCCTCCTCGAATCGCGAGTCGACGCCCTTCAATTGCTCGTACGAGAGCTTGTCCATGGGTGTGCTCTTCTCTTCGGCGAGAGCGACCACTCTGCCAGAGATGTGGTGGGTCTCGCGGAACGGCACGCCCTTGCGGACAAGGTAGTCTGCAAGGTCAGTGGCGAGCATGTCTGGTGACAAGCTAGCCAGCATGTTCTTGGGCTGGATGTTGAGGGTGGACAGGACGCCAGTGGCGATCTGGATGCTGTCGCCGACAGTCTTGACGTGGTCAAGCAGAGGCTCGACGCTCTCCTGCAGATCCTTGTTGTAGGTCGAAGGGATGCCCTTGATGGTCATCATCAGACCAGCCATTTGACCGTATGCTCTGCCAGCCTTGCCTCTGATGAGTTCGAGTGAGTCGGGGTTCTTCTTTTGGGGCATGAGCGAACTGCCGGTCGAGTAGGCGTCTGCGAGTCTGACAAAGTTGAATTCGGCACTCGAGTAGATGATCAAGTCCTCGGCCCAGCGACTCAGGTGCAGCATGAGCATGCTTCCCCACTGCATCGTCTCGACGACAAAGTCACGGTCGGCAACGCCAGCCATCGAGTTGTAGATGAGAGTGTCGAAGCCCAGCTCCTTGGCCATGGCATCACGGTCGATACCAAAGGGGTTTCCGGCCAAGGCACCACAACCCAGAGGGCTGCGGTTCACGCGCTGCTTGACCTCACGAAGCCTCTCGAGGTCGTTGGCGAAAGCGAGACCGTACGAGAGCATCCAATGCGACCATCTGATGGGCTGTGCGCGCTGGAGGTGGGTGTAGCCAGGCATGACGTGCTCAATCTCTTGCTCCGAACGGCTGGCAACAACCTTGAGCAGATCGACGAGGAACGACTCGATGTTGTCGAGCTGCTCACGCAGCCACATGCGCATGTCGACGGCAACCTGCTCGTTTCTGCTGCGGCCAGTGTGGAGCTTGCCAGCAATGTTCTTGCCGATAATCTCACCCAAGCGACGCTCGTTGGCAGTGTGGATGTCCTCGTCGACGCCGGGCTTTATGGAGAATTTGCCAGACTTCCATTCCTCCTCGACCTCTTTGAGGCCTCTCTCAATCTCGGCAAACTCTTGGTCGTTCAGGATGCCCTTGTTCTTGTTTGCACGGGCCCAGGCAATGGAGCCACGGATGTCTTGCGAGTAGAAGGCGCGGTCGTAGTAGATGGACTCGTTATACGCCGTCATGAGGGGGTCCTGGCCGCCTGGAGGACATGTCAATTGGATTGTTGTGTCTTATTCTTGATTGACGCCGACTAACCAGTAAAGCGACCTCCCCAAAGCTTTTCGCTGCTAGGAGCTCCTGCCATGTTTGTGGTAATGTGTGATGTGTGATGTGTGATGTGAGTTGAAGAGCAGATTAGAGAAGCACCAAATTGGACAAGAATTGATCAAGATAGATTGATCGAGAGGCTGAGGGAGAAAAAAGATGGTCATTCGAGTACAGTCATAATTGCTCCTTCGTTATCGCGCTTATCGGCGGCCCGATCTCGCAGCTTTTGAATACAGCACGAGTAGCTCTCTCCAGACTCTCCTCTCCACCTTTTACATACCCCATCTTCGCGCGCCATGGAGAACATCTGGCACCACCGCCGCGTCGCCGACACGGCTGCAAAGGGCTGCATGGTCTGCTACAAGCCCTCGGCCAGCGTCCTGATCACTCCGGACAGCAAGGATTTCTTCTACATTTGCCCTTCGCATCTCAAGGACCGCAACTTTGCCCTGCCCACCGACGACGAAGCCAAAGCCATTGCCGACAGGAAGAATAAAGAAGACCTGGACCGCGAGATTGCTGCCGTCAAGAAGGAGTTTGACGAAAAGATGAAGAAGAAGCAGCAAAAGAAGGACAAGGCCAAGGACAAGGACGCAAAGGACAAGGACAAGACGGACGACAAGGACGAAAAGGAGCGAGACGACAAGATCAAGGCCCTGACCGACAAGGCCGACAGCTCGTCGACATCAAAGACAGGCACCGACGACGGCCCGCGTGTCTTTCAGCTGCAAAAGCACTTTTACAACATGCGACTCGAGAAGCTGCGCAATGCCGAAGCTGCAAAGCGCCAGAGGGAACGCCTGCGCAACCCGGCCCTGTTTCCTTCAGTCCCTTCTGGCAATCCCTGAGACGACCAATCCACCATGGCCATGCCGCAGTCTGCAACGGCAACCCGCAGCTGCAGCCTGTCTCAGTGCCCACCATTCTTCACAGCCACCGCCATCTGCCAAGGCCGTGTCAGCACTAAGGCTGGAGGCAGACACAGGATACATTCGCCAGCCCTCGTCAGCATCTGATAATCGCTTTTGCCAGCCAGCCAGCCAGCCCGGTCCCGACCCTGCGGTACGCCCGTAAGCCTATTCATCCTTGGAACACTCTGATTGCCCCAACAAACTGCCATCTTGGCTCTTGTCCAAGGCTTGTCTCGATGAGCCCGTCTGGTCACCAGATCCTGTGTCACGCACGCCTGCTCAGGGTGTCCGTCACAACGTCACCTTGTTGCTTATGCTCATCTCGTTCACTTAACGTCCAAAACCCTCACCCAAGCCGGACAAATCGCAAAAGCCGAAAGACAGGGGGAATCAGACACGCAGTCCCCTCATCTCTTCACGCCCCAAGTCGAGTCCATCCTCGAAATCGACCCACTGCATCTGAATACGAAAAGAGCAAGCAAGTTTCTTTCCCGTCTATTACAAAGCATTGTCCGAAAGTTCATTGTGACCATCTCATCAGAGAACCCGATGATCTTGCAAGTGCAAAGAAACGCCACTTCGGACATGCTCGTCTCCGGACCGTGAAGGATTGCTGTTATTATTCTGTCTCGCCAATATGACCGGATTTGACTCACGTAATGTGCTTCTACAAGGCATATGTAAAATCCAATGTTAGCAGGAACAAAACAAACAAATAACAATTAGGTATCTTTTGCCAGCCGACCCTATCGTGTTTCGAAAGAACGTCTGTGTGTGTTAAGTGGATGGAAGAGAATGATCAATCTACCGAGATATCTAGCAGCTTCTTTATTCTATTCCCTTCTCTCCATAGTCGTGAAAGTATAGCATCTTTTTGGGGGGGTCGTGAGTAAAAAGACAAAAGAAAAACATCTTCTTCTCTTGCCAATGCAGAGCAAATGCATCGTACAGGGAGATGGCTCTCCCTCCATACCCATGGTCATTGCTGACCTCTCTTCTATACGTGTGTGCGTCGTGCCTTGTTCTATTGATTATTGCAAAAATTGCACAGTGATGATAGGCTTTCCCCCTTCGCATCTTCTGGTCTTTTTTCAGGTTCCTGTCATGCTCTTGGCGTGGGCATTGCGTTACAGTCAGAGCCCAGTTGTACTCCCCCGCCGTCAGCGCCTGTTTGGGTATCGTGTCACCGCTAATCGAGTCTTGTCTGCTAACTGGCAAATGTCATGCTTCGTGCGGCATTTCCGCAATCACATCCGGTTTGTTGCCCATGGGCGGCCCCGCCGGATTGGCCATTCCCAGCATGGGCATCGCTGGTTGCACATTGGCGGTCATGCTCATTGGTTGTGGCAGCGGTTCGTCGCGCATACACGTCGTCTCGAGCATGTTAGTCCATTTCCCGCTCGTGCCCCCGTGGCTGTGCTTGAGATGTTGGCGGAAGTGGTCGGCGCGGTAGAATTTTTTCGTCTGGTTGCACTCGCCAAACTTGTGGGTTTGCAGGACGTGCTCGCGTCTGCTGTTCCAGTCTGCTGGATTGGGGAATTCGTCGCCGCAGTAGCCGCACGTGTCTGTTGCGCCGTTTGTGCTGGGTGATGTGTGGAAGGCTGTTTCGATTGTGTTCAGCGCGCTACACGACCATGAGTGGCGGCGTAGATGGAGAGAGTTTTGATGTCGCTCTGCTTCATTCTTGTTCTTGAAGCGGTTCGGACAGTAAAGACACGAGTATTGCTTTTCCATGTGATGAGCTCTGGTTGCACATTGTCAGTAAGCGCTTGCAACAGAGTTCAGCAGTATCTCAAAACTAACCTCAAGTCGTCTTCGCTAGTAAATTTCTTGGGTTTCTTGGGACAACAGTCGCAAATGAAGATACCTTGTACACCAGGCAAGCTATTGTGACGTGATTGTGGTGCACTGTCCGCAGGAGTATGGAGAGCATTGTGTATTGGCGTGTCAGACATTGTGCGAGTATATGGCGGCATGACGTGCTGAGGCGCAGGACTTTGGTTGCTCAGGGGCTTAGCATTTGTGTAGCCCATGGCCCCGAGGTCCGGATCGATTATGGCTGGCGACATCATGCCAGGTGAGATGCGTCCAGAAGCATAACTCGTAGCACTGCTAGAGACAGATAATGTGTATGATGAAGCCAACGAGCCGTGGCGCGGGTTGTATGATGAGGCAGAAGATATTGAGCCATGATGACTCGGCGCATACCTCGACGCCGAGATGGACGGATTACGATTAGGGTATTGTTGTTGTTGTAATGAGCGACGAGTGTACAAGTCACCACCGCCCGGAGCGCTACTGATTGAAGAGCGGTCTTCGCGCAAGGAATCTCTATGCGGCGATGAAGCGCGTCTCTTCATGCCTGGCTTTGCGTCAAGCTGGAAGTCGTCGCGGTCGTTAAGGTTCAAGCCCTTCATCTGACCCTCTTCTGTAGAAAACTCTTCACTCAAGAACATGGACTGATCATAACTACCGCGATGCGATGAGTTGTCGTCGAATTGAAAACTCGAATGGCGCAGCGCTGTTGGTCGGGTGTTCTCCGGATTGAAGTTGGGATTGCGGAATGGACCGGGCGACACAGCACTAGATACAGACCATCTGAAGGTAGAGCTGTCGACCGAAGGATGCCGCCTCTCAGACTGAGACGCCGACGAGGTCGAGAGATGCCTGGCCGAGTGTTCTGCGCTGGGCTCTGGTCCGGGGGACACAGGTCCTGAGGTTTCCGGCCCGCCCGAAACCGAAAGTCTATTTGGCGTATTCGGCCCGCCGATTTTGGATAGCAGGTTCCTGTCGTATGCTTGCGACGAAGTGCTGAGAGAGCGCTGTTCCAGTTGTCGCTCGCTCTGTAGTCTGTAGGAAGTTGTGTCAGTTTTTGCAGTTGGACATAACGGTGAGTGGTCTTTGTCTCAAAGAGCCGAGGCGTTTTGTTGGTGGGCCGGGCTTCGAACGAGCAAAGCCGAAAAACACATCAACAATCAACAGACTTGTCTGCACTTTGGCAGCCACGACGACGAGCAGTTCAAGTATGTGACAGATGGGTAATTTTTCGATTAGATCGCAATTGTTATGCGACCGGCGTGACACGACGAGAATGGCAGAATAACACACCTGTAGCCTGAGAGTTTCGAGTCGTCCTTGTCGCAAGGATCGACCATGGCCTCCGAGTTGCGATGCGGCGCCGTGATGGTCGACATGGAACTGCCTCTCCGGGACGCGTCTGCTTCATGATTCTGCTTGGTGTGGCCGTCTCCAGGCGACTTGTTGCCGCCCAGCAGACTCGAGCCGGGCCTGACGGTGGCGGCCTTGCCAAAATCGGTCCAGTGCTGATCGACATATTCCTTGTTGAAGAAAATCCATTCTTTCTGCTGCGCCTGGGGCGTCAGGTCTTCGTACAGATTCATGGGCGGCGGCAAGGGCGGCGGCACCGAGGGCGAATCTTGTGTGGCATGCGGGATGGACATCGGCGACGCCGGCGCATGCAGTGAATGCTGCGGCGAGTGTCGTGAGGGAGGCGGCGGACTGCGGTGGCTGTGGTCGTGCGAGTGCGAGTGGATGCGGATAGAGGGAGTGCCATCCATGGTAGACGGGCGCGCACGACTTGTAAAGAGCGTTTCACCGTCGTCAACTTGGCAA
Organism: Aureobasidium sp. EXF-10727; assembly: GCA_023848595.1. Lineage (NCBI taxonomy): Eukaryota > Fungi > Ascomycota > Dothideomycetes > Dothideales > Saccotheciaceae > Aureobasidium > Aureobasidium sp. EXF-10727. The sequence continues at coordinate 15,994 of SWBF01000010.1, forward strand.
AGCCGGTGCTGTACGGGGCGTTGACAAGTGCCGCTGAAAGAGGGAGGGAATCGAGGGGCACTTCAAGGCAGGACAACAGCAACAACTTCCTGAACAACAGCGACAAGCTGCTAGAGTCTACAGGTACGGCCAAGGGTAAGCTGATGCTACATGTGGAAAGGAGTCGAGCATCCACCGCCGACTCTTGTGCGTGTGCGTGTGCTTGATTCACGTCTCCCATCAGCCCTATGAAAAGGCGCTGTTCTCCGCCGCACCCTTGTCCCTTGTCACGCCCTCGCACTTGGTCTTGCACCTCAGGTGTCGATCTCCCAAATTTGCTTGCCTAGCTGCGCACCTCGTCAGTCTGGAACACGCCTGCTCCCCCACTCTCCCTGTCAGGGTCTCCATCAGGCCAGTAATCTTTGCCGTCATGGCCTTCTAGAAAATCCATCTTGTGCTCCGCCGTGTGTCACGCACCACTCGCCCGCGCTCATACGCCAGCCAGCTCGTCTGCGATACGTCCGTAAAGACACATGCTGCTCAATCTCAAGCGCCCCATGGCTTCGACCTGCCGTCCCAGTCAGCAGCGTCCAAGCGCTTGAGGAAAAAGAGGCCGAACCTCGTCCAAACTTGTGCCTTGGCTCCATGGCTTTTACCGCTACCTCCCCCAAGGGACAGGTGCTTGCTAGAGCCCCGTTATCATGCACCTTCGCCGTTTCCATGTGCATGTTCCCACTTGACTTCTGCCATGCCCCACGTTTTGGCGGTCGACACATCGAAAAGAGCTGCCGTGTGCATGCAAAAATCTCCTATGTATGCTTAAGCGTTGAGGCACATTGATAAAGTTGTCCAAAACCAGTCACAGGCAGCATGTGACCGTATATTAGTTACCCTCTTGATTCTGCTGCCAATCTACTTGTCTTTAGGCCTGGACTTTATGTGGTACTTCAAGTGACATCTCCATGTAACCTCGACCCAGAGCCATGTCTCTGCTCCTGCCCCAAGCCTTACGGACTCGACACTCAAGCCACTCAATCTATCCGGCAAAACACAAAAAGAACGATCACCACGAGCTGACGCCAAGATGGCAACAGAACTGCTCGCTAGGTTGTTCATGCTCTCGTAAATGCTGCTACTGAATCTACACATACCGTGTTTGTACAAGCGTAATGGCAAAGCTTGTCCGATGGCTTGCATCAGGTTGTGGACCTTGGTGTGGGCGTCAACCTTGGCTGGGCCAGACCTACTGTGTTGCTGCCTGAGGAAGGAAAGAGCCGCCGCCCCTGAGAAGCAGTGACCAAGGGGTTTGGAAGGATGGTCGAGCAAGGAGGTTTTGCGCTCACAGATGCTCGATAGACAACCATGCATGCATGTTCAACGGCGATATCGGCGAGCCGAGGTTATGCACGAACGTTCATAGAATTCATCCCTCGTGCCAAGCCAGAATATGCATAATTCATCCTTAGACCATCCATCTTCGCGGCGGCGAATTGCATGCTGTGTGCCACCAAGAGAAAAAGTCGCCGGACATACTCACCGTACTGTAATCAACGAATAATACAATCGATACCTAACTTCGTCATGTCTTTGCTCGATAAAGTGCCCGGCGATCTCAAGCTCTACATCGGAGGGTGAGTAAAACCTGATCTTTTTCGATAAATTCTTTTCGTGGGACAGCAAGAGAGAACGACTCTGTCTTGATTGCCTTGGACACAACATCAAGACTCAAGATTTATGGATGAGTACTGACCTATCCTCAGAATCTTCACCCTACGCCGCAAAGATCAACTTGCGGAAGCTGGCATCACACATGTGCTGTCCGTGCTAAGGCTCCCGCTCGAGGAGAAGCTGTTTGAAGGATACAAGCACATGGTCGTTGAGGTTGATGATGTCGAAGATGAGAACCTGCTTGAGCATTTCCCGGCGGCTACCCGATTTATCGAAGAAGGCCTTGCATCCGGGGGCGCAGTCCTTGTACACTGGTAAGTCATCCGTTCATGTCCATTTAGTTGCACTTCGACCTTTGCTGTGCAAAGACTTTGCAAAACTCTCACACTGCTGGCAAATACGGCAAGACTGACGAGTGACCAACAGTGCAATGGGAAAGTCACGGTCCGCAACATGTGTCATTGCATATCTGATGCAGAAGTACCACATTTCACCTTCCGAGGCTCTGGAACAAATACGACAGAGTAGGCCACTTTGCGAGCCTAATGAAGGGTTCATGAAGCAGTTGGAACTCTACCATGAGATGCAGACACCTGAGAACGTCGAGGATACACCGACATATCAGCGTTGGGTCTATCAGCGCGAAGTGGAGATGAGCCGCGCCTGCGGACAAGCACCAGAGGCAGAGAAGATTCGCTTCGAAGATGAACATGTGACAGCAAAGGACGATGGTGGATTTGATATGCGATGTCGAAAGTGCAGGTAAGTTTCGCATTATTTTGATATCCTCAACCTGGAAAGCTCACATTATCAACAGACGCACCCTGGCAACATCGCAATTCTTGATCGCTCACCAGGCTCAACGAGGCCCGGCTGATTCATGCACTCACTACTTCCTTGACCCTCTATCCTGGATGCGACCGGAACTGGAGAAGGGAGAAGTAGAAGGAAGGTTGGAATGTCCCAATGCCAAATGCAAAGCCAACGTGGGCAAATATGCATGGCAGGGTATGCGATGCAGTTGCGGAGAGTGGATAGTGCCGGCTATCAGTCTGTCGAAAGGCAGGATTGACGAAGCTAAGAAGAGGGCTGTCGACCCTAGCGCCATGGGTATCCGTATGCCGGCGACGGCGAACCCAAGAGGACCCGGACAGAACAACCTTTAAGGCATGGACGTTGAAGACGCTTCCGTACTTGGTCATTCAGCAAGACCAAAGTTGCAAAGCTCGATTCCACTAAACAAACTTCAAACAAAAAGGTTTTTCGGCGACGTGATGGAGCAAAGGCTCGACATGTGTCCTATCGAACAGTTCATCGTGTTCCCAATCGCGTATCGTACTGTACCTTGATGGTTCGAGATGATGTTCTAAATTTGGCTCTGCTGCAGGAACGGGCGCATCGAGGCTCAAGCTGTTGTCTGGGGAAGCTTGTCTGAGGTTGCTGTCTCCCAAAATCTGCCCAAAACACAACACCCTTGACACAAAGACTACACCTCTTTGAATCGATTACCATTCTGCCATAGAGGCTAGCATACACATCTCAGCATCCGAGACCACCCGTTCTGCACAAGAATCGACCGAAACCAGCTCTTGCCTAGCCTCCCTACCACCCTCGATCGCCATCACATCCGTACACAATGTCCTCCGACTCCCTCTTCTCGCCCGACCTCATCTCGTCTGAGGTCGCCGCTGCCCTACCAGAGGGTTACACAATCCGTCCCTTGCGAAAAGGTGACTACCATGCCGGCTTTCTAGACGTGCTAGCCGTCCTCACCACCGTCGGCGACGTCTCAGAACAGGACTTCAACCAGCGCTTCGAAGAGATGCAGGCATCTGGCGCAGTAGGAAGAGGTGCAGGCGGCTACCACATACTGGTCATTCTCAATGGTGACAGCAAGATTGTCGGTACTGGTGCCTTGATTGTCGAGAAGAAGTTGTCAGTCACGTCGTGTTACTTCTCCATGTTGACTCTGGTACTAACAATCGTCACAACAGCATTCACAGCTTGGGTCAGGTTGGTCACATCGAGGACATTGCTGTCGCAAAGGATCAGCAGGGCAAGAAGCTTGGTCTCCGTATCATCCAAGCACTGGACCACGTTGCCGAGAAGGTTGGGTGCTACAAGGTTGGTTTCAATTTCAAAGACAATGTGGCTCGCACACCAGCATGCTGACCAATGACAAACAGACCATTCTCGACTGCTCAGAGGCCAACGAGGGCTTTTATGTCAAGTGCGGCTTCAAGCGCGCCGGTCTAGAGATGGCCCACTACTACAACAAGTCATGAGACGAACGAGATTTTGCATTCTTCAGACCCCGGCGTTATAAGAAGGGATATACACATGAACACATCAGGTGCGATGTCGACGAGTTTTGGTCGAAGCATACCATTCTCTAGAATTTAATGCATGTCTGTTCACACCAAGTCTCTGCTAGAGGCTGACTTTCCTCGCCAGTTAGGCCAGAAGTTGTTGATTGACGACTTACTTGCTCGCTACATCGTTGCGAGGTTGGCAAGACTTTGAAAGTATCTGAAGCGTCATTCCAAAGATTCTTTGTGCTCAAAAAGGATCGCTTTGAGGTGTGATGCCCAGAGTGTGATATTGCACAAACTCCGTCGCACTGCATGAAAGGTGGAGCAGTCTTTGCCTGACAGATGCATGCCAAAACATCAGCATGGTTATTTGTGGAAGTGTTCTCCATCCTCGTGCCTGGTACATGTACGTTGGATGATCCATGGCATGAGGGGTTGGACGCACACCGTAAGTTTCGAAGTTCGAGATTGGCTCTGTCGCTCAGCGGAGTTGGTCGATCAAAGCTCGGCAAACGCAGCCGCGTCGGTTCGATGCGAATTCCACGCTGCGCTTCGATGAAACCTCTCGACTTTGCTGACAAGACAACAACGAGACCAACATTCTGTCCAACCCTGGTCTTCCTCGCATGGTGCATTGCAGCCCGGATCAAAATGAGTACAAACGGAAATTAGTCAACGAATCATCACGACCGGCCCTGGAAACGTCTTCCCATAATCATCGCTAGCGCGTCTCGGGAGCGCCTCGTGGAAGGATCCTTATCTCTGGGAACCCCATCTGTACACCCAACCCTGCCATGTGCTATCGACAACAGGCCACAGAAACTCGGTAACCTCAAGCCGCCAGTTATGCACTAAGCCTGATCTCTCGACATTCGCCGACGTTTACAAAGAAAGACTCGGAGCCGAAACGCTTTCTCTGAAATGCATCCTTTGTTTCCGGTCTTCTTATCTCTTGGCGCCTGGATGGGAATAGGAACAGGAGGATTGTATGGGTGATGGGGCAATAAGTCTTTGGAACACGGAAGGAATCGTAGAGATAAAGGATGCTCCTCGGGTGCAATATGGTGAGATAGATGAACTGTTCACCGGTAACGGGGTGTTGCATGGAGGTAGAAATACCCTGCAGGTCCGCTCACGCATACCACCTTCCCAGGTCCTTATCATTCTCATTTTCACCTCTCTGATCTGCTTGTCTGTGGAGCAGCAGCGATCACTTTCCGTCTATCACGATGTCGACAGCCGTATGTCCACAATCATAGTCACTGCATCGGCTGATTTACTGACATTCCATCCATAGCCCGTGTTCAACTCATCTCAGCCTGCCGGAGGTAACCCTCTGGAGGTTGATGTCAACGCACAATACACTGGACTTGAGTTTCAGTAAGACTGTCATCTGAGTTCGATTGTCACCATCTCTAATATACCCACTAGCTATGTCTACCTCGCGGTCTGCTCGTTCCTCGTATACATGATCATTCCTGGCATCGGTCTACTCTATGGCGGTCTAGCACACAAGAAAAGTGGTCTGTCATTGCTCTTCCAGAGCATGATGGTTATTGCTATCGTTACCTTCCAATGGATGTTCTGGGGCTACAGTCTTGCCTTTTCCCGCACCGCTGGCCCCTTCATCGGCGACATGGCCAACTTTGGATTGAGAAACGTTGCTGCTGCGCCTTCTCCTGGCAGCGCCGTCCTGCCCGAAATCGTCTTCTGCCTTTACGAGCTTCTCTTCGCGGCCTGTACAGTACAGATAGTTGTTGGTGGTGCCTTCGAGCGCGGTCGCATTCTTCCGTCTCTTATCTTCGCCTTCTGCTGGTGCACGGTTGTCTACTGTCCCATCGCTTGCTGGACATGGAACTCAAATGGTTGGCTCTTCAAACTTCCTTCGCTCGACTACGCTGGAGGCGGTCCCGTTCACATCGCCAGTGGACTTGCCGCTCTGGCTTACGCTCTAGCACTTGGCAAGAGAACGTCCAAGGATCACCACGCAAAGCACAAGCCTCACAACTCGACTTTGGTCTTCGTTGGTACCGTCCTAATTGTCTTTGGTTGGTTCGGCTTCAACGGTGGTAGCGCACTCAATGCCTCTATCCGTGGTATGATGGCTGCTTTCAACACCCAGGTAGCTGCCTCTACTGGTGTTCTTGGCTGGGTCTTGGTTGATGCTGTCCGCCACAAGGGACGCTTCTCGGTCGTTGGTGCTTGTGAGGGCGCGATCGCTGGTCTCGTCGGCATCACTCCTGCTGCTGGTTATGTCAACCCTTGGCTTGCAGCTGTTATCGGATTCTTGACCTCTGTTGTTTGCGCTCTCTTGCAGGACATCAACGAGTGGCTTCACATCGATGACGGTCTCTACGTTTTCAAGCTGCACGGTATCGGCGGCATGATGGGCTCCTTTTTGACTGGTATCTTCGCCAACCAGTCCATCTCTGCCCTCGACGGTGTCACCCTCGCTCCCGGTGGTTACAATGGCAACGGCATCCAGATCGGCAAGCAATTCGCCGAGATCACAGCCATTTCCGTCTATTCGTTTGTTGTCAGCTACATCTTACTCATGATCATCAAGTACATTCCCGGCATGCACCTGCGTGTTGACAAGGAGGCTGAGATCAGGGGACTCGACCTCGACCAATTCTTTGACGAAGAGATGGACCACTGGGACCTTAGCCCTGCTGGCATTGATGTCATGCAGTCGGGTCAGACCGCATTCACCCATGGTGTCCCCGAGACCCGTGAGGGATCCCTGACTCCCAACGATACTGTTCCCGTTTCTGCGGAGAAGAAGTAGATGAGATGATGTGTTTGATGATGTGTTGAATTTTCCCTGTTTATAGCCGATATCATGAAGAATGACATGCGGTCGCTATCTTCTTTTTCTACGACTTTTAATTTAAATTGTTTATACTTGCAACATGTTCAAATATTCAATATCACGAAAAGGTGCAATAACAACATCAGCTTTGTAGGCGCGTTGTAATGTACAAGAGGATCACGCACCACGAGAAACCGTCACACCACCTTTTTTGACCGGCTTTTGCTGCTTGGTGTAGCACGGTAGCAGTGTGAATCTATGGTCAGGGGCGACCCTGACTCCTGGCCAGTCATGTGGTGGCGTTTGACGGCTTCTGACTCCTGACCTACCCGTTCCTCTGGGACTTGAACGACTACTACCACCCATCGAAACACTTCATCCAATCTGCAGATATTCCAAAAGATTTAGAGAGCGAAAACATGCACGCAACGTCGGTCGACGATTCTCAACAACCGCTGATTGTTGACGAGAGCGACGACGACGCGATCGCGCTTCCAGAGGTCACCCGAAACGAAGCAAATCGTTTGATCTGGCTATTGACCCTCAGTGCAGGCTTGAGTGGTTTGCTTTTCGGTTATGAGTGAGTTTTTGACAGGAATTTGATGCGTTATCAAATATATATTTAAACCTCGACTAGCACTGGTGTCATAAGTTCTACCCTTGTCTCAATACATGAGGATCTAGGACGCCCGTTGTCGACTTTTGATCTATCCGCCATTACGAGCAGTACATCATTGCTAGCATTACTAGCATCGCCTGCGGCAGGACACTTTGCAGATGTTGTCGGTCGTCGGCCGGTCATTGCGGCTGCTTGTGGGCTATTCATATTCGGCGCTCTGTTCCAGTCTGCTGCCACCAATGTATGGACTATGGTACTTGGTCGTTCTGTTGTTGGTGCTGCTGTAGGTGCAGCCAGCGCTGTAGTACCGCTGTACATTGCAGAGATTGCACCATCAGATCGTAGAGGACAACTTGTCTCTGTCCAGAGTCTGTTCATCACCGGTGGCCAAGTGGTAGCCTACGTTGCCGGGTGGGCAGTCATGGGACGCTGGAGATGGGCCGTCGGTTTCGGAAGCGTCCCTGCTCTCATTCAAGCAGCACTACTCATTGGCATGCCCGAGTCACCCCGCTGGCTGGTCTTGAAAGGCAGAGACGACGAAGCCGCCGCAGTGTTCGCCAGACTCGGCCATGATGACTGTGAACATATTGTTACACAGGTGAGGCATGAAGTCAAGGAAGAACAACTCAGTGCCAGCGGAAGTATGTTCAAGGAACTCATTACCGTACCAGCTAATCGACGCGCCCTGACCATCGCGGCCGGACTCCAAGCTCTGCAACAACTATCTGGATTCAATTCTTTGATGTACTTCTCGGCCACGATTTTCTCCTTGGTTGGTTTCACTTCGCCAATCGGAACATCGCTGTGCATTTCGGTTTCCAATTTTGTGTTTACGCTGCTGGCATTTGCAATCATTGACAGAGTGGGACGACGCCGCATACTGCTCTACTCGATCCCGTTCATGATCCTTGGACTTGCCAGCTGCGCTCTTGCGTTCATGCATATCGACGCTTTGCGCTCGGATTCAGCCGCACCTTCTTTGGCTACACCTGCTAGTTCGCGTCCATGGTCGCTCGTTCTCCTCTTCTCGCTCATCTTCTATGTGGCCGCATACGCAAGCGGCTTAGGCTGTGTTCCGTGGCAACAGAGCGAACTCTTCAGTCTTTCGGTAAGGAGCATGGGATCCGGCCTTGCGACTGCGACAAATTGGACCAGCAACTTTATCGTCGGAGCCACTTTCTTACCTATGATGCATGTGCTTGGACCTAGTTCTACCTTTCTGGTATATGTCTTTGTATGCTTGGTCGGATACATATGGGTGTGCAGATGCTTTCCCGAAACTATGGGACTTGAGCTCGAACAAGTCAAGAAGTTGTTGGAAAATGGCTGGGGTGTTAAAGCAAGCGAACGTCCGAGCGACTTGGCAGGATGAGTTCTAGCTGCAATCGTGAGGAATGTGGCTTGCATGAGGAAGGCACGCAACCAAAAATCCCGAACCTTTGTCTTTTATACCGGATTCAGCTCGACCACGACCATGACGCTTTTAGACGAGATGGACTCGAACTCTAGCTACCTTGCTCGAGGCTTCACATCCGAATCGACACATCCACCGCGATGGCCTCTCGACCACACCATCCAGCATGGATGAAGGATCATCCTCTTCTTGTCGAGATCGGCTTAAAGGAGCTGAATGAAAGAGGTTATATCAATCTTCGGGATCCATCGATCGATCAATCTTTCAGAAACTGCCCAGATGACGAGATTCATGCAATCTTCCAACGAGGACGGTGGTCGCAACAGGATCTTGCAACCATGGACTGGGACGCCTTCCGACCAACGCTCAAGCTTGCTTCGCGTCTTCTGCAATGTGACGCAACGATTCACTACGTTTCCGCTATGCTCGATGAAGCAAACTATGGAACAATCGATTCGAGCTATTTACCACCGGATAGTAATCCCAACTGGTTCCGCATTCCATCTGTCATCACACCACAGAACGAAACAGAGGCCCATCTCGCGTTGAACGACCTGGCACACTTTATCACTTGGGAAGTGTTAGATCCAAACGACGACCCGAATCCACGTTACCATGGCAAAACACATCCCCAATACGTGCCAGTCGACCCGCCACCTCCTGATATACCTAATATACCTGATGTCAGGACTGCAAAGATTGTAATGGCGACGGACTACATCGACATACTTTGCAGAGGCGTATCGGCGACTAGCTCTGCCACCGCCTGGCACCCAGGCTCCGATGAAGAGTCGGCAAGGTTGAGGTGCAGTTTGATCTGTGCTATGACAATGGTCCACGAGCTTATGCATGCGCTTGGATTCGTACATGGCAACTGGCCCCACCGCGGCCATATTACTCCTCCAGAACCATACTACGTTGACACTCGCATTGCCGAGCTGGGTCAGCAATGGCAGAAAATTGTGTTTGGCCCTGATTACAGTGATTTTGATCCGATTCTCCAAGGCGTCGGGTGCTCATATGGCTTACTCACGACCCGCTGGCCAGGGCCTGCGGGAAAAACTACCCACCCCGAACACACCGTTCTCAAATTGAGCAAGCGCAAGTACGGCCATGTCAGCCCTTGGCGGTCATTCTACGCTGTCTCGATGGACTGGGTGCAATCGCTCTTCACCGACGCTTTTTGGGAAGAAGTGGAAAGGAACGGAGTTGCGGGACTCCAACCGGCACGCAAGCTAGGCGTGAGAAATCGCGGTCGCACGTATAAATGGCTCCATCACGAAACCCGGGTACCGTACACGTTTGTCGAGTCTCCGAAAAGCGTGCTGAGTGATGCGGATGATGTAGACGCTGGAGGCAAAGGCATCATAGACAGACATGATTTCCCTCGACACATCAGCAAGAAGGAGATGAAGGCGCGGAGATCGGACGGAGCTTGGTTGTTGTTCTGTTTCTTCATTCTCACGACGATCGTCGTCTGGGTGTTCTTACCGAATTTGTAGTCATCTGTTTCAATACTTTTCTCCTTGCATCTTTAGTTGGTTCAAAAAAGATGAATCTTCTAGCAGAAGTTATGTGAAATGGACGTACCTTTGTCTTTGTGAGCACGTTAGCGTTCACCGGAATGACTGCTCAGTCCGCTGTTGTCCATCTCGATCTCGACTTTGTACACTTTAATAGCTGGCTAGACAAATGATGCATGTTTAAGATCATCACGTTCGAGAAGAGGCTCCCTAGGCCTGGCTGGAAAGCGACTCGATTCGGATTTTAGCTGTCGGAATAAGAGATTGCCAAACAAAGCTTACTTAAAGCCGACATTGCTTGCAGAGAAGGTAGAATCAAGCCTGTAGATGCGAGTCGGGGTTCGAATTGTCCCGCTTTGTTCGCAGAGCCTCTACTCCGTTTATCTCCGCATAGCAGCGTCTCACATTCCTTGATACCACAACCAGTTAGTGTGGTAGCAGGCTCAGGTACCTGTTGCGATGACCCTACGACTTGCTGACAAGCTCGCACATGCGACTGGTTTTGGGTGTCGGGACGGTGCAATTATGGCATATCCAAGGCAACTGCAATGAACAAGTAGTTGTGATAGCTCCTGTGTTGATCTGAGCAGTCACGCATCAAAACATATACCTTTCAACACTAGTTACAATGCCCACAAACCGAGCTGCATGGGTAGTCATCCAGGGCAAACCTCTCGAGGTCAAAGAAGCACCATACACCCCACCCGGACCCAACGAAATCGTAGTCAAGAATGCCGCTGTGGCCATCAACCCCGTGGATTGGCTGCTGCCAAATGTCATCAGCATGTTTACTCCTCAAGTCAAGCTCCCATTCGTCTTTGGGGATGATTGCGCAGGCACAGTCGTTGAAGTCGGTCAAGGAGTAGACACTCTCAAAGTGGGCGATCGCGTTCTGGGTCTAGCAGTCAGCTTTGACAAGCGCTCCAACAAGGCCAGCGAAGGTGCTTTTCAGGAGTACACTGTTCTGAGGACAAACCTTGCGAGCAAGATCCCGGACTGGATGTCGTTCGAGTCTGCCTCGGTCATACCTCTTGGCTTGGCGACTGCGGCCTGTGGACTGTTTCTAGAAGACTTTCTCGGTCTTCAGCTACCCACTGCTCCGAAACCGCAAAAGTCCACTGGAGAGACTGTAATCATCTGGGGAGGCAGCACGAGTGTTGGGTATACAAAGCCACGGACAGCAAGTTTGTTGACCTTATTGACGGACATACAGATGCAACGCCATTCAGCTCGCTGTTGCTGCCGGATACGAAGTCATATCGACCGCTTCTCCCAGAAACCACGCGTACTTGAAGAGCCTGGGCGCCGCCGAAGTATACGACTACAATAGTCCAACAGTAGTGCAAGACATTGTAGCCACCATGAACAGCAAGCACAGAATCTCCGCCGGCGCATACGCAATCGGCGTCGGCTCCCTCAATGCCTGCATCGATATCCTCAGCAAAACCAAGGGCAAAAAATTTGTCGCCCAAGCCAGCCATGATATCCCAATGAAAGAGTTTCCGACAAACATGCTCGCAATCATGTGGAAGATGGGATCTAGTTTTGTGAGTTGGAAGCTCAAGGGTCTTAGAAAGGGCGTGGGATACAAGTTTGTTTGGTCCACAGAAGTTATGGCGAACAAGCTTGGCTCCGAGATCTATGAGAAGTTTTTGCCCGTGGCGTTGGCGCAAAAGTCGTTCTTGCCGGCTCCAGAGCCTCAGGTGGCTGGCCGAGGTCTCGAAGGCATCGAGGAGGCATTCGGTGTCGCTAAGAAGGGTGTCAGTGCAAAGAAGATTGTTGTCAGTCTCTGATCGATTCCTTATGAATGGCGTCTTTGGAGGATAGAAGGGTGATCAATGTTGTAGCTTTCGTAATGTTCTTTCATGCAGCCGCTCTGTCCTGGCAGAAATCCGATCATTGAAGCTACTGTGTAAGAGACTAGGATAGCAGACTCCAGTCAAATCCGTCGCCGGACATAACGAGGAATCCAAACCAAGGGCAGTCCTGGTGGAGCCTGTGATCATTTCGCTGTGTTGATATCTTCGTGGCCAGACCCGTGGCGTGGTGAATTTAAGGAGGAAGCGACAACCATGCCATTATAGACGCAGGCAACCAATCCTGCAGATGCAATCGATGCAATGAGAAGTCTTGAGGATGGACTTGCAAGAAGCTGGTTGGACAAGCGCTCCTTGGCTGCTTGTACTCAGGCGGGTGGACACGTCTACGTCATGATTCAAGTGGGTTATCACTCAAGGACGAACTCTCGTGGTCACCGTGTCTGATATACATAATACTTCGCCAGACTGTTTGATCGTCACATACAACCGTTGAAGAATTTCTACGACTGACGCATCTGCTGAGCACACAATGGGACAGGGCAACGAAACTCAGCAAGACCTTCCCAAATGGTTCGTTGAGACGCGCAAGAAGGGAGTGAGTGTGGCAGGGAACGCGCTCTTCACCATCTTACGACTCGCCGATTTGCCTTTACAGTACTATCTTTTGTCATCCGGCCTAGGGTTGAGACTCGTGCATAAGCTAGGCGGTACAAACATCTCGAACGCAGTCACGTCGCCAGCTACAGCAATCGGCCTCTCGCCATACCACTCGCTCGTATTTGGCCTCGCTGTTGGCAGTGCTGCTAAGCAGATTTACTGGTGTTTAGGAGTAGCGGACAATAAATTCGATCCTGGATTTGCAACAACGATCGCTTCGTACAATACCGTGCTGAACACGTTCAATACTCTGCTCACGCTCTGGGCTGTCACGTCAAATGGTCCTGCAGTCGCCAACACTTGGACGGAGTTGTTCACAAGCCGACCAAGTGTCGCGATTGGGGCCGGACTCTATGGACTAGGATTGTTCACAGAGTGGTGGTGTGAAGTGCAGCGCAAGCGATTCAAGCAGAATCCAGCCAACAAAGGCAAGCTTTGCACTGAGGGACTTTTCGGGTTGGCACGCAACATCAACTATGGCGGTTACACACTGTGGAGAGCTGGCTACAGTCTCGTTTGCGCCGGGCTCCCTTGGGGTGTCGCAGTAGCTCTGTTCCTGGCAGGTGACTTTTCGCAGAGAGCCATACCGTTGTTGGAGACGTATCTGGCACGAAAGGTAAGTTATCCAGATTAACAAGAGAGAGACATGAGCTGATTTCAAAACAGTACGGCGAGCACTGGAAGGAGGTCAAAAAGGAGGTGCCATGCAAGCTGCTTCCTTACATCTACTAACGAAGCCAACGTCGGAATGTGGAGGGAAATGAGTGAGAAAGCGCCGTTGGGCAGCAGACGACGACAGCTGTTGTGAAGGCGAGCAACAGTTGTATTCACATGTGATGCTGCCTGAATTGACTAGACGCAGAGCTGCACGGTTAAACTGGTCCGGGGCCAATCAAAGGCGGTCGGCGGGAGGGCTACACGATGGCTGCAGGAACGGATCAAGGGACTTCCAGCTTGGTCAAGACGGGGGGTGATGTTGTGAATGACGGAATGGGTGTCGTTGCTATCCAGAACAGAGAGATGATGCATTGGAAGATAGAAAAAGCAGCGGACAAAAAGGAAGTGCTGTCGAAACGGTTGTTGCAATATGCCAGCTAAAAGTGAAACATGGGCGATTTAGGCGCAAATCCAGGGTGCATTTTGGGAGCGAGGGCGCATGATGCGGGCAGTCCACGTTCGCAGAAACACGCCATGGCGGTGCCCCGCTATCTATCTTTCTTGTTATTATCGCCTGTAGCCCACCCATGTCTTTGAGTCACCTCCTTGAATATAGTCGTCCTTTATACGCTCTAAAGCACTCACACGCATCCCGGGTTATTATCTTGCAGCAGGCACACAGATAATCACACCGAGTCAAGGCCATTATCGTGCCGTTCTTGGAAGTTGGAACACCCAAACAATTTCCGAGCATCCCGTCGGCAGTACTACGCTGTATTGCAATTTTCCCTTCCTCCTCCCCAAACCACATCTCTGCGTCGCCCTTTCCTGCACTCGCAAACATGGACTCGACCAGTGTACAGGCACCACCCAAACCAAATCCACACCAAGACAGCGGCCGCCTGCCGCACGACTACCACGTCGACATGGAGCAGACCAACGAGCCGCTGATGCTCAAGGACGAGAACTGGGACCTCTACTCGGTGTCGGGTGTCGCCGCTGTGCAGATGCTGGCGCAGGCACTGCAGTCGCTATCCAACATTACTGGAGATGTCGTGTGCACCACCCCCGTATACCAAAAACAACAACTCTTCAAGCCGCAAGCGACCATCCCCGAGGGCTCAAATCCGCCCTCGCCCGACTCGACAACACCACCGGCTCACACGCCAGAGCTGGAAGGCTCGCCAACACTCGCCCCGCACCATTGCGTACCCGTTCACCACATCGGCGCCCCCGAGGCCAAACGCGACGAACCCATCGCTCCGCCCGCCGACTACTCGCCCGAGCCAGACATCGCCCAAGCCAACGCCCTGCAGCTCGCTGCCGTCTCGCGCCGCTTCTTCCTCAAGGCTGCTCCGCCATTCTCCATTACCGATTATCTCCTCCGCATACACAAATTCAGCCCCCACTCGCCTGGCGTCTACTTGGCCGCCGCATCCTACATACACCGCCTTTGTGTTGTCGAAACCATGGTACCAGCCACCCCTCGTACAGTACATCGTCTGGCACTGGCCGCCATCCGGATAGCTAGCAAATCACTCGAAGACAACAAATGGACGCAAGAGCGCATTGCTCGCTTAGGCGGTATAAGCACAAATGAGCTTCGGAAGCTCGAGATCAGTTTTTGCTACTTGCTTAACTTTGACCTTTTCTTGAGGCCTGAGGATTTGCAGCGCTCCATGTGGCTGCTTCAGAGCACCGCCCGTCAAGGTCTTTCTGTCAGGCGACGCCTTAGTGAAGGCTTCATCATGCGACTGCCGCCCAGATTGCTGCCCGAAGCTGCCATCGGAGCATGATTACGACGTTTTTTTGAGGAATGAGTTATGCCCTTGTTAACGACTGAGCGAAACATATGGATCAACAGAGCATTTGGCGTTGGGTTATGGCTGGAACACTTTTATTTTGGGCTGCCTGGCGTTTGGCACGAGGTGTATATATTGGCTGGGCAGGCAGCCTGTTTGAACATCTTACACACAGATGTATAATTTTCTTTCGACTGTGTCTATATCAGAGTCTGGGTACTTCTTTTTTGCTCTCGGTGAGGAAAGGCGGAAAACGAGCAACCAACAATTCACGAACTCAAACTCCTATCTCTCATCCTTCTACTTTCCGTTGCCATTTACTTGATATTGGTCTTGGTCAGCAGCCACAAGTGGCTCATGCAACACGATGGGTGTTGTATTCAGCCACAGGTAAGCACATGCAACCATGCAGGATGCCCGGGTACCTCGCTTGTCTGCGCTGCTTGCTCTGCTCATGCATCTGCTGCTTCGCTTGCAGGGACAACAAGATGAATGGTCAGCCTCCTATTTTCTCTGCGCAGGGCCACAAGGCCGAAACATCGACTTCTCTGCATTGGCGTGTGAATTGCGTAGACAGCCCAGCTGAAACAATGAGGCTGTGTTTACGATATCAGTAGAGTGATCCTTCTTCTATCCTTGTTTTTGAGGAAGCAGAAAAAAGCCCAGCACAGCACAGCCTCAGGCAGCCAGCCGGGGGAAGACGCGAACATGCCGTTGCAAATGCGCTGCGATGTGCTGCACGTTGTTTGACACTCTTTGCCGGACTGATTCCGCATGTCAGCCATCCCTGTTTCCTGAGGTTGTTGGGTCAGCAGCAGCAGCAGCGAGAATAAACCCCGAGAACCAAACAGCAAGATGTCTAGCAAATCAAAATCTTGGTTGGATGACCACAAGAAGCAAAGCATGGGATGCGAAACGGACCGCTGCCGCTGGCCGATCACCCATGCGGGGGCAGCTGTTGACACAACCTTTGCTGCATCCACACTTGATTTTCTTGGGCTCCTGTCATCCTCCCACACACACCCCCATGTGCTAAGCCCGATTGTCAAATGACCGGATTTTGGTGTCTGGGTTGACTGCGCCTGTAGGGTAGGGTTGAGACAGTATCATTGTACCTTTGCCTTTTTGGCTTTCGGCGGTGTTTGGGGGGAGTTCATGATGTGCAGACGATGCGATGGAACGGATAGCGAATGTACAGCGAGAGATGTAGCGCATCTTGGTCGCGCATCGTGCGCGCGTCTGATGAGATGCGAGTTGCGCGTGTGCACCAGACCCTCGGATTCTTGAGCAGATCTTCGGCAGCAAGCATCGTGAGCGAATGGATCTGGTTCTATTGGAAGAATGAACAAGAAATGATTGGACGTGCGATTCATCTTGGTCTAGGATGTGTACTTGCTGCAAGAGCGTGCGAGAAGGCAGACGACCGTGATGGGTCATGGCAATAGTCCAGGCAACAACCAACACCCCTTCTGCATCGTTCCTATCAGAAATCCACGTAGTCACGTTTACATCCTCCTCATCTTTAACAAAAATCACCCGGCCTTTTCTCATTCCCAGGGCAAGAAGCAAAAAATACGAGTGGTGTTTGCAGGGTCTGATCAATAAATTCGGACACCCCAAAAGCGCAGCCAGCTTCTCGGTGTCTTGTTGTGGCTTTGCGGGTTTGTTGGTGGAGGCGCATGTCTGCCTTTCCCGCCTCTGCAGCCTTACACACCCCTACGCAACCACTTAGAATAGGCCTACCTTTTGGGACCGATGACATTTTCATACTGCACGCAGCGGATCAGTGCATTCAAGAACCAGTCCAAGCTTCTTCTTACATCTTGCTGCCTTTCTTTCGACTGCATGTCTTTGACTTTGATCTTTCTCTTTATATCACGACTGAAACATCTTTGGCATCTTGTGCTTGATCCGCGTGGGGCATACATCTTCTGAGACATTTTGGATACTGGATACACTAACACGAGACCTTTCTTTGCTTGCACTTGACTTGAGCAGAGACACTTCATACTCGAACCTATTCGTCTTTTGTTCTTTTACACAGAGGCAGCTCTTTTTCTTGGGATACTCGGGTACACCAGGTACTTGCTTGAGCATCGTCCCCTATTGAGGAGAGCACACCACTTGATACGGCTTTTACTGGACTTTTCTCCACCTCTTCCTGCCGGTCAACCCGGCATCATTTTTAGCCAAAAAAGACCAGAAAGGAGCAAAGGAGCCTTAGCAACCATGTGTCTGATCAAAAGAGTAACAACCATCCACCCAGACGATCACTCGGATACCACAGAAACCTTCAGCCCCTGCAGCCACTCCGTCAACAATCGCCCATGCGACAACACCGTCTTGAACAAGATTACAGAACGCGTACCGCGCACATCCTCACAAGTGGCGCTTCCTCCCTCCTCTTCACGGCACAACGAAGTCGTGCTGCACCAAGAGCCACCTCGCCGCCGGCAAGAACCGCCAGAGGAACGTCGCTACTCTGGAGAGATTGGTGTGAGGTTCAGAGGTTTGTTCAAGTCGCCCGAATTCAGTATTCGCAGGGTGGATGGCGGTGGTTCTGGATCTGGAGCTCGCAGAAGACGTGGCAGTGGCGAGAGTAGGAGAATTTCAGCAGAGATGATGCCCGAGGCCCCTATGCCGCCATCGCCTGCACTCGCGCACCAGTCGAACAGAAGATCGCCGCCAGCTTCTATGCCGCCAACCCTCGTATATCCACCAAACCGGCCCACACCTCCTCAGGGTCCCGGCGCTGTCGCTGCATTCACCACGAGAGATACCATTCCGTCGTCTTCGGGCACGCCGAGCAGAACATCATCATCAAGAAGCCGAGATGCGCACAGAGCAGTTCAGGGTCTACCCCACTTGACCGTCCCTCCCAGCAGTTCATCTGTCACGAGCAGACACCCTCGCTCTACACCTGGTCTCAGCCGTATCCGCTTCGATCCCAGCACGAAGTTCCGCGATTCAGCCTACGGTTCGAGCAACATATCTCCGATCGACGCACCGAAAGCGAATACCTTGTCGGACACTCGCAGCAACACTACTTCAGAACGCAGCGCGAGTAAGAGATACAACTACACCAACGACAATGCAGTGGCCAGGAGAGAAGACTACGACATTGACGAGGAAGATAAAAAGTCAAATGCGTCAGAGGGTCGTAAGAGTTATCGTATAGTCAGGCGCGTGAGAGGTAATGATGACCCAGAAGGAACAGAACGCAAGATGCAGGAAGTTATGAGGGCGGCCGAGGAGTATCAGAGCCAGACGAGCGAGCAGGGCGATGGATCGGTTAGGTCTGGTTCAAGGTCCGGTCGAAGGCGACACCATCGGAGGCGTTCAGACGAGTGATTTCTTTTTGATACCCAGTTTTGCGCTGAAATCCGTCTTCTTTTTTGGTTTGCGGGCGAAGGTTGGGATGGGCGGGGGACCCATGGGCACACTTGTACTTGCTGTAGCAGTAGTCGACGCAGAAGCGGTACCAGTCCCTTCTTCTTCAGAATCCTCGACCAGTCTTCTGACCTTTTCGCCCGTGCCTGCCAGGAAAGCCAGCCTCGCTGCTTCGGCATCCTCTGCCTCCTGCCTTTCTCTTTCGTCGTCAACTTTGTCCACGATTGTGACTTCTGCTCCCTCCTTGGCGGTACGTTCGTTCCTGGCGTTACGTGTGCGGATTTCGTCCAGGGCATCAGCAATTTGCATCTCGGTCTTTGCGTCCAAAGTCTTTGTCTCGAGCTCCTTCATGGCGTCGCGCTCGGCTTCTTCGCGCTCCAATCTATCCAGCCTCTCTTCCTCGGTCTCTTCCGCCAGCTTGGCCTCCCTCCAAGGTTCAAAGTTGCGTTTGGCGCCCTTTTCGGCTTCATAGTCCATGTTTTTGGGATCGGTCTTGAAGGTGATCTCCTGAGAGCAGCGGGTGCACTTGATGTAGAAGCGGTAGATGGTAATGGCGTAGTACTTTTCGTCCGTCGTCTCCTTGCGGGCGTTGAACTTGCGGCCTTTGTAGATGAACTCTCCGCAAGCAGTACACTTCATGCTGTATGGGGCCATGAGTCTGACGGTCTGCAAGAGAGGACCCGTCTTCTTGGGCCCTCTCTGCCTGACCATCTTGGACGGATCGAAGTCCGGAGGAAAGTACTTCTGCAGCACCTTGCGTTCCGACATGGTTGCGGTGTTGTGGTTGTGGGAGAAGAAGAAGCAAATTGATACGCGACAAGCTGCCTGCTGCTGCTTCGCCGGACGAGATTCGAAGAAGGTGGCGATTCACTCGGTTTGTTGTGGATGGAGAGGAGGAAGAAGGTCGCTATGCGACAAGTTCAAAGCGTCGCTCCCGCCTTTGTCAGACGAGTCCTGAGGAAGGCGGCAATCTGCTTGGTCCGTGCTCAATCCCGCCTGGAAGGAGCCTCCACTTGCATGTGAAGAATCCAACTCCTCTTTGGTATGAATTGTTGAGCACATGAAGACAACAATGTCATGACAGCGTATTAAAACCACATGTTCGAGATCGAAAAGCAGACATCTGCTGTAATAGGAATGAACAAGGGCCCATTCAGTATGTAAAATGCGAATCACCAAGACCGGTTGCAGAAGCAAGTGATACTTAGTATTCATCATATATCTCGTAGCCAGATCCCAGCGTGTGCTCACACTCGCATACATTTCCCTGCCGGTTCCTCATATTCAATCTCCCTCCCATATGTACGTACGCTGTCCCTATTCCACTCGTCAAGCATAGGCACATCCCAACCATACTAGACAACTCTAGTAGACATAGAAAGTCTGGACCTCGTCCTCGGACTGTCTGAGTCTCTCATTGCGGCGCTTCATGATAATCTTAACAACCCACGCCGTAAGTGCAGTACCAGCAGAAAAGGCAGCACTTGAGAACATGGCAGGCTGATACTTGGGCGCGTCTTTGGGGTCCCACAGGTAAGGCGTCCAGATGAAGGAAGCGTTCATCACTGTAGTGACGATAGAGATGGCTGCTGCCTTTTTCTCCGTGCTTTGGCCACAGGTGGAACCGACCCACCCAAGAATCAGCGAGTTGACGGCATAGGTGCCGATGGTAAAGACGACCATGGCGAAGTACTTGACTCCAGTGTTCATTACGACGGCACCGACGATGAAGCCTATGATGGCAACTGATTTAGAAGCAGTAATGTGCCATGTACGTTCGTTCATCTTGCCAGAGGACCACGAGACTAAAAGTGTCGACGCGCCAGCGATGAGGTAAGGCGGGCAGGTCAGAACGAGGGTGATCGTGGTGTTGAAGCCCAGAGTCTTGACGACAGTAGGGAACTAAAGAGTTTATAAGGTTGTGTAGAACAAAGTCATGTGTAGAGACTTACGAAGTTCTTGAATCCATTGGCAGCCAAGTGGAGGTGAGCCATGAGTGCAAAGAGCCAGACGACCGGGTCAGAACCAGCTTGTCTGAGACCATTCCAGACAGATGTGTCTCCCTTCCTTTCAACGGTGTCTCTCGCGATGCGGTCATGAGCGAGTTGTCTCTCTTTGGGGGTAAGCCATCTGGTTGTCAAGGGTGTGTCTGGGAGGCAGAAAAATCCGATGACCGCAATGACAAAAGTCACTGCACCCTGTAGAATGAACAACCATTGCCATCCAGTCAATCCTGCCGAGCCATCCATGCCGTGGAACACACCAGCGGCGATGAGACCTGCAAAGGCAGTGGCAAGGATGTTGCCAGTGTAGAGAATAGCGATACGTGTAGCAATCTCCTTGCGGTTGTAAAAGATACTGAGAAGGTAGACCGCGCCGGGATAGTAGGGTGCTTCTGTCACACCAAGAAAGCTAGGAGTCATGGATCAGCTATAGTCGTGTACTAGGGAAAGGATGAAGCCTCTTACAAGCGAACTAGAAGAAGCCCGACGAAGTTACTGCACACGGCAGTCAACCCCGATACGATAGCCCACAGAGCCATGCAGCATCCCATGTAATATGAAGGCTTGGTCCGGGTCAGGAACATGTTCGAAGGGATTTGGCCTATAGGTCTGTCAGTTTTGCGTCTTTCACAAGTTCGAAATGGTATTTTACCTAGTAGATAGCCAACGAAGAGAATGCTGACGCAGGTGAGGTATTCTGCCTTTCGTTAGCATCATGTTTCCCACTCGTGGATGAGAGGTGTGACGTACGAGTTCCCGTCAGATTGAGATCCTCCTCCAGGTCGTTGAGACGGGCCAGAGCGATGGCGTTACGGTCTAAGTAGTTGAGCCAGTACATGCCCCAGAGCATGGGCATAATCCATCTGTCGAGCTTCTTCACAAGCGCTATCTCGGCTGGGTCTGTTTTTTCGGCCACTCCTGAATAATCTTTCTTGACTTGGGGCTTCTTGAGATCGTCGTCGGTGCCAATGTCTTCAACCATTGACACTGTTGGTTTCTCGCCAAGGTCTTTCTGCATGATTGAAAATTGGTCTGAAGGAGATGTGGAAAAGATGGATTGAACTCGAACTGATTCAAAGAAGAGACGGGCTCTGTACGCGGACTTATATATGTCGAAGAGCTCGAGGAGAGCACAGCCCTTTACCAGGATGTTACCTCTGAACAAGCCTCATGCCCCAGACTTCCCCATGCTGTTCTCGGTCCCCATACTATTGCTCCACATATGCGGGGATGTTGCAAGATCGTCCGAATGATCCCGATATCAAGGATAACCAAGACAGCCAAGGAGATGGCAGAGGTAGACATAAGCGGCACGAAGTCGAGATGTGTAGTGGTCAAGACGAGGTGTCGTTGGGGATTGAAACCTACTATGGGAGTGGGAAGCCAGAAGTGGTGCAGTCATTGGCAAAAACAAACGGAACCAAGAACTTGGCCTCTTGGACTGTACCTCGAGTATTGAAAGAGTTCAATTTGGCAGGCTGAGAAACGGCAACTGTTATTTGCCCAGACCGGACATTGTCGTGAGGTTGTTTTGTCGTCGACAGAAGCCAACTTCTCGGAACCTTAAGCTCTGATATAAGCGAATGAATTGCAAGGAGTTCATAACAAGCGGTTGATGTGGCTTCAGAGGGGTTATCATGAACTCGACAGTCAGGAAGTTCGTCCACATTGGTCAATGAAGTTTGTTCTCGAGTATGAGACGCTAGCCGACTACAGTCACCGTGCTTATTGTGAGTATATCAGCAAGAATACGATGGCAGGTTGGTGACTTGGGACACTGGTCGAGTAATCGGTACAGCCAAGGAGGAGGTGATGTCTAGCAAGACAGGGCTTGCATGGACCATGATTCGAATAAACGGCTCTGAGAATCACGTGCATATGAACTGCGGGGAGGGGCTGAGCAGGACTTGGCGCAAAATGGCTGAATTGGGCAACAGGATGATGCCAATGGTCTATGAGTGTGTGGCACGTAGTCTGCAGGCAGATTGCTGTAGATTGGAAACGTATGTGAACGCGCTCGATAGAGATGGTTTTAAAGAGGATCGAGACGCGTATACCATATTTCAAAAGCTTGCAAGCAAGTCATGGACGAACGAAGGTTCAAGTCAGTTCCTCGGTGTGGCTCGGGAAAGATGGGCCGGCGGTTTTTGCTTTTGCAAAGGGCGGATCGTTGTCGAGGCCAGAGGCTTTTGCACTCGTCTTGACTTGAGCAACAAGATGCGCCTGCTCACTCGTCGGCGTGTCTCTCGCATCCCACGAACAAAGGCCTTGACGCCAAGTGACAGCGACCATGAGTGAACCCACGCCACAGCAGAAGGCCAATCTGGCGCGCATCCGGTACAAACAAGCGACCGAGCGAACACAGACCCTAGAAAAAGGCTAATGTCGAGTGCGCTAGTGACAATCAGCGAAGGTCGCGCGCCCGTCGCAAGGAATACCTGCAAGAGCTCGAAACGAAGTATAGGTCTTGCGAGGCCATCGGCGCAGAGGCTTCGCAGGAGATCCAGTCTGCGGCGAGAAAAGTGCTCGAGGAAAACAAGCGCTTGCGCCGACTGCTGCGGCAACATGGCTTCAGCGACGCCGACATTGATGGCCCCGAACACGACGATTGTGCTTTGTTGCCCTCGGCGGCCGAGATGCTAGAGGTCATGTTGGTCACCAGGAAGCCGTGTCGACCATCGTCGGGGTGTGGCGACAGCCAGGTGTGCAAGACCGAGGACGAGGACGACACGGACTCGAGGCGACAGAGCGTCATGTCGACACCTGCTGATAATGCTGCTTCCAAACCACAACAGAAGCAGCTCAGACCTCTCGCTCTTGCCTCCGCTCCCGTGTCTGCCCCTGCCACTGGACCTGGGCCCACGATCGCTCCTGCCTCCGCCTCTAGACCTCAGTCCCGACAACCGCCTCAACATCAACCCCTCCAACCCCAAGGCCAGCAGCACATGCAGTTCCAAGGTCATCCCCAGCATCAACAACTTCAGTCTCAACAGCAGCAGTTCTTCGCGTCGTCTCCACAACATGCCTCTGCACCCCCGCCTCCCCATCACAACCTGCATGTCACTCCCGGCGCTTTCGTCAATGACTATACCATCTACGCACCACAACCCTTCGGCTATCCAGTGCCGCAATCTCAGCTGCTAGATTGGGACATGGCCGCTGAAGCCCTTCCACAGTCGGGCGCTTACCCGCCTGCCGACCAATACGCCTCGCCCTCGTCAAACTTCCCAACTCCAGGAACATTTGCATCCCCCACGCATTCTCACACTGCTGCTTACAACCAACAAGACAATACATCATCTTGCTTTACAGCCGCAGGTGCAATCCGTGCCTTGCACGTCGAAGCAGGCGACGAGGTCGAGTCAGCGCTTGGCTGCCGTGCTGATGGCAATGAATGTCGTGTCGACAATGCCATGGTCTTTGACCTCATGGACCGCTATGCCGGCGTCCAAGGCCAACGAGGCAGCATTTGACCCAGGCCAATCTGAATCAACGTCAGAATTACACAAGTAGACACTTGACCACAGAAGTTGCCTTCTGTTCGGTCACCCATTGTATATAATCACCGCGCATTGTTGGAGTTTCCCTGGTACTTTACGAATAATGTCTACCTATACATATATATATCAAGAAATTCAGCAACACTTTTCCTCAATCCAAGAAGCCAAGACGGAAGTCATGACACACAAACCTACTAATCGTCTTCTGCTGTCTTGACAAGCCACATCTGCTTTGCACACAGCCGAGACACAAACCTTGCTTCAATGCGGTAGCTGGCACTGTCATCCACTCCGGCTCTGATCCCACCCGCAGTTTTCGAACCTGTATTGGTTTCTGATACCCGCATGTCTGGCAGGTAAGCCAAACACCAACAATTGAATGCGTAAACACCAAACCACACAATCTCTGTGCAAACCAAACGTGTCCAAACAAGCAAACCGTCAATACGAACAACCTCTTTGAAACAAGCCCTGTCCACATCCCTTATCCTTTGTTGCAGCACTGAGCATTGACAGCTCTCCTTTGTCAAACACCACAAACTCCCACTGACACGTTCATTGATGCATCATTGTCTTTGCTAACTGCTTTGTCTGTCATCTACAAAACATGCTCTCCTACACACAAAATCAGTATACTACATAGCCATTCTTATAGCGACTCTATCATGATGTATTTCAATTCATCCATACACTGAGATCGGACCCGTCTACCAAGCCGAGATCACCTTTATCCTTCACGTCTCGTTCAGAATGCCTTGGACCTGCTGCCGCTGCCACTACACACAGTCGACTTATGTTGTGACTTGCTCGGGTTGCCGTCACTCGAGCTGTAGCGGCTGTATCTATCACTCCAAGGAGTTCTTTAGAGAGCCTGCATCCGCTGACACTGAGAAGAGCAACGACATGACTGTTCTTGATTCTGCCTCTGTCATGTTGGAGATTGCTGAGAGGTCTTGTCTTGGAAACTTCTCTTCTTAAGAGACTTGCTATCGGATTTGTGTTTGTTGATCATCTGAGTATCAATATAAATTTACCTTTGTTTTTGTTTCTAATATTTTCTCTCTTTCTTGTCTAGTGCAGTGTCGCTATGAGTGGTGTTCTTGTTGTTGCAGTTCATTGCCATTATCTATATTTTCGTAACTCATGCCTGTGTGAACAGCAATATCTGTATATAATCGTCCCTCTGTCGATCATAGCCATGTTCGATCTCTCGACCCTCATGTTCGACCTCTCGACTCTCATGCTCAACGGTAGGAACCGTATGATCCACGGCCTCGTTTGTAGCCGCCTTTGCTGTAGCTACTTCCACTGCTACTGCCTCCTCTCTTGTAGCCATTGCTATAGCTTTTACTTCCCCCGCGACTGTAGCTGTTGCTTCCGCCTCGGCCTCTGGTACTGCTAGTTGAGCCCGAGCGGCCTGCGCTCCACGTCGTTCTCGGCGAGCTCTTAGTCTTCACCGGAGTCGGCATCACATCCAGAGGCCCGTGGGCAGCAGTTCTACAAGCTGCCTCAAATTCCCGCAGAAGAGTCTGTGCAAATAGTCAGTACGATTGACAATGGAACTATCGGAAGACAACTCACGCTGAATTCGTGGTCAGCCAACGACTCGAACACTGGGTTCTTGTCCAATTTGAGCTGAGTGATTCTCGGGCTCTTGATGCCAAAAGCAACACGCGCCAGAAGTCGAGGATCGTCATGTGGGCAAGCAGCCAAGACTCTCTTGACGCCTTCTACGTTTAGTGGTGGAGCAGGTTTTGGTGACAAGGTTGCTGCCATGCCCCAAGCACAGTAAGTACAATGCGCACACGACTTTCTGCCGTCCGGCAGCTCCATGCCAAAGTGCTGTGCAAGACCATGAGCAAGGCAGCTCTTCCCTGTGATAAGACCCACCATCTGATCAATACGTCCAAGAGCGTCCTTCTCGCGCTGGGCCATGTCTGCATAAAGATCATCCGCTAAAGCTTGGATGTCTTCCTCAGCTGTGGGTAGAGGATTCAATACTCGGTAGCGGTTCATGACTCCTGAGGTCTTCAGCATGATGACCCCAGTAGCATTCCAGCTTTCGAGCTTTCTGATGAGATCTGCACGCATCAAACCCCTTCGAGTGGCCGCATTCATGTCAAAGGTGAAATTCTTGACGGCCTTGGTCGACATGGAGTAGATGGCTCTAGCCTCTGGCGAATGATCCGCGGAAGCTACAGCGTGGTAACGGCCCTTGTCTTCGAATTGGTAACTGGTATACTCTGGTGTAATGGCACGTAAAAGACTGAATCTCAATTCGAGCGCAGCAAAAACGACACCGAGCGGGCTAAGACGAATATCGTAAAGGGTTGACAGTTCGCGGTGTGCCAACTTGATGACCTCTCCTTCGATGTCCGGTGTGCGCTCGCGGCCAAATACATCTTTGAGCAGGCGCAGCAATGAATTGCGAGATGGAAGGTCACCGAGACAGAAGTTTTGACGCAAGTAGATGTCTGCGTGGCAGAGGAACATGATACAATAGCCCGGCTCCCCATCTCTTCCTGCGCGACCGATCTGCTGACTGTATTCTTCGACTGTGGAAGCGAGATCAAGGTGGACCACTCCTCTGATGTCTGACTTGTCAATACCCATGCCGAAAGCGATGGTTGCGACAACAATTCTGATCTCGTCAGCCATAAAGCTGTCTTGCACTGCCGTTTTCTCTTCGACTTTCATGCCGGCGTGATAGAAGGCGGCGTTGAACGACTTCTGACGTAGTGTCTTGCACAAATCTTCCGCCTGTTGTTGGAGGGTGACATAGACTATGATAGGGCCTGGATGTTCTCTGAGCCATTTGAAGAGCAGCGGAAGTTTTGCTTCTTGCGAGTCCGTAGCGACTGCTTCCAGCCTAAGGTTTGGGCGATACGGACTGGTACGGAACTCATTGCGCTCGAGAATATTGAAGGCTGCGCGTACGTCGTCGGCAACTTTGGGCGTGGCAGTCGCAGTCAAGCAGATGACTCTTTCAGCCTTGATCTCTTTCGTGAATCGCTCGACCATCAAGTAAGTTGGACGGAAGGAGTGGCCCCACTCAGATATACAATGAGCCTCGTCGACGGCAACGAGCCTGACACCGCCTGCTACATGTTTCATGCTTGCAACAAAGGCTTCATTGGAGAGCTTTTCGGGAGATACGTACAATAGACGCAGTTTACCAGAGTGGATGTCGGCGTGGATTTGTTGATGCTGCTCGTACGTCTTTGTCGAGTCAGAACATTCAGCAGCGATACCTCTTTTCTTCAAAGCATCAGTCTGGTCTTTCATCAGCGCGATGAGAGGTGAAACGACAAGTGTGATGCCAGCTCCATGCGGTCGTTCGTTGCCACTCATCTTGTCCATGAGCGGAAAGGCAATTGCTGGGATCTGGTAGCAAAGCGATTTTCCTGCACCCGTAGGAAAGATAGTCAAAGTGTTCTCGCCCCTCAGTATGGAAAGTATGGCTTTCTCCTGTTCGCCACGGAAACCAGGATAACCGAACTTCTCTCGCAGTAGCCTGCGGATCAGAGCAATATGTTCAGGCTTGTCTGCCGGTGGTGTTGCATTACGTTGCTCCTGCTGTGACGAGGTCCACATCTCCTCGATACTCGGATCGTTAAACATATCATCGCCCGAGAAGTCATCGTCATCATTGTCTTTGGGTAATGGACGCTTGAGAGTCGGGGTCGGAGGGACAGCGAAGGAGGACTCTGGTTTGACAAAGGCGGACTGAGACTGCTGGCTCGCACTAAGCAGAGCATCGGCGTCAAGTTCATCGAACAGATCATCGGAGCCATATTCTGACGGTTCGCTAGGAGGTGGCACACGCAGAGCTTCGACTTTGACTGTGGCAGGTAAGGACTCGTCATGAGCCTCTGCTTTAACCGTAGCAGACGAAGAGTCGATGTTGGGTTCTGACTTTACGACAGAAGATGGTGCGTTGACATTGTTATCATTGTCATGTTGTTGCAGACGAGCTATCATATCCTTCTTGAGTCTGATGCCGGTACTTGAAAGACCTCGACGCGTAAACTCTTCTCGAAGGCCCACGACGGTGAGGTTATGATAGTTCATCTTTAACGCGTTGGGCGACGACGTGACGGAGTTCAAGAAACAATTGTTCAGTACATTCTCAGGTGGTCGCGTGGTGATCAGACAGAGTTGGGTACCGGCTGTGCGACATTGAGCCGTCTCGCGACTGTGACGAGCGTGTCTGCGACTGCCCAGACGACAGCGCCATGGTGAGCAGGGTTGCTCTTGAAAAGTCGCACTTTCCGGACGAGCAAGCTCAACTCGCGAGCATGTAATTGTGGGGTGGGCGTTCTCGGTTGTCATTGGCCGCGGTCGGGGAAGCTCCTTCCTATGCGGGCGCGGTTACACGAACACATGTGGTGGTGCTTCCGTCCGAGAGCCTCAATTCTTATCGATTACTTGTCAAAGTCTGTCCTCTGTTGACTCAAGTCGTTCTCTTCATAGACAGAAAGAATATATCTGAAAAGCCCTCGAGTGCTTTCAATCACATTCACCGTCTCTACCTCACTTCTCCAGTACTGATCTGGCTTTCTACCAACATGTCTGCCATTCGCGCATCACTCAGGATAGCAAGTCCTTTGCTGCGCTCTTGTAGATCCAATGCCGTCTACCGCGCACACACTGGAACTTGTGCATCGATTGCGAGATTGCAAAGGCTGCCCAGCAGACTACACCAAGTCACGCCAGCGGCAGTACGATACTATGCTTCATCCGCTGAGCAAGCCAACTCCAAAACAGGTCTCTATGACCTTCATGTAGCCAAAGGAGCAAAGATGGTGCCCTTTGGAGGATACATGATGCCCGTTCAATACAGTGACCTAGGCGTCGGCGAATCACACAAATGGACGAGGGAGAAGGCTAGTTTGTTCGACGTCAGCCACATGTAAGTCTTGATTGTCCTACATAAAATCTCTCCCATCTGCGTCATGTCGACCAACGCTACCTCCAGGGTGCAATATCACTTTACTGGACCCGGAGCAACTGCCTTCTTGGAGAAGATCACACCTGCTGATCTGCAGGCACTACCACCTCACCAATCTACTCTCTCGGCTCTACTGCACCCTGAGACTGGCGGCATCGTAGACGACACAATCATCACTCGCTTGGCTGAAGACAAGTTCTATGTCGTGACCAATGCCGGCTGCAGGGAAAAGGATGCTGCTTTCTTGACGGCAAATCTGGATGCTTGGAACAATGCCAACCAGCCCCGTGTGGACAAGACTGAGCTCAAGAACCAAGGTCTTGTAGCTCTTCAGGGTCCCTTGTCGGCCGATATTCTGCAAGGCGTCCTTGCCCCTTCCTCGGATGATATCGACCTCAAGTCCCTCTACTTCGGCAGCTCCAAGTACCTGACCCTCAGATTTGCGTCCGGCGAGACTTCGAAGCCCGTTCTGGCATCCCGTGGTGGTTACACCGGTGAAGACGGTTTCGAAATCTCCATCGCACCCGAGGATACAGTTGCCGTAACAGAACTACTCCTCACCGCTGGCGGACCCGAAAAACTGCGTCTTGCCGGCTTGGGAGCTAGAGACTCTCTCAGACTGGAAGCAGGCATGTGTCTATACGGCCACGATCTCGATGACAGCACAACACCCGTCGAAGGCGCTCTCGGCTGGATCGTCGCAAAATCCCGCCGCTCGGCACCTCGCAACGAATTCAACGGTGCAGAGGTCATCCTACCGCAACTGATACCCGTGAGCAAAGGCGGAAAGGGCGTTTCCCGTCGCCGCGTAGGATTGCTTGTTGAAGGCGCTCCCGCCCGCGAAGGTGCACAGATCGTAGATGCTAAGGGCCAACTCATTGGTTTCGTGACTAGTGGCTGTCCTTCTCCTACGCTGAAGAAGAACATCGCTATGGGATACGTCACGGACGGCCAACACAAATCCGGCACTGAGTTGGGCGTTGTGGTCAGAGGCAAGACGAGAAAGGCTACCGTGACAAAGATGCCTTTTGTGCCCAGTAAATACTGGAAGGGAGGAATCTCGCCAGCTTAAGGATGTAAGCTTGAAGGTGATGTGGTCGGGTGCATGGGAGACAAGCTTCGCACTTCCGCTCATGTTTATGTGTTTGACATATGACTCTGTAACTCCCTACGAAAAGTCAAAATGTGCAAGGGTTACATGGACATACAGATCTAAAGCCTTTTCATTCTTGTTCTATTTGATTGACGGCCCTTTGCGATATCTATTTGTGGAGAGAAGAGTCGCGGGACCTTTTGGATCAAGGTGATCGGCCTACGTTAGAGACAAGAAAAGACAGCTATGGTCTAGACCACCTTCGAATCGAAAGTGATTCGTACAATACTGTATTTGAGCAGAAAAAAAAGCCCACCAGCGCCACGCTATACCGTGCAGAGAAGCAAAAGTGAAAAGAAGACTACCAAGCCAAGGAAAACAATTAATAGAAGCATACGAGGGGAACAAAAGAGCAACCTTTTCGACAGAGAAGTTGAGCGAAGAAGAAAAGACGAAAAGAGAGGAGGCTGCCACGACAGAAGCATTTATTGAGCACTCTGCGGCAACAACAAAGGAGCGATGAATCTCAGATCCCAGCTTCTGGGATCGGGTCCGAGTTCTGATAGAGGTCTGTCCTTTGCTCTGAGCAGATCATAGGCCGAGACATTGGTGCGCTCGATCCAGGCTGCTGCCAGCTGCAACTGGGACTCGGCGGCAGGACCTTGGGTTTCGGAACTGTAGGCTTTGTTGTGTGTGCTTGGGATGACAACTAGACTGCCAGTGTGCCGGACCAGGGTGGCAGGCGGCAGACCGCGCATGCGAAGGAGTAGGTGCACGAGGTTGCTAAAGGAATCGCCTTGCGGCCAGTAGTGGCCTGGTGCTTCTTCCAGGAGCCAGTCTACAGGGCGATCCGAGATCTCGCCTGGCGAGGCAACTGGCTGGCGAGAGGCTTCGTCGTTGTTGTCATTAGCTGTGGTGAGCTGAGCATGAATGTCATCGTTCGAGGAAGGCCCAGCAGGATCGAACGACCTGTAGAGACCAGTCATACGCTCGACGCAGTTCAGCAGGATAACGGCGGCAAGGAAGGTGAGGAAGGAAGATGACTGTTGACGTTGCAAGAGACGGCGCTCAAGCTCGTTCATGACGAACTTGGCTTGTTTTTGACAGTATCTCTCAGCAGCGTGTTGCAACTGTGCGTAAATGACAAGGTAGTCGGTGGTATCCTGTGGGAAGGCCTTACGGTCCGAGTGGTTCTTGTCCTGAGAAGCAGAGGCGTCTTCCCCAGGGGGCTCGCCTTGAACAGCTTCCATGACTGGCGGGTGGTTGGGTTCGTAGAAGATGGACCAGATGGGCTCATTCGAGATCAAAATGTTTGTGGCAGCCCAGAGGTTGATCAGCTTTCCCAGAAGAACATCATTGTGGTCAACGCTGAGCTCAGTGGCGACCTCGAGAGTGGAGCGCATAAAGGTCGAGGGCTCGTGTGAGATGCATTGCATGATGACCATGTGCAGATAGCGTTCCAAGGTGGCGGCCAGCGTATCTGGGTCACGTCTGTAGTTGAGCATGAAGATGAGTGAAGGGGCTGTAGGAGGCGTCATGAGAGCAGGGAAGGTGGCATAGATGTTTGTATCAGGGAAGAGGGTGACCTCGATTCTGCCAGGCAATTGCATGGGCTCAACACCCTGCAGCGCAGTGAGGACAGTGTGGTGTTCCTTGGCATGAAACAGCGAGGATGAGTAAAGCGTAAACTCCTCGGCGATGCGAGAGCGGATGCAGGCATTCTTCCACAATCTTGCGCTCTCAATGTTCTGGCAGGTGCCACAGGGGGTGCCTTCGGAGCAGGGCTTCTTCAGCATGCGGCAGCGGAGGCAGGCGCCCTTCTTGCGCACAGTTTGAACTTCTTTGCGTCTCTCCTCGGTGAATCTGCCGCGTACTTTGTTCTTGTTGGCGCGTTGCAGCAGACCAAAGCCGCCGTGGTTGACAGTGAATGCTGGAGGTTCATCATGGGTCAAAGGGGCGCCCTCTTGTGCTTGTTGTGGAGGTGTCTGAGTGGGCTGTGAGTCGTTCGAAGCGTGGTCCGAGGCCTGTGTTAACTGTTGGACTTGTTGCTGGACAGGATGATGTGCTGATTGTTGGTGGTGCTGGTGTGGCTGGTGGTGCTGGTGTAGCTGTTGTGGTTGTTGCGATTGATGGCGCTGGTTAGACTGCTGGGACTGAGACTGAGGGGACTGGTGGGCAGAAGAGTCGTCCAGAGAGTTGTTGACAAAGGACGAGTAGTCGTCGTGGTGTTGGAGTTGTGGATCAACCGGCGGGTGTGGAGGCTGGCGCTGGGGAGCGGCATCTGACTCGGCTCTTCGTTTTCTCGGCTTGGTGGCCATGTGGTGAGCCATGTCGGTGGCCATGCCGGCCGTGTGCATGTCCTTGTTCTCTTGGTCCATGTGCTGTCGCAGCTGGGCTACCAGAGCCTCTTCGTGCTGTCCGTTGGCCTGGAGCTGGCGAGAGACTTCGGCAAGGGCGTCCAAGCCCGAGGGCTCGCGACGTGGCATCAGAGGAAGATCTGCATCGGACTGGGGAGTCGAGTTGTTCGAGGCAATGTAGTTGTCGGCGGGCTGCCACAAAGCACGGGAGCGGTCCTCGTCGGTAATGTTGGGGCATTTCTCGAACAAGTGGCGTGTCAGGCTGTCCGGTCTGCCCTTTGGGAACTGCCTTGGTCAGTAACGGCACATAACAGCTGGTTCGACACATGCTCACCACCTGGCCGCATCGCTTGCAGCTGTGTTCGTATCTGTTGCTCTGGTCGGCCAATTTGGCACCTCGCTCAAAGAACTCGAGGATCAACGCGTTCGGCTTGCGACCCATGTTTGCGACCCACACTGTCGCTCCACCGGGGAGGGCACAGTTCGTCTTATACAAATTTCTTGTCGAGTAGTTATCGAGATGACGCGCTGCTCAAGGCGGTGAGCGGGCGGTGAGTCGACTCTGGTACAGCTCAGACAATCCTCGATGGCAACCGCCTGTCCTGCAGAGACCACCCGCTTGCCGGTTGAAGGCAACACCGGCGCACGGCCCTTCCCGTCGGCATCTCTTCGCACAAACTCCGCCCTCGTCACATGCACTTTCCACATCAGGCAACTTGTATATCATTCCCTTCAACTACTGCCTACAGCTTCGACTTTGCCTGACCTCCATGGGGCTGGCTCAGAGCCTGGACATAACCATCAGACATCTGAGACCTCTTCTCTCGCGGCGTCGCTGCCCGAAGAGCCTCAATCTGAATGTACTCGTCTTTCCATCGCTTCAACTCCTGCAAGAGCCATCCGCTACATTGATCCGCCGTCTCCTCGACCCGCTCCATCGGCATCAGATGTCCACCTCTCTGCATCGTAAACTCCTTGACTCGCCCCTTTGCTACACCCCCACTGCCACCTGCCGCTACTCCTGTGACTTCCAGCTTGTCTGCTATATGTTGTGCTGTCGACAGATCAGATTCGGTGCCAAAAACGTACAAGACTGAAGGTCGAAGGTATTGCAGGAGTTTGAAGATGTGGAAACTCTCAGGCCGGTAGAAGGGCATCCGAATTGGGAGTGCGGTATCGACATCTGGATGCGTCAACGGATTGGGTGCCGTGTCCGGAGCGGGATTTAGAGGCGTTACAAAGTTGCCTCGCATAAATGTCATGACCTCTTGGTGTTTCGTCGTCTTGAGCGTGACCGGTACTTCTGTATTGCTGTCGGGGGAGATGGTGCTACCAGACACATCCGCACCTATTGCGGGCGGTGTGGAAGATGTCGCGACTTCCGGGTACAATTTCGTGGGTAGGTCTCGAAGAGCATGATCCATCCAGCGATCCAGTACACGTCTGTCCCAATCCTTGAACATGGGCGATTTCTCGAATGCTTTTCGTGCTGCTTCTCGGCTTGGCCACTTGTCCCTTCGCCGAGCCGACAGTCGGCCTAGGTCATATGCGTTGGAGTGACTTTTGCGTATAATCACAGGATCGATCAGTATCAACGTGCTCAGCAGACGAGGGTGCATCAACGACAGAGCCGTCAAGTGTGCTCCACCCATGCTATGTCCCACGCCGACCAATGGCTGCGGCATCTGGTCTCTAAACTTGTTGATCATCAAGAACAGGTCCCGAGGATGGTCGAACCATGATGCTAGAGGCTATCAGACCGAGATACAAACACATGATGCAACACACTCACGATCATTTCCCAGTATGTTCTCGTTGAGAACGCTTGACTGGCCTTGATGGGCCACGTCTGCAATCCAGATACTGCGAATCTTGATACCGCTGGCTCTTAGTCTCGTGTGCAGCTCATCCCACAGCGGCTCATATAGTTCCTGTGGCGAAGCTCGTCAGTACTTTTCCTGATCCTTTATATGGGTGTACAATCCAATCACCTTAGGAAACCCATTGGCATGTGCGGCGATTATAGTGACATCTCCCTTTTGTGGTGACAAATTGTCAAGCGGGGTGTATTGCTTGATGGCAAGGTGAAGCGTGTCTTCTTGACTATCTGCAGTCGCCAGTGGATACTCTCTGATATACGAGCATGGCAACGTGTGTTCTTGTACTCTGAACGATGAGGCCGACATGTTTTGGACAACTTTTGCAACACACACGAGCAGGAAGGAAGGTCGACTTATCCATCGAGTCGTCGAGTGCTTTGGCCGAGGTACCCCAGGTTTTACCGAGGCGTCGGTTGAGGGTCTTGGGTCTCCATCCTTGCTTGCCTTGTCTTTGTCTTCGACTGCACATCCTCAGGAATGCAATCCACAGATGTTTGCTGTTCTAATTACAATCTGATGAGAGCTCATGGAAACATCTGTCTGGGGTATTATCGAAAGTCTGCAAGCCCATCCAACAAGTCAATCATATTCAGCGTTCTAAATGCATATAGTAACTTCAAGACAAAAAATACACCAGAAAGGACCTAGCGAATGGTGAGAAGTTCCTCTGGTTCACTACTTCCACCTCAAAAATACATATCTCACGGATCGTGGCTCGAGAGTTGGGATGTTGAAAAAGATCGTATTTCTGATCGCAATGCACGGCCACTCGCTCGATGCAAAGCCAGACTAATGCACCAAACAAGACTGGTATGGCCAAAAAGCGTCACCGTCGCATAGTCACCGGAAAACAACCAGGAGAAACGAGACTTTTCCTTCAACGATCCGCTTCCTTCCTTGATTCATTGTTGCCTGTTACAAGCTGCTCTCTGGCTTGCTTCATGCTTGCTCAAGAGCCTACGCGAGGCTGAGGAACAGGCACGCCTTGACAGTTGACACAAGTGCACTTGTCAAGCTCGTCATTGACGATCATGAGAACGTGTTCGGCAAACGAAGTAACAGAGGCGAAGGACATGCCACTAGGGTGTCCGTAGATGAACTTGTCGACTCTTTGGCCATCGTCATAAGTCTCGGGGCGGACGAAGGAGGCGTAGCCGCGAGGAGGCTTGTTGACAAACTCGACGTAGGAGTCTGAATTCGGAATAGACATGTCAGAAAAGGCTAATAAGAGCTTGGGTAGGTAAAAAGACATCGCAGATGAAGAAAAGAACAATCGACGAGACTCACCAAAAGCAGCGACAAGACGAGGGTTGTTGTTGAAGGCTTTGCTGAGGCGGTCCAGGAAGCCGGCGTCATCTTCTCTAGTCATGTCTTCAGGCTGGTATCCTAGAACTCCATCGCTGTGGTACATGGGGTCGCTGAGATCGATCTTGGTGATAGAGGCGTCTGACTTGGGATCGACCTTGGCCATCTTGTGAGGGTTTTGATGATGAAATGATGTGGGCGAGTTGGACAAAATTTATATGCTTTATATACCTTGCTCTGTTTGCTGATGAAAGGGTTGGATATGCCATCCATCCGCGCATGCATTCTTATACATGATGTTTGCTTCTTCGTATCTGCAAGCGATTGATGGCTCTCACTGGACGAGACTTTGACGAGACACATCAGTCCTTTCTCTCTGACGTGTACAATATGGCGGCTGTCAGTATTTGGCAAATGCTGAGAGTGGAGATTACATGTCGTGATCGCCATCAGGCCCAGACCTAGAGCGAGGGCAACCTCCAATGTGAAGAAGAAGAACGACAATGTGGCATGAAAGCTCGAGACTGTTTATGAGATGAAGGTGACGACTTTGTAATGATGGGTACAGGTAACGCGAAAGTACATGTTGATGTTAGGGCTATTCTTTCTTGTTAGCCACAACCCAGCCGGCGTGGCTCCCTTTCAACATTGCACACGGGACAAGGAGGGTTATCACATCCGTATTTCTACGATACTACAAATCAAACCACTATATTTGTATTAAGAAAGCACCGTGCCGAATTGGTATGAAAGGTCACTCTGTATAAACTTTTTTGATTGCGATTAGACGAACACCATGTCCACCAACTGAGATTACAGCCCGAAGGTACGGCAGCCCAGTCTATCATTGCTTTGGTCGGGCCCTGGTTCCATTCGGTGACCGGCCAGAACGTTCATATAGCATGGTGCTGTGACCGTAGGCAGAGAAAGTGGTTCGTAGCAGTGTTTCAGTAGACTGACTCTTCTGCGTCAAGCGATGAAGAGCTCCGGGTAGGTGATCTAGAATTGCTAATGGGCTCGCGTATCAGTGCGGTCCTATCGGGAGAGAGATGATTGAGCGTCGTGGCAACGTGAAAATTTCAAGGAAGGTGATGGTAGATTTACCTGTCCTTGACGCGGACGCCCTCGACCAGCTCCGGCATGGCATTGGCGAATGCGGAACCGACAGACCAGTTACTGAGGTTGCGCATGTGAGACTCGAACACGGGGTTGATCATGAACTCCTCATCGTCATCCAAGACAGCAGCCGATGTGGCTTCAGCGCCTTGGACACTGTTGGCGCGTGGCAATAGACATTGCTGAGGATCATATGGCCAGTTGAGCGACAGATTTGAACAATATAGCGGACCATAACGCTCGTTAGGATAAGCAGAGGCGTTCTTGATCATGCGATCGCGCATCCAGGGCCTGGCGAGTGGATTAGCTTCGCAGATTGAAACAACGGAACAAGTGGCTTACCATGGCACGTTGTCAAACCAGATGGGATGGCTGACTTCAAGCTGCGATCGGATGGGACGAATCCATTCGGGTAGACGTTCGAAATTCTCCTGAGTTGGGGCAATGCGCCAGCGCATAACAAGGAACATGATGTACAAGCAGGCGACTTGCTCTGGGATCTGGTCGATCTCGGGAAGATTGGCCAGGACGTCGGTGAAGAGTTTACTGAGAGGGTGCGATTTTGGTGCTCGAGCAGGGTTGAGAAGAGACGATATGGAAGGATAGGCGGGGCCGACTAATGAAGAAGAAGGCGTGCCCTGTGCTGCGGCTTTGCGCCGCTCCGTTGCAAAGTCCAACATGACGCTATCGAGCTGGCAGGTTGCCTCCTGATTGCGAGGTAGACGCATATGCACCGGCGTGTCGGCCATCGGGGTAGGCATCAGGTCGCGCACTGATGGTGACGAAGGGTACACCTTACGCTCGTCGACCAAGAAATTGCCGAAGCTTTGGTTGGGCATCTCTGGTACGAGCTGAGGGTGTTGGTGCTGTGGTGCGGGTGCAGGGGCGAGTACAGGCTGGAAGTGCTGATGCGGCGAAAATCGCTGCTGTTGTGGGTGCTGCTGCTGCTGCTGCTGCTGCTGCTGTTGTTGTTGCAGCTGAGCGGCCTGTGCAGCTTGCGCATACTGCCTGGCGGCACTGGCTGGAGACTGATTCGGACGGGGTGGCTGAGGCTGCTGGGTGGATTGGATGTTGCGAAGGTCGGGATGCAGGTGCTGCTGAGCAAAAGGAGGTTGGTCGTAGAGATTGGGCGGTTGCGAAGGGTACATGAGGGCTTGAGGGGGCGGGGGCGGAGGGGCGTGTTGCGGGTGGTGCTGGGGCATGGGTAGAGGGCTCTGTTGGGCGGTAGCAGCAGCAAGGTCTAGGTGGGTGTGTCAGCTTGCGGCGGGCTAGCGAGGGACGACAGAGCTACTGCTACCATTCAGACCCTGAGAGGCAGCGACGGGCTGCAGCAATGAGAATATGGTCTGCATGCGGCGCTTGAGGTCGTCGTTCTCGGCCTGGACCTGCTCGCGCTGGCGGAGGGCATTCTGCAGCTCCTGGAAGGGCTGCTGGCTCTCGAGCTCCTTGATGCGACGCTCCAGCGTCTCGATCTGGTTGCGCGTGCGTTCGCGGATGGCACGCTGGGCCTCGCGGTCGTTTGCTCGCTTCTTGGCCAGTTGCTCCGGAGTCAGGTTGGCGACGCCGCGCGACGAGGTGCCGTCGGCCTTGCGTTTTCGGCCATTGGTGACGGCGGGGTATCCTGGCTGAGCCGTCGCATCGGGTGTTGTGTGCGACAGAGGAGTGCCGTTGGCGGGCGGCATTGACATGGCGCCGTCACGCTGCGGCGTGCCGTAGCCCGACGAGCCATTCGTCGTCGCCATCATGGGCAAATTCTCGAGTTGCACTGGTGAGCAGGTGACAGGCGAGTCATGCAGGACGTGGTCTAGGGTCGATGCACGGTCGGCGGGCGCTCTCGAGCACGTCGCGCAGCCTGAAAGACGAGGTGGACCAACGGCCAGTGCGACAGAGGTCGGGCAGAGGTCAAGTCGGCGTGGGATTGGGCGCAAAGACGAATGGAAATGGGCGAAGGGAGAGGGAGGACTTTGGGGATAACAGAATAGACACGAAAGAGCATCGTGCTTCTTGGGCAAAGTCAAAGTTGCAGGCGAGTCAGGCCGTCGAATCATGCGGCCGCCGTCTCATGCTTTCCACTATTGCTTGGCAACCTCTCTGCTGGTTCCAAGCCAGCGCTGAGCGCCCGTCATGACGGACCTTGAGCTCC
The DNA here is from genome assembly GCA_023848595.1 of Aureobasidium sp. EXF-10727. Classification (NCBI taxonomy): domain Eukaryota; kingdom Fungi; phylum Ascomycota; class Dothideomycetes; order Dothideales; family Saccotheciaceae; genus Aureobasidium; species Aureobasidium sp. EXF-10727. The sequence goes on from SWBF01000010.1 coordinate 54,995, forward strand.
TCTGTCAATGCCTCCGGAGGTGGCGCTCCCCTAACATGTGTGCAGATCGTAGCCGGAGATCGTGTCTCTGATCCCAGATGGTACGCACTGCTTCCCGCGACGACTTCTCCTTGAACTGCCAACTGAGCCCACGAGAGTCCCTCCAAGGACTCGGACCTTATTCCCCTGATGATCAGACAAGATTATTCCCGCTGACCTTGCGCATCGGCCTCTGCTCCCTACCGGCGCCGAAGTCGCGACCCTTAAAATTCAAATCTTGACACGGGCGTTTGCTTTTTGCTCCTTCTCTGCCACAAACGACGACGCTCCCCGCACAGAGCCTCTGCCATACTTGACCGTTTGTTTCGAGTACGGCACTTGCCTATCCTCTGTACATCGGTGCATTGGTAATAGTCTCATCAAAGACTCGACATGGGCCGTAACTCGCGGTCTTTCCACGGTTCGAACTTCGAACATCCTCAGGGAAACACTATTGTGCTCGGTACCTGCCCCACCTCGCAATCGCAACCCCACCAGATCACCAGCTCCGCAACCATCGCACTTCGCAATTCGTTTGCCGTGTCTCAGTGCAAGCGATGAGCATTTGCTTCTGGGCAATTCTCTGCTTCCTCGATCCGAGTCTTCTGATGACCGTTTTGAACCGCTCCCTCTATCTCTTGTCCAATGCCATGTACCTTGGCATGTCCACTTGTACATCTACTCTCGCCGCCCGGCAATTCTACACCTCCATCACGGCATCTCTTTGTGACTTGTCCCCTGATGCCGTCCCTCTACCCAATCGCTGCACTAGTCGACAAACTTGGCTTTGTTACCGACTACTCCCCTGCTAGGACTAGCCCGTTGCTCAACATGATTCATGGTCAGGCTCTTATACATGCCTGGCATTCTTAGCCTGTCGCTTCTTTTTACCTGCCTGCAGCTAACTTCTGTCCTTCTCGCTCAAGAAGGCTCGTTCCCTAACCGAGCATGCGACGGTGAATGTCCACGAAGTGTCAATTTGGTTCGCTCTGTTTACTTTTGACATGCGGTCCTGCTCAGCACACTGCGTCTGTAAACACTCGACGGTTTGATCCTTCGGCTCGTCAGAATCACGATTTTGAGTCATGGCTGAATCTTGCGGACATGACTCAAGCCATCCCATCAGGGCTACCAACCAATCCTGCCTCGGCTATGGATGAAGTTCTGTGTAACCTGTATTCAAGATGACCATACGATGCATACTATGAGTCAGGGCTCTCGCACTTGACTCGATCAGCATGGTCCCAACCACGTGCGACCAGCCTTCTCAACAAACCGTGGTATCTACTCCGCCATGTAAATCGTTCCAACTTTGGGGATGACCACGACTAACCCCCTAGTTGCTGATTTACCAGCAAACTACTGCACGCGGCTTATGGGGAACCGGCCGACCCCTGCGTACGTACTAGATGCTTTGCGTGACGTCTTACCTTGTCGCCCACAACTTCCAGAATAAGCTGGCAGACTGTGCCTTCATCAGCCACATTTCTGCCTATGCCGTCTGGAAGCGCGATCTGCTCTTGTTACACTTACTTTGCAGCATCGTATATCTGGTGTCCCGATGAATTCGTGATCCTCCAGTCGTCCATCTTGCTGAGGACACTGTGCGTTCTAGCTTCAACCATTCAAGATCTTGGTCCATCGAGCGCCGCATCAAGGTTAGAGGCTGCATTCCAGCTGTGTCTCTGGATCCGTCGAGCTGTCCAACGTGACAGAATCGAGCGTTTGTGGTCCAGCAGTTCCTCCGCTAAGGATTTGCAAGTTTGTGTTCCGTCACAATCCCTTCATTCATATTCCTCTCAGGAATGAAGTCTAACCTTAGCTTTTATCCTGACGCTGCCGGACTAAGTCAAGGATGTTCTACTCTGCTGTAAGAACAAGAGATGCCGTTGCATTTTCATGGCCTCGCAAACACGGACGAACTTCATATCACATCTCCCAAGCATTCAAGTCCCGAGGTTCTCTGACACTCCGTCCATTGCCGTTGGTAGCCACTGCTTCAAGCGCAAGGCACGCGCAAACATGCCGAAAATTTGCTTGGTCCTTCTTCAATGGTATGAGAACCTTGTATGCGGTTACACGGGACGCCAGGTAGACAATTCCACCAACGTCAGAGACTCATTTCTCACCGACATCTTGGTCGACACGGACGATTCTTTCACCAGTGGATTCTCTACTGTTTAGTCAAAACATAGGTAAGCGAATATGGTTATCGAGTCATGATGACTTGTCTCCAGACCTGCACACACCAACTTTGTGGGCGCACGACTAGACCCCTCACACGTCAGGTCTTTATGAGCGGAAGTTTGGTATTCTACAGCGTACAAGCCTTGAGACTTTACGCTATACACGAAAACAGCAATCGTGTCGTTGTTGATGACTCGAGGATAGACTTGCTTCGAACGGGACAAGCGCATACACAGATACGCAATATGCATTTTCAACAGGCACATTCGACTCCATTGCTCTTGCATGTGTCACGGACTTTTTTTTCTAAAGCCATTATTTGGCCTCTCCTACCGACCAATATGCTAGGAATCCGTGCGCTCGAGACTTGAGCCCCGGCGCCATCGATGACCTGGGTGCTGACGGTGTACGGATTGCAACTGCCATGACGAATAATACTCATATTCCTGCAATCTTTTCTGTCCTTCTTAATAGCTATTGCAACTTTCCTCATCGCCTGGATTATTGGACCTGTCTCTCGCATATGCTGATCACATGTGTGCCTTCACGTCTGACCGCGAAATGACCGTAAGCAACAGTCATATCTACAGTACTCCATACAAGCTAATGTTAGATATGTGTAAGGGCCTCTGTACTCACCCATATTCATCCGGATTGCTGTTGAGGCACATGCCACTACTCTGCTTCGAGAAAAGCGACCAGCACTTCCAACCAGACCATGAGAGCTTGTCCTGTTGTAAACTATCGACCAGATGAAACACCGAACATGTCCTGGCTTTGCAACGTTTGTGAGGTAAAGCAGAGGCAAATCGTTACTCATCTGTGCCTCTTTTGCATGTTTGCTCGCTGCATTTTCGGTTTATATCTCCATTGCGCCGGTGGTCTGGGTCGAGCTTCTAGTCGCCGTCCCCACGTCAGACCCTCCATTTTGCACGTGGCTATCGGACCGAGCACGAAAGCTTCTACGACAACTTCCAGAAGGAACGATATCGGGCGACGATGGCTGTCGAGCGTACAACCCTGGCTGTGACTTGAGACAACCTCGCCGACGGACTCAGCTCGCTCCACGAGCGACCGCCACTTTGCGAGAAGCTTGTATATAGATAGCGCTCGTAAACAAAGAACACAGGTACGCAGCGTTGGAACAGAGACACGTGTACGTGTGTATATACTTTCAAATCTACCGAAGCATGTTTGTATACCGAGACGGAGAGAACCTTCGATAAGCCAAACTACAGGCGATCACTCACCTTTTCGGTTCTTGACCTCTTAGTTACCAAACGGTACCTCATCGGATGTCGGAGATCTCCTGCCTTGCATGAGTAGCAGGATAGGGATTGCGACATCAGGCATGGGTGATACCATTGTCGTCCGTCCGCCCGTCGGCTATTGCTCGTGAGCCCGATCGGCTTTGACGGTTTGACTATAGACACGAATCTGTACACATCTGGGTTTACCATGCCGTTCAGACTCACAGGGCAGTACCTGGCCCAATCTTCCAAAGACTGTCTTAACAACCATCTGCGCGGTGATGCTCATCGACGTGCAGCGTCTAGACCTACCAGCCAAGTCCAAATCCTGCGTTTGGCTGTATATATTTGATCAATCCCGGGATCCCTCGTCAACAGCCAGTTCACACAGTGAACTAGATCATCAGACCTGCCGGGGTAGCTCAATCGGTAGAGCGTGTGGCTCTTATCATTTAGATATTCCAAACCTCAAGGTCGCGGGTTCGAGCCCCGCCTTCGGCTATTCCTATAACATCGTTGACGTCCTTTTTTGTCTTTTCTTTTTTTTGCACTATGTCGTTGTGCTGGAAGAGTTGTTCCAAGCGGGCGGTTGATATTTTTCGACTGGAAGTTTGGTGGTGAAGCCTGGCTTGGCGGTCAGGGTCAGCGTTTAAATCACGATGTGTGAATATTGATTTTTGGTAAAAACGGCGGCGTGGGCAGTAGAACATGGAATAATCTTTGGGCAGTGTTACAATAGTCAGTTGTGCCCAAAGAGGGCAAGACGGCACGAGAACTAGGACAAAGGAAGATTGGCAACAGCTCTTATCCTGCTCCTAGGACAAACACTCCAAGAAGACAAGAATGTCCGGCACTATTCGTTGGCCGAGCATAACGTACGAAAAGCGAGGATGGAGGAAGCAAAAAGGCGGAGCCATTCAAGCGAGTAGCCGAGGTAGCAGACAGCACATCTCAACTGCATTGAACATCTCGGTGATTTCTATGGAGGTTATGAGAGACACAAGTGTAATTGGAACATCTATCTGTCTTATGGAAATCCCAAAAAAATCCTACAGAATCCTTCCCAATCAATTCATGCCGTTGAGTCTCCAAGACCAAGATACTGATACCTATATCACACACACAGCCCTATAACAGTGCGATCACAAAACCAAAAAGACGGGTTTCCAACAGATCTAGGCCCTCTTACTCGAGTATGACCGAACATGATGAATTGCATGCAAGGAAGGTCAAAACCGATGCATCGACATCAAAACCGGATATAACGAAAATGCCATGGCGCAAGGGATGGCGTATGGCGCAACAAGCAACAGATCACTTGACCGAGGCCCTTTCGGTGGAATACAAGAGTCATGGGAGTCAAATCATCGATATCTGGATGATTGAACTCCTATATAGCATCTCCTCGTCTCGTGGTCACTCGGGGCAATGACCATACCGAGTCAAAACCCCAGTCGGACCGGGACTCCGTTTGCGATGGCCTGGACGCCACTGACCATGGGTATGTAGCGTGAGAATGGCTGAATCGTCAGAAAGAGGGGGGAATGGATGGTGTTGTCTCAAGAGCGTGGACCCGAAAAGCGGAGCCTAGAAAGCTGATGCCAGCATGGAGTGTTCCCGCTCTTCGTCTTTTTGTACGTGTGACAGTCCGTCGGACCTGCCATTCGATGGTTCGGCCTGTTCTGAATCGTCGTGGCCGAGGTGAATGACTCGAGCAGTTACCACATATAGCCGTTGTGCGCAGGCTTGCCGTTTACCTTTTGATGCCAAGGTGGACTGTTAGTATAGCGCAGTCAAAGATGACGTGCAACCGCCATGACCGTTCGAGCATGTTGGGAAGCGACGAGTCAGAGGGCAAGAACGAAGATGATGTTTGTGAATGTCATTGCCAAGTAGAATGCCTCCATAGCCGGTAACAAGAAGCATCAACCTTCGCAAGAGGGTAAGGAAGGAACAAGCTGGTCGAATCTGGAAGTGGCATCTGGAGATACACGAGTCAGCAGCAACGGAATGCGGGCGCAACCTCACACCTAGAGAATCATGGCAGGAGCGATGTCGCAGAAAACAAAAGTTGTATTGAGTAGAGCAATAATAAAGGAGGTAAAACTAGCGAATCCTTGACGGTTTACACCATATCTCCGATTAGCATGAAACATCCCCCTCTATCCTCAAGAGAAGAACAGGTGAATAGTTGATATTGGATAGGTACACCACACCGCTGTCAGTACTGTTTCAAAGCCCAAGAGTAGAGAGACTCTACCGGACAAAGGTGAGTATCAAGAAAGGCCCCAGAGGAAGCGGCTCCTTTTCTTTTTGACAGGCAGCGAGTGGGGGTACTGCTTCTTGTTGTGCCCGAAAGAAGGACATTGTGGTCATGTGTGCAGAGCAATTTCTCAACCGCATGTCAGAACGAGCCCTCAAAGTGGTGGATTGCTGAATTGCTGAGAGTCTTTTCTGGACCAAGACATCCGCGGCTTGTCGGGAGGGCTACGGCAGTGAGCAACACCAACGTCGGCCATGACGTGGCTAAGCATCTAGCGAGCGAGACGTGAAGGTAGGCATGACTCCTCCAGAAGAAGTGTCCATGAGAGAATCGTCGTTGCGTCAATCAATCATATCCTCCCAAACCGACCTGGCTTGCGAAAGCGGTGCTAACGCTGCGCACATCGTCATCATCAAGTCTGCTGGTGCCACGAAGACCAACAGAAGGCTGCATGGTACCACCTTCGACGTAACGCTTGAGACGGTCTGACTGGGACAGGCTGGCCTGCTTGCCAATGTCATTGATGCTCAAGCCAGCAAGGCTGACACCACCCTGTCCCACCCCGGCTCCATTCTTGCCGGGCACACCATTGGTGGTGGTAGTGATGTCGGTAATCTCGCTAGCAGCGACACTTTCACCAGCAACACTTTCGGCAACATTGTCCCTCTTGGTGGGCGCTGACGGTCCGTTGCGTCCAGGAAGAGAGGGCCAGGCCTCGGTGAAGTTCTTGAACATGGGAGGGTAGTTTGATGGCAGAGTGGCGCCTCCCAAGGCCGAGGAGTGAACAGAAGAAACATCGTCAGGAATGTAGCCAACAACAGACCCATTGTCGTTGTATCCATTCTTGCGTCCAGTAGCGCGACCATCGCCATTGCCGCCGGAGGCAGCCATGTTGGTGGCGTGCTGGTAAGCCATCTGGTAACGCTGAGGTCCACGGTAAGTGGTCTTGGGTCTGCTGAACTGCAGAAGCGAGACCTGCAAGTTGGTGAGGGGACCCTCAACTAAACAGTTACGCTCCTTGAAGTGGAGAAGGAGATAGTGCCACAAGGGGTGCTTGCTGAGAACCTTGGGGTTACCCAAAACAACCAGACCATACTTGGCACGAGTCAAAGCAACGTTGAGACGGCGAGGGTCAGAAAGGAAACCAATGCCCTGGTGGTCGTTGGAACGAACACAAGACAAGATGATGAAGTCCTTTTCACGACCCTGGAAAGCATCGACGGAAGCGACCTCAATCTCCTTGTAGTACTCCTTCTTGAAAGTACCAGTAGCCTGCATGGAAGACACAACATATGAGCGTTGGCCTTCGTATGGGGTGATGATACCAATGTCCTGAGGCTGAACACCGGCCTTGAAGAAGCGAGTGACGAGCTTCTCGACATTCTGAGCCTCAGTGCGGTTGAGGTAGGAGGTACCAGAGGCGGAGATTTCCTCGTTGCCCAAGTTGGACCAGAACATCATAGGCGAGTCGGCGACAGGCCAAGGGAAGTCGACGTCGCGGCGCAGACGCTGGTGCATAGTGACACCATTCTGAAGGGAACCCTCATAGAACATGTTGGAGGGGAACTCGGACAGACAAGGGTGCATGCGGTATTGTACCTGCAGACGAATGGGAGCGCATCCAAGGATGACCAGACGCTCGAAGAGAGACTGGTTAAGACCAGCCTTGGCAGCTTGCTTGTTCATGATGACGGGGCCCAGCTGTTGGTGATCACCAACGAGAACCACCTGCTTGCAGCCCAGAACCAGAGGAATCATACACTCTGGCTCGGCAGATTGAGTGGATTCGTCAATCAGGACGGTTCGGAACTTGAGCTTAGCAAGACGAGGGTCACCGGCACCAACGCAAGTGCAGCAGATGACATCGGCGTTGGACAGAATTTCACGCTCAGCGTTGCGGACGAGCTGCTTGTATTTCTTCTCGTCCTGGCTGGACAACTCGCCCAATTCAGCCTTGAGCTGGTTGAGCTTGTTGAGTTCAACGTTGGTGTCGTTCATGCGGACCTGCTCATGAAGAGACAAGAAGCCCACTGGAGACTCGACATCTTCCCTCGATTTTGCTGTGACACGGACGGTCTTGAGACCGGTACGGTGAATGCGTTCGCACAATTGATCGACCGCGACGTTGGAAGGAGCGCAGACGAGGACCTGGCCTCCATTGAGCTTGGCCAAATGGTAGATGATAGTTGCCGAAGTGACGGTTTTGCCGGTTCCGGGAGGGCCTTGAATCAAGCTGAGCGGCTTCTGTAGGACACTCTTGACAGCATTAATCTGACTGCTGTTGAGCTCGGGCAGACCGGGGACGCTAAACTTGCGCGGGAGCTGAGTCTTCATGGGAGCAGCGGCAACCTCATGTCCGAGCAGACGGTGGAAAATGTAACCAGAGACACTCATCTCGTCAATGGCAAATGTCTTCATGGCATGCTGCATGCGATCGAACGAAGTGGCCTTCCAGACATAATCGGCGCTGAAGTTGTGGGTGCATTCGGTGGGCACAGACTTGTGGTCTCCCTTTGAGCGCAACTCGATGGTGACCTCGTCAGACTGATTGTTGGGGATCTTGATAACGTATCCAACACCTTCCCAATGAGGGCGCAACTCTCCAGTGTAGCGCAGGCGCATCTCATCTCCGACGGCCAATTTTACATCTCCCATCTCGAGCTTGGGCAGGACAAAGCTGGCAAGGTGCTTGTTGTTGAGCGCAAAGTCCCAGCGCACGATCAGACCGTCCTGCGATTGCGATTCCTTGAGTTTGCGATCGTAGTCGGCTTCAATTTTGACCAGAGGACCGAAGACATTTTGGTACTGGTATGCATCGTCGTAGCGCAGGAGCACAGGGGCGGGCTCATCATCAACACCGACACCCTTTTCGAGATCAGCGATGGTGGCCTGCTGGTTGTCCTTCCACAGCTCTTCCAACTTTGCAATCATCTGAGGTGGCAGGTGACGAGCGCGCATTTGTTCCTGGTCGGTGGGAGGGCCGACGAGCCATGGGAGAAAAGAGCGGTCTTCGATCAGAGGCTGCCAGCGTGACGTGTCCCAGTTCATGTCCTTGGACGAAGGCATGGCGGCGCATGGCTGGCGGCAGAGGAGGACGACGACAGTGTCGGACTTTGCGGGAATGAAACCAAGGAGGAAGACATTCTTGGTTCCACAGTTGTAACATTCGAGGACGGTATCGCCAAGGGCCGAGGCAGGGTGGAGCTGGACTTCCTTGTGACGGGCGCGCACGAGGTGGTTGATGATGTGCGAGGACGAGGTGTTACCACGGGCGCTGCAGAACCACTTGTTGCAAGACAGGCACTTGGCGACGCTGCTCTCGTTGTGGATGCCGCAGTAGCTGGGGAGGGTCATCAGTTAACTTCAATCAGAGGGATGGTGCCGAGCAACGTACGCGCAGGCGTGTGTAGGAAGCTCAATGTCGTGATCTTCGTGCTGATGATGGTGACCGTTCTGGCCGTTGATCTGATGGCTGGCTAAGCTGTCGACATCGTCGTCTTCGTCAGGGAAGATGTCGGATTCATCGTCGTTGTCGCGGGCTCTGCGTCGGCGAGGGCGGGCCTGGGGAGGCTGGTTCAGGTTCCTGGACTGGTATTCGCGGTCCAGAGCAGCCTCGTCGGCGTCGATGGTGGACAGGTCATCGCCGGCATTGATGGCCGAGGCAGAATCGGAAACCAGATGGTTCCCGAGATGAGTAAAGGCGCCTTCCATGGCGGCGATGGGTGTAATCAGGGAAGCCGAAAGTACGGCAATCTTGAAATGTGCCCCGAAGCAACAGTGGCGGGGCTGTATTTGACGGTCTTGGCAACAACTAGAACTGGTGTTTTGTCTAGAGAGTTGGACAAGAGGTTCGGAAGAAGAAAAGAGTGGATCATGAAAGCATTTGAATGAAGCGACAGCAGCCGGCAACGCGACCAAGCACGAGGCAATAAAGACGGATTGCGTGAGTTCAGGAAAGAGCGATTATCTTCTCAAAAGACGTTCGAATGGCAAGGCCAAGCGCAGCAGGTGCTCGCCAGAAAATCCATCTGCATCTCCGCATTCTCAAGAATAATTTATTGCCATCTCCGACACGACCTTTTCCTAGACCCAGCGGCCACTTCTGCACCGCTCTTTGATTCGCCCCAATCAAAGAACCAGACAGAAACCACACAATATGCTGGTATGTCTTTGACTCAGTCACGACTGCCTCTGCAGAGACTAACAGACCCCCAGCGCCGTCAAGCCCGCGAACGCCGCGACTATCTATACCGCCGTGCTCTGACACTGCGCGATGCCGAGATTGCTGAGAAGAGAGCAAAGCTAAAGTCTTCGCTGGCTTCTGGCAAGCCTCTGGACCCCTCGATCGCCAACGACAAGTCTCTGCGCGCAGACTACCGCTACGATGAATCCCGCCCCGATCGCTCTACCCAGGAAGAACTCGAACTCGACGACGAATACTCGCATCTGTCCGGCGTTGTCGACCCTCGCATCCTAGTCACCACCTCCCGCGACCCCAGCAGTCGTCTCGGAACCTTTGCGAAAGAGATTCGTCTGCTCCTGCCCACGGCCGTCCGTCTGAACCGTGGTAACCTCATCTTGAACAACCTGGTCGGCTCAGCCAAGGGCTCTGGTCTGAGCGACATGATTCTGGTTCACGAGCACCGCGGTACTCCCACTGCCATGACCATCAGCCACTTCCCTCACGGTCCCACCGCCAGTTTCTCCCTGCACAACGTCGTCCTGCGCGCCGATATCCCCAATGCCGAGCGAGGCACTGTCAGCGAAAGCTACCCTCACCTCATCTTCGAAGGCTTCACAACCGTCCTCGGTCGCCGTGTCGTCAAGATTCTACAGCATCTCTTCCCTCCTCGCGAGCCCTCGGCCAAACTTGGCTCCCGTGTCGTTACATTCAAGAACATTGACGACAGCATCGAGGTCCGTCACCACGTTTTCGTCAAGACTGGATATCAGAGTGTCGAGTTGGCAGAAGTCGGTCCTCGTATGACGATGCGCTTGTTCGAGATCAGAGCCGGCACTCTCGAGAACAAGGATGGCGATGTTGAATGGCACATGAACCAATACACTCGCACTGCTCGCAAGAAGGACTACCTCTGAGGAAATTCGAGAATTCCAGCCAAGTCATGGCTTCGGCCTGGCTTCTGCAGGACCGCGCCGGGCTCGCTTCTTGGCCGTGCTTACGGCTAGGGAAAGCGATTAGTCGAATGGATCAAGACTCCCGATAAGTGTGCTTCTGAGGACAATCTTGGAAGACCGTATCTACAGGGCACATGGCGGCTGCACATGCAATGCCTCGGACCAAAATTCTATTGACTCTCGATGAGACAGCGCTTCCAATGCGAGATCAGAGATTAGTAATTGTTGCTGGAACTCGTTCACACAGAAGGAGCAACCAACTCGCAGACGCCCTTCTAACGAGCGTCAAGAGGTTCGGAAGCAAGGATGCACAAGAACAAAAGCAACTTAGACAGGCTAACTCAACAAGAGAAGAGATGTTGTATTCTCTGTATTCAATGCAAGATAGGAAAAAGAATCATATGTACACATGTCCTGCATGCCTCATTAAACATGCCTTTTGTTCCACTCTTTGCATTAGCGTGAGCCGCAAAAAATCTGATATCCCACCACGCCCCAAACTCCATCGCTTTTTTCTTTCTGGCAAACAAAAGACCCAAGACAAAAACAAAAAGGTAAAGATTCACCAATGGCAGATACCTCCATCGGAATCATCCACACTCCACACACCGGCAAGACCAACCACGGCAGTCTCGCCAGAAGCATGTTCGCCCAGCTTCCCCATCCTAGCGCCCCCGAGCTCGGCAGCACCAGGCCCATTGTTCAACAACCGTCTCGCCCAAGCATCGATGGCCGGCTCGCCAGTCTCATCTCTACACTGCTTGAGGAACGGAATCAACGCCGTGCCGCCCGTGCCCCGGAGATTCTTTTTATCCTTGCTGTCGGAGCTGGCAGCCGCAATGTTGAGTTGTTGTGGTGAGGCTGAGTCCTTTCTCTGCGTGGGGGACAGGGATCGCTGATTGCTGTTGCGGGATTCGCGGGACGGCACAATGATGTAGCGGGATACCATTTGGATGTGCTTGTCGCGGAAGTTGCGCAGCATAGCCAGACAAGCGTCAAAGGCGCCGGCGAGAGCGCGGTCGTGGCGGTTGGTGGTGACGAAGGAGCGGATGTTGGAGACTGTGCCCACGTGCTCGAGAAAGCGGGCGTGGGGGCCGGGCATATATGTGCGCATGTCGTGGATGAAGTTTGCCGAGGGTCCTTGGTGGACGGTTGCTGCCGGTGTGTCTTGGGGTTTGCTGCCGGTGGGGCGGTGCTCGACGCCGAGGATCAGATCGAAGAACTGGATGATGGAGGATTGGGCGTTGCTGCCGCCGCTGTACTGCACGTAGGCATCGTCTTTGCTGCCCGTGTCGAAGATGACGCCGTTGGGCAGGCCAGCCTCGTGCATGTTCTTGCTGCCGGCCAGGAAAGGTCGGATGCGGTGGTAAAAGACATGTGGGTCACAGTTCTCGTACATGCGTACCAGCATAGAAGCGAGTTCGTCCAAGCGCTCGGCGAATGAGCGTAAGCATTCGGTGACTCTCAACTTGTCGCCTCGACGAGCGGCTTCGATGGCATGCAGCATGAGGGGTATTATGGGAGCGCCGCGTGCTTCAATGGCCACTGAAACGAGGTAGAACCACGACTCGTCCAGCGAGCCAGTAAAGGTCATGAGGGTAGACAAGTTGTCAAGAGAATCGATACCTTCGTCGTCAAATAGCGGTCGGTAGTTCCATAGCACGACTCCAGCGTATGTGGCGACAGTGGGTAGTTCCAGATGCTTGCAAGCAGCTGTGAAGGGAATTGAGATGCTGGGAGGGACTCGCTCCTTCGGTCGGTCTCCATTCCAGATGTATGCGTGTGAGATGAATCCGAGCATCATATATGCGCGACGCCATTCGGCATCTGAGCGAAGATATTCAGTAGACAAGACGGGAAGGCTGTCGACAAGACCTCGTAGTCTTTTGCCGAGAATCAAACCTTGGAGGTTTCTGACAATGGCCTCCCATGGTCTGTAGTAAGTGTCAGGAAGCACTTCGAGTGGGTACTCTGAGGGAAGGAAGCCATAATGCTCAGAGACATCGTAGTCTTCGAGGCGTGGGATCGAAGGAATCATGGTTGTTATAGTGCGAGTGTAGCGGCACGGAGGGCCGTACAGCAGGCGAGTCCTGTTATTTGTGCTGCTGGATGAGCGACGTGGCCTGCTTTATGGCTGTGCTGTTTCGGACTTTTTGTCGCGTGCTTAGAGAATAGGGTCGATCGGATAGGCGGGGTTGGCGGGGTACAATGGCAAGGGCGGACAGACGGGAGGCGTCAATGAGTACAGTCGAGGTCAATTGGCTTGTATGTCGTATGATGGTAGAAAGAGAGAAGGTCCCAAGTCGAGACGAGGAGTGGCGCAAAGGGGTTTATTTGTTCTTGGAAGAAAAGTGGTTGAGAGTTTAAGTGCTGCCAAAGCGGTGGTGGGGGCAAACCGAATGTAATCTGCGTATTTGACAGGACGCCGTTCAAACAGTCAAAGGGTCTTGCAAGTCTTCACGCGCGGCTGCAGTGGACTTTTCTTTGTTTTAAAGGTCGGCGTTTGACAAGGGCAATACCGGAGACGGAGGCAACGGATATTGTCATGATGAGCAAGCAAACGAGCGGGAGCAGCGGCTTGCTTATGAGAAAGTGTTTGATACACGCAATACAGTTGCTCCGGTCCCGGACATGTCTTGCGATCGCGGCTCTGTTCGGCAGTCTTTTTGAGCCGTTCCAGACCCGGAACTGTGCTTTGAATCTCAGCAAAACGAAGAGACGACGGCTAATATCCTGCAAAGTGACCAGTGACCATCATGCCACCGCCTGCGATTATCAACATGGACCATGACAGCTTCTGGCATGCGAAGGAACGACAGTCGGTTAAACAATCATTTCATGCACCGTCAGACATGCCGTCGTTTCGCCTGCACTCTCCAAAACCGTTGCCTGTAATTCGCTCCCCCACGATTTGAGTCTTCCATCAGACCTCTAGAAGCGTCGATCAAATGTTCCGTTGTACCGTTGATCCGCCTCGATGATGCCTACAACTGCGATACTCGAGTATGCAATTGGCCAAACTTTGTTCTGTCCTCAAGCAAACTTGGAGGACGAAGTAGGCTATATATTTTGATCGTGCTTCTTGTTTTGGAGCGAGGAGATTTTCTGGAGAGATTGTTCATTGAAAGTGATGCCAAGGCGATGGTTCATGCGAGATATAGTGCTGATAATATGCGACTGGTTGAATTGCATGGACTTTCGTGGCTCCTTCAGACTTTCTTTCCTCGCGCATAGTCTCTGTTACGAAGCTGGAACAGTGCTCTGTAGCTAGGAGTAGTCAAAACCAAGGCCGCTGTGCTTCCTTGACAGTCTTTACGGTCTCGAAGCCGGCGCTTGCTCGTCTATCTGCTAACAGACAATCATGACCTTGATTGTGCGCTGCACAGTGGTCGCAAGCAGGCGTTGTATGCCGTAGCAGTTCGTGGGCTCCTCAATGATAGCGTCAACAGCGTTCAAGCAATCTTGATCTTGCAGCCCTTGAGCAGCGAACCACCCACGACCTTGCCGACCGCATATCCAATATAAGCACCGGCCAAGATGGTAACAGGCCACTTCTGCCACTCACGATCCCAGTCCAGAGGGATGGGCACGGCGCCCACCCAGGCACCAATCAATGTTCCGACAGTGGCACCAAAGACCTCGTCGATAGGGGCAGCCAATGCGCCCACCTCGGTCCACTTTGCACCGTCGACGCCATGGACGTAGAAGAGAGGGTATGCGGCGAGCAGCGAGATGTGGAGTCCACAGTAGAGGGTATGGGCTTGGTGCGAGGTGAGCGGGGCGCCAAAGAGGATGAGAACGATGGCGATGAGGGGAGCACCGAGCGTCACGGCAAGAATAAGGGAGAGAATGCCAGGCTGTGTAGAGCGGTCAATACAGAATCCTCGAGGTCAGCCGGGTTGTGCGACACTTACAACCAGCTTGGCGCCAAAGCCAGTGTCTCCTTGGTGGTTCTGCGCCAACTTTCCCTTCTTCTTTCCGCGCTGAGGCAATTGAGCTTGGTTGCTTCCGGGAATGCAGATGCAGAGGTACAGCAGCTGGAGAGCAGCGACGCCCAGAGCAGTCTGCGGAAGGGTGTCGACGGGCTTCTCGACCAGCGAGGGGAACTGGTAGTAGAAGAGGCCGAGCAGGAGCAGCGGGTGTAGGTGTGTGTAGATGGGCGACATTCCATCGTCCCAGCTTTCGATCGGGTGTGACTTGAAAGTCTTTGTTTTCGTCTCTGTCGCCGCCATGATGTGTTTGCAGAGGACCAAGTTGCGACAAAAGCAAGTGATTGCTTGTGACATTTGTTTGGGAATCGAAGCCTCGGCCGCTCAGGAAGCTCCAGCCTCTCCCCGAACAAAGCCCGATATACAGTATACCAGTAACATTATGAACACCCTTCAAACATGTCATCAAATTCAATTGACACAATCGTTAATTACTCGAATCTACATTCCTGATCGTAGAGCTCCTTCGAGCCAGGTCACACCGGCCACAACTCCGTCCACAATGCGGACCTTTGATCCTTGCCCATGACCCAATGTCTCGATAGCCGCCTCTCTGACCATGTCATCGAACCCTGCCATGCCCGCACATCCAAGGCATACCGCTCCGACCGGACCTCCGGCGTCATCCATCAAAAGTCTCGCTACCGCCTTCTTCATACGGCTGCGGACCTCGA
This sequence comes from Aureobasidium sp. EXF-10727, assembly GCA_023848595.1. NCBI lineage: Eukaryota > Fungi > Ascomycota > Dothideomycetes > Dothideales > Saccotheciaceae > Aureobasidium > Aureobasidium sp. EXF-10727. The sequence goes on from SWBF01000010.1 coordinate 70,512, forward strand.
CAGGCGACGTCTCATGCAACTCTGTGGCATTGAGCCCTGTCGTGTGCACCCCAGCGAATGCCGCACTGCCCTCGGTGTTGTCCTCTACACCTAGATAGTTGTCCACAGCTTCACGCAATGTCGCTTCCCACACCTTACCCGTGCTCACAATGCCAAACCGCTCACCGGGTCCGATGGCCTGCAAGCTGCTGCTGACAGACGCTTCGAATATGCCAGTCACCGGCTTGCGACGGCCAGCAATCTCCGGTCTCGCCTTGAGCTGTCCCACCAGAGGGTGTGCCGAGTAACAGCAGACGAGAAAGGCGTCGTGTGTTTCGAGCAGCGGAAGCAGTGGTTCTAAACAGTGTCTTGCCGACTCTGCCGCATCGTCCTCATTGTTGATTGATGCAGGTCCTGAAGGTGCCGTGAAATATGTGTGTTGTGTCTGTTCGAATACCCAAACTCAGACGTTGCTCTTGTGTCTCAATGGGCTTGTAGCGATGTGATAAATACCGAAGAGTAGCCCAGAGAGTCGACCAGCGGCTTGAGCGCATTTGTCATGGATCTCGTCGAGTTTGGGTTGATGATGAGGATCTTTCTTAGCGCGGGAACCATCTTGTCGTTTGTTTCTATGGGTTTTGAGGATAGAAGTAAAGTCAACAGCGGGTTGAAAGTAAAATCCTTGCAAGAAAGTGTACTATCGACTCTGCATGCGCCTGGGTTTGCGTTACTCGATATAAATGACCAAAAAGCTTCCAAAGACCACAAGCTTCGGCTCAAGTCGGACGTCTCCGCTGTCGTTACTGCAAGATCTCCGAAGGTCTTTTCAGCGAAGGATGAGAGTGACTTGTGGCTTGTGTGTGTATAACGCTCCTTGTCCAGATACAAAACCCCGCTCAAGAATTGAAAGAGGTGTAGTTTGGTCTGGTCACCCGCCGTCAGCCAACGCTCGGCGCCTGGAGGAAAAGTCAAATGATCTACACCTCTTCAGACCCCATTGTTTCCTTGCTCTTGACAAACCATGAACAACGACGATATCGGTTCCTCCAACGAACAATTAGTAATGCTCGTATGCGCTCTCATGATTTGTTCATCGTGTGCCTTCGAAAATCCCACCATGCCTTGTCTTGAAGATGTTCAGATATGCCATCTCTGGCAATTGGGATGGATGCAGTTATGTTTTCTTCTGCATCTACGTCAGCACTGTTTAGTATCTATTCTCCGTCTTTTTCCTGACCTGACGTTTTTCGGGTTGCCGACAATGTCTGTAGGTTGAGCATTCCCGTTGTACGGCTCCTAGACCGCTACAAAGTCCGATATGCTCATGTTCTCAAACATCTTGACATCTCCAAGGCCCGTCCCTTTGTAGGCGAGATACATGCCGATGGGCGAGATGCGCGTGTTGCGGACGGCTCTGAACAATCGTATGTAGAGGATTCGCTTGAGGGTTGCGACGACCATAGCAGGCAACTCAGGCTGGTAGGTATAGGTGTGGGCGTAGATTTTGCTTAGGCATTAGGTGCCGTGCCCTTTGCTTGATGTCTTGGAACAGCGCCGAAAGGGAGTTGTGCGGTTGTGATGAATACTTGAAGGACAATGAATGCTTTGAACATTCATACGATAGTCATTGGTTGAAACATATATGGGCAGTCGCCGTGCTCGCAGTTGCCTCATCAAAGTGGATGGGGTGAATTAAAAACTTCAGCGCCCATGCTCATATTATCACTAGGATATGGTTTGCAAATTAGGAGAGTAGATGGAATGCTCCTATGTGTCATCAAACACACAAAAATTGCGCCAGAAGCGTTTATATGCCCTCCCAATGTCCCGCTATGCTAAATGGTAAAAGTACAGAACGTTAAGGAGAGTCGTGATCGTAGAGTCGAATAAAAAACACAGAAATGAAACTCAATCCCGCAACACCATATTTACAAGACATTTGATGCCTGTATATCCCTTTTCAAGAATTTCTCAACTCGTAGAGCAGGTCGAGCATACCCTTAGAGCATGTAGGCAAGACCCAGTGCACCACCGACAGCAGCAAATGCACCCTTAATGTGAGAGCGAGATGCGCTGGCAGCACCAGACTGCAGGCCAGGAGCGGCAGTGTTGGTAGAGCTAGGACGATCCGATGAGGCGGTCGCAGCTTGTGCACCGCCAACAACGGCAAGCGAGGTGACAGTGGCGGGTGCGCCATCGGGCAGGGTTGTTGTCATCAAGACGAGAGAGCTGACTCTGCCACCGCCGGGAGTGTAGGTAGTGATGAAGGTAGAACCCTTGGCATCTGTGGTGGTAATCACGGCTCCACGGGAAGCACCAGAGAGGATGACGCTGGCGCCGTACTGATCGGTAGTAGTCACGACTTCAGAATCGCTGGTACGACGGGTGCTTCCACTTGGCGCAGGTGCACCGACAGAGCTAACGACGTCTCCATTCTGATCAACAGCAACACTGGCAACAGCAGATGTTGTTGAGATGGTCGATCCTCGCGAGTTGGTAGTAACGACAACAACGCCGGGGAAACGAGCAGAAGTGGTTACAGCACGGCCTTGTGAGTCGGTAGTGGTATAAGTCTGCTCAACACTGACGGATGCAGACTGCTGGAAAGCCGAAGTGGTCTGGTACACGGTGCTTCCGTCGCTGTTGGTGCTCGACACAACGACAGGAACAAGGACACCAGAAGCAGTTGAATCAGGGGTGGATGAGGCAGCAGCAGAGCTGCGAGCATTAGTAGTAGAGGCAGCGATCTGGCGAGTCGCGGTGGCCGAAGTCTCGATAGTGCTTCCGGCCGAGTTGGTGGTAGTAATGGCAACGACGGTAGGTTGGATAGAACTAGCGGCAGAGGTCTCAGAAGATTCGGCGGCAGAGCTTTGGGCAGAACTCTCTGCAGAAGACGCAGCCGAGCTTTGGGAAGAGGCAGCGGACGAGGCTTCAGTCGAGGAAGCTGCTGATGAGGATGCTACAACAGATGAGCTACGTCCAGAAGAAACCGCACCAGCAGAGGAGGATGGGGAGGGTAAAACAGAAGAAGCATCAGAGGTCTGGGAGGTTTCGCGGGCAGAGGACGAAGCAGAAGACTGTGCCGCGGAGGAGGACGCGGCAGCAGAAGGTACAGAGCTCTGTTGGGAGGTGACAGAGCTCTGGGCGACAGAGGAGGACTCAGCAGACGAGGCCTGGGTGGAGGAAGCAACATTCGAGCCGGAAGAGGTAGCAACAACAGTATCCGAGCGCGACGCAGGTGAAGCAGAAGTAGACACAAATGCAGAAGAAGCGGACGACGAATCAGCACTGCTCTCACCTCCTGTAGTGCTCGAAGGAGCTGCCGACGACTCGGTACTCGAGGTAGGAGCCTCAGTTGTCGCACGAGCCGAAGTCTCTGTGGTCAATGAAACGGAAGTTGTGCTTGAGTCGGTGACGATGACGGCCTCGGTGCTGGTGGTAGATGCCTGGTCCGGGGCGGTGGTCGAAGGCACAGCGATAACGGTCGTGTTGTCGGCGCTGCTGTCCTGTCTCTTGCGCAACTCTGCTCGGACAGCGACATCGTGCTTTGCGATCTCAATCAGACGCGAAGCCAAGGACGGATTGTCGTTGTGGATGTGCTCCATGGCCCTGCGATCCTTCTCGAATACACCAGCCTGGTACTTTCCTCCTAGATGTCCAGACAATGCGGCGTGGATCGACTCTTCCGGCAGACGGCCGAGCAGCTGTCCGAAGCCGCCAACATCTGGCGAGTCTTCATGGTTGTCGATAGAGTCGGCCAGCGCAAAGCCAGTGACCTGGAGTCCAGCAAACAGGAGTGACCGGATCGAAGGCATCTTTTCACAGTGCGATGTGGATGTGTTGAAGGCAGAAGGTGCACAACCTCCAAGGGGGGAGACGCGTTAGAAGAGGAGTCGAAGGAGTGAGACAAGAATCACGGATACGTACAGGATCAGCTACTGTGTATAAGCGAACGTTCGGCTGACACTATAGTCCCGATACGAGAATGGCCTATCCAATGACAAAGCGGCTGGCAAGTCTCAAGATTGCTCGTCCAACGACTTCTGCTATAACGTTGGCGGAATATGAATGATGAAGACGGCTTGAGAAGCGAATGTGTGAAGAGATGGCAAGGGAGAGCAGTGCTGCAGGTGGTGAAGGATATGAAGAGCAAAGGCTCGTGGGACGGCACACGATGGCAACCGTCGAACCTTGAAAGCTGCCCGGATCGCGAGCCGACGAAAGCCTCGATGAACTTGGCACCATGACGGCCACCGGGCCACGATCGCGTGAACTCAGCGAGACCGCGCCAGCAAGACGATTGGGCAGTGCAACCCAAAAATAAGCCGTCCTTCTCAAACACGGCTTCTCTCCTTCTCCTTCGCCACCCAGCTATACCATTTCCCCACCACGCACTCACGAAGAATCGCGAGGTCAGGAAAGCTGATAAAACTTCACACATTCCACCATCGTGCACGCCACAAGCCCTCCCTCGGGCTTGACGCACGGCTACCCGCCTAGGTACCCTTCCCGTCGCTCAACGCATTTGACCGACATGACGTTAGCCGCGTCGTTTTCTTGCCGTTCGTGCAGCAAGACTTGATCCACGTCGACTGACTCTGTAAGCACATGCTTAGAAGCCGTCGGATCCTCCTCTGATCCCCCACTTGAAACACGAAGCAATGCTCCAGCCAGCCATTCAAGCTTTCGATCACGTACATCAGTTGGGACTGCTCATGCCTTGGCCCAGCTCATCGATTCGCCAGAACTTCACCTCGACGCGATAGTTTTGCTGTGCAGAGTGGGGTCCTTTCTGCGTCTACTTGGTCTGCAACTCAAAGGGCATGCTGACGCGAGTTCTCGGTACGTTTACCTCGTAAATCTCGTAAGAGACGTCTCTAGACAAGGTTGTTCAGTCCGGCGCGCTGCTTCTGGCTTGTACATCATTCCTGTTCCTGAAAAACTACATCTGCATCTTCCCAATCCTCACCAAACTCCTCCGAGGTCCGCGGGAACCTACTTGAGCGGGTGCCTCAATGTACTCGCGTACCTCTATGAATAGTGCACTTTGCATAATGAACCAATGGCCCTGCGAACTCCAAAAGCAAATCGCCCTCCACCCACAACCCATTCCGTGCAACGTGTTCAATGGCACAAGAAAATCTGCACTCAAAAGGTATGTCCTGTACTCGTAACAGAATGGGGTTCCCTCTATGAAAAGAACCCTATGAAAGATTGGATAAGAAGTGAAAAAAAAAAAAACTGGCTCTTGGAATGCAACGTAACAATTTCCTTTTCCTCTTGTCCAACTAAGGGACAAAATATCATTCCGCACTCCCGTCATATCCAAGAGCTTCCACCGACCATGTTTCCATCCTTTCTATACCAAACAACCTAGGTCTGAGCATTCGAGGTGGCATCGAACGGTTGAGTCTGCTTTGGCTGAGTGTGCTCAGAAAGATTGGATTGAGCAAGCCCCGAGACTTGAGCAAGCCCCGAGACTTGAGCAACATGTGTTTGACCCTCACTGACTGCGACAGGAGCAACATCAGCTTGTCCGGGAAGCTGGGGATCCAGTGCTGCCAAGGGGGAGGCCCCATGCACATTGGCGGTGCTGGTCTCAGGTACATTTCGTTGTGCTGTAGGAGATCGCTGCCTTGACAGCTCGAAGCTCTTTCCTGTGCCTGCCGGTGCATTGAGGCTTTGTCTAGAGCTGTTGTGCTCCTCCTTCAGCACTTTGATCGGCGATCGTGCTCTTTTTTCAGCTTCACGTTCTTTGCGCTCCGTCAGCTTACTCCTGATCCAGCTCATAGGGCCTTTCTTGTTGTCGCTGTCAGACAGTATAGACTCAGGATCAGACATGACATGGCTGTCCTGGAAGCTGCGTCGGGCTTGTCCGCCACTCGAGCTACTGATAGTGGACTTGCTCTGATCCGCACTGTTCATGTTACCAAGATTGGAATTTGTGCGAACATGGTCATGGCCCTCACGGTTCTCAGCCTGTCTTGAGAATCGCCAGCGACGTTTCTTTTCTGGCCTTTCGGCAGAGGACTGGAACTGGTCAGGGTGGTCTACGTCAGAAGCATCGGTCACGTCCGTGACATCTGTGGAGTGGAACGAGTGTGCCGGCGACACCGTAGGTCTGAGCGTGGCGTCCGTCTCTGTTCGCTGCGGAGTCATAAACTTGGGAGATGTCTGAGCCGTGACATATGCAGAACGATCATTGCCATGCTCGTTCATGTAGTCCTGGGCGTGTGAATCGAAAATCGGGGTTGTCGGAGAAGCGAAATAATCGTTCAGTGATTCAGGCTCCTGCTGAAGAGAGTGGGCAGAACTGTGAGCACTTGAAAGTGCGCTTCCGGGGATACGCTTCTTCTGTAGCTTGTTAGGCTTGCGGCCATCTCTTCTCTCACTGTCACTACCTCCAGGAGAGGGTTTCAGGAAATCTAAGATGGCGCGAGAAGGGGTGCCGGAAGGGGAGCGATCAGCAAGGTTCACTCTTCGGTCACCAGTCGGCGAGGTGATGTGCAAAGGCGTAGTGCTGGACTGAGTGTGCTCTCTTTGCAGAAGACCCATCGTCTCCGTACCGCCAGTAGCAAGAGGAGTGGTTGCTTCGCTAGACGATGCTGAGATGATTTCGGGTGCAAGAGGTACAGCCTGGGAAGGTTGAAAGGGTCCAGGAGCCGCAACGACTGATACGGGCGCGGCTGTTGGGAAAGCCAAAGCAGGTGTGGGAGCAACAGGTGTACGTTCTTCGGAGATGCTGTTCTCGGCGACCGACGTAGTGTCAATAACTGTAGGCAGAGGGCTTGAACCAGAACCAGAACCAGGACTAGGAGTAGGCGGCTCGGAGCTCTTTTCACGACGGAAGTGTGGAGATGCGCCATGCTTCGAAGGAACAGTGTTGCTGCGATGAATACCTCCAGAGTTAGCAGGGCTGCCGAGGGTAGGTGTAACGTGGCCTTGAAGATGAGCAGAGCGCTTGGAAGCTCTCGAGGATACAGAGACATTTCTGCGAAGATTGCCAAACAAACGGACACTGTCAGCACCGGCACTAGCGTTGGATGCTGAGCGACCCAGTAGAGTTTTCGATCTCGCAGGGGTCAGAGGCGATCCTGGAGTCTTGGGAGTCGGTGCGCCGCTCTGAACTTCCTTGACTGTCTTTTCGTCGGCAGCGGTGCCATGCATGCCGATTAGGAACGAGTCCTGGTTCTCGATGAGGAAAATCAAGACATCTTGGCTGAGGCGGTATTGGGCAGGGGCCATGTCGTGCTGGGGATGCGACAAGAGACCGGGCTGGAAGATGGCAGCAAGGTTGGGAGTAGTCATCTTGTTGAGGTCCGACTTGGAAGCAAAGACTGCAAGGAGGTCGAGAATGTACAAGAGCAACTGGCGGTTCAGAGGAGGCAGCTCAGTGATGAGGCTCTGGTAGACGCGAATAGCCTTGACCGGGTCGAAATGACCGATGTTGGGAGCTTGCATGTCCATGGAGCCAACGGCTTGTGCTTGGTGGTTCTTAAGCGGGTCACGGAAGCGTTCGTAGAACTCGAGAGGGATGATGGGTTCGGGGAGCTGGTTGAAGTATCTGCGCAGAATGTTGGCGGCATCGTGGACGGTATAGCCGCTCCAGTCGAGGCCTTTACCGTAGCGGTCGGGAGAGTCGAAGGCGATGCGCAATTCCTTGATGCGCTTCTCGGATCCACTCAGACGGAAGATGCCCTCGACATCGGTAGCTATGGCTGAAGTTAGCGCATCGCATGGCTTGCGAGGTTTCGGACGTGTTGTGGACATACCCTTCTCTTTCAGGTAGACGCCGCATTTGGCGACGACTATAGGGACGTAGCCGTAGATGTAGCTCTGGCCCTGTTCGTTGAAGAGCGAGATGGCGACATTTGCGTAGCGGATGCTGGTCTGGAGAGGGACGCCAAAGATGCCCTGGGGAGCTGCGCGACAAGGTAACGGATTAGCATGTGACGGCGGCGACGGGAGGGCGCTGCGCAGCGCAGAGGACGGCATAGCACGAGCATGGAGATAAGTACCCTTCTCTTCTTGCACCCTCTGGGGAGTGGCGCGCTTGAAGTTCTTCCACCACGATGTCAGGTCGCGCTTCGACTGGACGGCCTCGGCGGACGAAGCGGTCGTGGACGGCGCAGGAGGTGCCAGGGTCGCGCCTGGGTGCCCGGCCGACGACGTGGGCATGCTCGGCGCTGGTGTAAATTATGCAGGCCCGCCGTCTTGCTGCGTGGTAGCTCTGGCTGGGCCAAAATCAATAACAAACGACGTGGAAGTTCGCTGAGGTTATGTATGCACGGGAGAGCGAGGTTCACGTTGGTCAAGACGAAGTCGACCCTCAGGACTTGGCGGCTGACCTTGGGCTGTTTGAGATGAGAGAGGGTTGCCTTTCCTGCTTTGTCGCGAGCTACATGACAAAACACCCGCCCATCGCTAGCAGCTACCACTTCAGCCGACTCCACATGCCAACATGGAACAATGACGCGCCCGAGCCAAAGCAGGTTTGCACCGGTTGAATGAGCTCCTCGCTACAATATGTTTCTGCTGGCGCGGCCATTATATTGACATCTTGGCACCAGCCACGCAGACGTGCAATGGTAGAAGCATAGCAGTCCCTCTGCTCTCGAGATCTGGAGATGGCCAGATTGCGGAGTAGATGCGGAGCAGACGAAGACAGGATATGGGGCCAACCACGCTATATACAAGGCAATCTGGCTGCTGATGACAACCTGTGTTGATTTGCGCAACAGCATTTGTTTATTTATAGCCCGCCTAAGGAGCGAGCCAACGGCCGTGGCATTGCACGCCGTGACGCCGTCGTGGCTGCACGGCATGGCTTCAAACTGCTGGTCAGGCCAGACAGGCACAAGAGCCCTCACACGCATCCCATCTCCAGCAGCAGCATCAAGCAAAGGCTGAGTGGAAAGGCATTGCAGACTCCAATATGCAGACAAGTCGTAGCTCGCAGATCTCATCTCTGGAGATCAAGGGCGGTCAGAAAGGCAGGTTCGGCGACGCTCTTCGGGCGTGACGCTCGGAAAGGCCCGCACGTGCGTGGATTGAGCTTCGTCGTCAGTCTTGCAGCTTTGTGGTTGCGACAGAAAGATTCATCCGAGCCTTGTATCAAGACCACAACTCTGTACCTTCATAATCTCCCAGTCTTCCACACACTCACACAATGGACGGGTATGCTACTGCCTGCTTGGACTTTCCTAGAACAGCCTCTGACCACGCTACAGTCTCAACGCCAACGAGCAGCGCGAACTCGCCATGCGCATGGAGAAGAAGCAGATGTCGCAATTCATGAACGTATGATCTCCACTGACCGAATGTCAATACAATCGCCCGCTGAAACCGCCGCCGCAGATGTACAGCAACCTGGTCCAGCGCTGCTTCGAGCACTGCGTCGATGACTTCACCTCATCCAAGCTCTCATCCAAGGAGGAGGGTTGCACCATGCGCTGCGTCGACAAGTTCATCAAGGGCTCTGAGCGTCTCGGTCAAAGATTCCAGGAGCAGAACGCTGCCATGGCTCAATCAGGCGGCCTCATGCGATAAATCGCCCCTCTCCCTCCCACTTCTCTACCACCTCGATACCACTCCCAACTCGGTCACTCCGTCGCTGCATCTAGCAGCTTGTATTAAAAGGAACGAAAGACATGAACCATGAGCCGTCGTGCGGCCTCGGAAAAAATTGTGAAGGTTGGCATTGCTCGATTCTGCGAGGACCAGAGTGGAGGGCATGGAATGCATGCTTTCCAGCGTATATCTCTACCAGAGTCTCTTGCTTGACCAAATGACATGGCGAGCAACCAAAATACTACAAATTTCCACTCACACCTGAGGTGTATGCGTCTCAATGAGTTTTCTTGACGCAGGGTTTGTCCGACTCTTGTAAAGTACCGAGGTCGAATACAAAATAGATATCGTGAACCATAGTAATATTGTGTGCTTGCCACAACAAAAGCACTCCAGTCAGTCTCACTGTTAAATTTTGTTCGTAATTTTTGTTGCGCGTGGTACCGTGATGATGTAGTCGAAGCTTTTGCTCTCCACACGATTTGCCTACCAGAGCAACGGACAGACGCCTCTTCGATACTCCATCGTACACCATCACACAGCCAAAATGTCTGGAAACGCCCAAGGATTGTTGCAACCTCAGATTTTTGAGAGCTTGCAGAAGAAGATTGACGAAGAGACCGAAGTCAGAGAGGTAAGCACTCCCAACCAAATTTTATACAATCTTCGTTAGCTATGTACTGACCAATGCGCAAGTCCATCCGCGAGATCGTACAGGCTCTTGAAAAGCAAGGTTAGCATCCTGTCATCAGACTCGCAAGACATCCTATGTTGACAAAGTGATAGACCGATCAACCCAGGCAATCCTCTCCGGCGCACACTCATCAAGCAACAATGAGCGTCAGTATCACCACCACCGCATATGGGGGTACTCCTTCTAACATTGGCTCAGTCCCTTCTGTCGTATCTTCCGCCCAAGAATCTATCAGCAAGGAGGTTGAGTCTATTGCCAAGCTTTCAGATGCTGCATCAAAGTATCCTTACTACAAGTACAACGGCATGTGGACAAGACATGTGCAAGACGCTGTATGTCTTGAATCTTCTCATTCCTTTTTTGTCTGTTCACTAACGACCAACGTTAAACTACAGTCCTTCTCAATCTTGCTCTGTGGGTACCTCGGCGGCTTCTCTGGTATCGGATCCGGGTCTAAGGATGGTCGTCTCTTGACCATTGAAGAAGTCGGCCAAATCATGAACAGTAAGGTGACCAAGCTTCTCATCCAACCACAATATCTAACCTTTCAAAGTCCCTGTGAACGTCAAGGATAGAGACGTCTTCCATCTGACCATCGAGGAATACCTTCAGTCGCTGATCTCTTTGATCGACGAATTGGTGAGTTGGCGCAGCTGTATTGTATGCATGAATGCTAATGCCCTTGATAGGCACGTCTTGCTCGCAACAGTGTGACTCAGGGTGACTATTCGCGTCCTGTCCACATCGCAAAGTTCATCAAGCATGTCCACGCTGGATTCCAGATCTTGAACCTCAAGAACGATTCGCTTCGCAAGAGGTCCGATGGTATCAAGTACCGCGTCAAGGAGGTCGAAGATGTTGTGTATGATCTCAGCCTCAGAGGTCTCACTCCCAAGGAGTAAAGAGACCAGACACTCTTGTGTTACACAGGGCCCTAGAGCTTCTTTGCTCTTTACGGAGCCAAAGTTACGAGCAACCCAAGAGTTGACCATGTAGTCTATGATAAAGTTCGGTTCAATGTCCGTTCTGGCATAAAGTATAGCATAACGTCGAACCTTCTCGTCATGGGAGACTATACGATGTATCAGCCAGACAGTCTCCCGAAGCAATCAATTGTTGGCTGTTGATCATGATAAGGCAGACATTCTATGTTTCAGCACTCCTCGGTCAAATGTAAATACTTGCGTGGTTGTTGTGATTGGCTAATTTCAGGCTCTTCTCCAGCCAAGCGTTTTCTATTTATTGCCAGACCCTCCCGTATTCGGCTGAACCGCCAGCTTCAAAAGGAGATGTTATGACGAAGCCAAGCAGCGATCTTTGCTCGTCCGTTGTTCGTGCATGCTCGTGGCTCTGCAAACGCACGAGGCGAGCAGAAGATCGTGCTCTGGGGATCGAGTCAACAATGTCTGTGACAGGTAGGATATCTGCAAGGTACTGACTGTATGTAGCCTATGCCTCGAGGGCGGCACACTTCTTCAGTCCTTTCTCTCGCGACAACCGAGCTACTCGATCGGCTAGCAGGGCGTCCGTTGCAAGGGCCAGAGCGTAAAAGAATCCGGGGCCGCCGTTCTCCAAGAACAGAGTTTCGTCGTCTTTTCGCTCAGCGACGTAGAGGCTCAGAGTCAAGTGGTGTGGCACGCCGGTACTGCCTATTAGAGTTGAAAGAGAGAGCAGCTCTCGTTTCTTTCCCTCCTTCTCTTTCATATCTCCTACCACCCCTATTGATGGACCCGTCCCTCGTTATTTCATGAGCAGATTTTAATGATATATCATCCCGGTATACTTTTTGTCGACATTGGTAATATCTCATACTCGGAACACATCATACACGCCTGAAGGCCCGTCACGCGCGCCACCGGTCATGCGCTCCCAAACCGCAGCGCTCTGCGCTCTTTACCTCGAGTCCGCCGCATCCTACGATTTCTCTAGTATGGCAAAATCGATACTTCCGGAACAAACATTGGCAAAACGAGAAAACACGACGGACATACCTCTGCCCATCAATGTGGAGGCATCGCAATACTGGGACGGTGCCGATGGACCTTGGTACGATCGCGAATGTCGCTTCCGAGCATTCAGTAGATGGAATAAAGGCTGATGTTGTGGCAGGTCTTCGTTTCCACTACAGGTTGGCACACCAGCGCAGGACATTCGAGTATTTGTGTCGACAAATGGATACACCACCTGGACCGTGAAGCCGTTAGGATGTCAGGGTATGGCAGGATCGATATCTGGATGCGAAGAATCTCGCGGCGAATTCTTCTTGACCAACACATCTTTAACATGGGTGCCCAACTCCATATTCCAATTAGGATTGCCGAATGAGATGGCCCTGGGTCTTGACGATGAGGCAAACTATGGATTTGACACTGTCACTTTGGGATGGCAAGGCTCTGGTGGACCTTCAGTACAGCACAGCACTATCGCAAACATGGGTTATTACCAATTCTGGCTTGGAACCTTTGGACTAAACCCGCAACCAGCCAATTTTACAACCTACACAGATCCTCAACCAAGTTTCATGACCCAACTGAAAAGGAACAACACTATCCCGAGTTTGAGTTGGGGTTACACTGCCGGCAACCAATACCGTGAGTTGCTTGGAATGTCGGTAATGATCTTGTGTAGCAAATGCTGATTGTTGGCAGGCTTCTCTGGAGTTTATGGAAGCCTCGTACTTGGTGGTTACGATCAATCCAAGTTTGAAACTACTAATTTGACAATTCCATTCGGTTCCGATGTCTCAAGGGATCTTCTCGTTGGAGTTCAGTCCATCAAGACAGGAAACACTGGATTGTCAAACTCCTCTGACGCATTTTACGCCTTGATCGACTCGACTGTTGCCTATCTCTACTTGCCGGAATCCGTCTGTACAGCTTTCGAGAACGCATTCGGCCTTGTCTATGACGAGTATTATCAGTACTACCTGGTAAACGACACTTTGCACAATTCCCTGCTTGCATTGAACAAATCAGTCACATTCACCCTTGGCCAGTCGACATCTGGAGGACAAACGACCGAAATCACACTGCCTTATGCGGCCTTTGATCTGGAAATCGCTTTCCCTTACGTAGCCAACTCCACTCGCTACTTTCCCCTGAAGCGTGCTGCCAACGACACTCAATACACCCTGGGTCGTACCTTCCTGCAAGAAGCATATGTCGTCGCGGATTATGAACGCCGCAACTTCACAGTCGCTCCTTGCGCATGGGAGCAAAACGCAGCATCCGAGATTCGAACCATCTTCTCGCCGGACAGCAAGTTCTCGTTTGATGGAACAGGCAAGAGCAGTGGTATCAGTGGAGGGGCTATTGCCGGTATTGTGATTGGTGTTCTCGCAATCATCGCCATCCTCGCCGGAGCACTCTGGTTTATGCGCCGCAAGAAGCAACAAAAGAAGTACGCAGCAGTGGAACTGGAAGCGAAATCACTTGCCGCAGCGCAAACGCCATCCGGACCCTCATCGCCCATGAAGGAAGATCCTCACGCAGGCGTCAGCACACCCACTGGAGGCGAGCTCGACGGCTCCAGACAAGTTCACGAAATTGCCGGCCCCAGCAAACCCAATGCAGCCGAGATGGATGCACCGTGGCGTGGCGAGTTGGATGCTGCTGGCGGCCATCACGAGTTTTACGGCAAGCTACCGCAGAACACGTTTGAGATGGAAGGAAACAACGAGCCCATTTTCGAGATGGACGCCACGGCGACACAATTGCACGAGTTGGAGCCCGATACCAGGCGCCAGAGTTGGGACTCGGGTGATGATAGAGGTGATGAGAAGAGGTACTTGCAGATGCAAGGATACTAATTGTGGAGTTTTCTTTTGTTCATAATGCTGGATTTGGTGTACAACATGGCGTGTATATGGTGGTCAGGCCTGGGTTTTATTTTCGCGGTGATATCAAGGGAGGGTCTTGACGGATGGAATTTTGTGGATAATATATCAAATGCATATGTTCATGACAACATCTCGTTTCGTTACAGTATATGTTGCATGTAGTCTTGCTCATGGTTCGCGATCGAGTACTAAGACGAAGAAGGATGGACAAGACCATCTAAGAGCACGGCTGAAGACAACAATGTCACGCGTAAAGACAGGAAAGAGCCAAGTTTTGCGGGAAGTGATGAATTGCTCGGGGTATCTAATACGATATCAATGCATCCATCATAGCATTCCCTCAAGACGAAAAACTTTTCTCCTTCAACAAACTCGAAGATGTTACAAATCAAGATTGCGAAAAAGTTTACTCGTCATCCTCCTCCTCGTTCTCGCCAACGACGTTGTAGAAGCGGAGCTCGTAGACACCCTTGGAGGTGGAGACGACGCGGAGCCAGTCACGGAGCTGCTGCTTCTTGAGGAACTTCTTTGTCAGGTACTTGAGGTAGCGACCCGAGAACTCCTGGTGGGCGACGACCTCGATCTTGCCGTCGTTGAGGTTGGTGACGGTGATGCGCTCGCCGAGGTTGCCGGTGAGGCCGTCGACCTTGATGCGCGACTGGAGGAAGGTGGTGAAGGCAGAGGGGTCGAAGATCTTGTCGTTGGTGGGCTGGGAAGCGTTGATGATGAACTGTTGTGCGTCTGTCAGTGGTTGCGCGCGTGGATGGTAAACTCATCGGCAAGATACACACCTTCTTGGTGACCTTCTGGGTCTTCTTAGCACCCTTGGTGGCGGTGGGCTTCTACATTTTGCATATAAATCTCAGCCTACTGTCTTCCTTTTCGCAAAAGAGCAGCAAAGCGGTTTGGATTTTCAATCACATACGGTGGCAGCAACCATTTTGGCGGTGTTGGATTGTCGTTGGGGGGTTGGAGACGAGGAGTCGTGAAGTGGGCGCAAAGAGATGAATATCCTACGCTTGAGAGAAGGAAAGAAAAAAAGGGAGCCCGCCGTCGGTGCGCGACTGAGTTGGCTGTTTTCGCGTCTGTGCGCCTGCCTCGCGGAGACGTTCGCTTAGCCCGGCTGATCCCGCCGACGTGGACTTCGACCTCTGCCCTGGACCTCGCAATGTGATGAGGGTGATGGTCGACTCAATTGACACGCAAGAAACAAATACGGCAGCTCTTGGACTCAGCTGGATCTGAGTAGTATGGCTCGCTTTCAAGCTCGGCTCTCGTCTTGTGAGCTCTGATAGTTCCAACACGTCGCCAACCTGTATGCTACATGCTACATGCTACAATCCCCTTCATGTCCCTGCCTGGAGCTGGAAAACACAATGGGGGCAGTGACAAGGGAGAGGGAGAGAGGGCAGTGACAAGGGCAGGAGCAAGGAGAGAGACCATGAAAGATCTCGAGTGACCGGATCCATGAAGGAGCGGAACAACAGAGTCCACGAAGGACTGGAGAGGGGAAGCATCTTCAACACTCCGCCGCGGACTCTCAAGGAGTCAACGCTACATCGAGGTTGAAGATCTTGTGACTCTGAGACTGCGAGAGTCTGTGACCGAGACCATGAAAGGCCTGGACTGGAGAGGAGAGCCAGGTGGCGGAAGCCAGAGGCAGAGGTCGTCGGCTGGAGGGGGAGGGGCTGGGGGATGCCGGTCTCTTCAAAACTCAGCCGCGGACTTTTGGAAAGTCAACGCTGGCGTGTTGAGGTTGAAGAGTGGCAGGCCAGGGAGGATGGGCAGGCCTGAAGGAGAGCAGGAACCGCCGGGGGACCGCAAGAGCGCAGTGGGCGAAGTTTGCGAACGGGCTGGACGCGGCAAGATCACCAACCTTCAGCCGCGGACTCTTAAAAGAGTCAACGCCACATCGAGGTAGGAGATCTGTGCATTGCCAAGTTCGCGAGGAGCTGGATAAGGACCGAGACCGCGAGAGTCTGGCAAGGAACCGAGATCAGAAGACCTGCACGGGATGGGAAGACTCCCACAAGGAGCTGCGTCCTGGGTCAGTCAGGCAAGTGTTACGCACCATGAGAGCAGTCTTGTCGCGAGAATGTGAGGAAGGTAAGGTGCGAAGGCGCAATGTCAGAAAGAAGGAAGAAAGAAAGGGAAGCAAGAAGCAATCAAGGTGAAGTAGGTAGGTGAGTCGTGTTTTCTTTTCGTCAAGCCTGTGAAGCAAAACAACAAAAACATGAAAGTGACGGGACTATGTCGACAAACCGGCCTCGCTTCAAAATCCACAACATCGAGAATACCCACCTCCTTCCACCAATATCCTCGTTCATCTGCCTGGAATGGTAGAAGATGCACACTGCTTCCTGCAAGACAGCAATATCCAACGAGAGAGACCAAAAGCTCTTGGTTCGTGACGGACTTTTTGCATACAACATAAGGCATCAAGATCCACTGGACACTCCATAGATGCACCAGAGAACGCCCACAAACCGCCTCACTGTCACAGCGGCACGACACAACAAGAGTGACTGTTCAGGGTGATGATATATGGTCCATGGAGTCAAGGTGTAAGTATAGTAAATTTTAGGCAGTCACTTCCCATCCTCACCTCTGCCCCCAATCACCTCCCTCCTTCCATCATTTGCTGCCTTTCACATGCAATATGGAACCTGCCAGCTCGCAGAGCTTAGTAAGCGGCCAGTGCGCGCAGGCTCTATAAAAGAAACCCTCAACCCACCACCACCGTCTCCCTCTTCTTCTTCCTCTGAATATACTTACCTCTTTCGAACACTGGGCGATCAAGAAGGCCGGTTGTCTGGAGGGACTTTGTGCATTGCACAGCGCGCAGAAGTCCCTCTAACCATCTCCTGCGGGGGCTGGTCGGGAGGAATTTTTGGTTGTCACCTTTTCATTGATTCTCCAGCCTTGGGCTGGTGGTTGAAGAAGAGCTTGTTTGTCTTTGGACAAGGTTGATTGTATAAAGAATGGACGAGTGCTGTTGAAATGTTGTGAGTGTGCTTTTGTTTATGACGATGAAGCAGAGTGTCAATAGAGGGTCTTTGTAGTATCGAGCATCCGTAGTGTCGTTCTGTGCTCGTCTGTGTAGTTGGTCGTATCCTGCGCGCAGAGCCACAATCTGTTGTGTTGCTCCAGGCAGCAGCTGCGTGCAGCTGTATACACTCAATCCAAGCGGTCTGTCAAAACAGAGATGAATTGCACATAAACATGTTCTCTCCGTCTGTTCCTACATCCTCCATAGTTGATCAATTCTAATTATCCGATCCACTCACGTTGATGAATTGTCACACATGAATATATATTTTCATATAACAGTGTTCGTCATTGCAATGGTTGCGCGCAAGCCGATTGCCAAAGCATCCCCACACACGGCCATCCATTCCAGCTTCCTTCAACGCCAGCCATGCCGTCGTCAGAATACACATCCGCAGGCGGCGGCCTCAAACTCAAGGGCGCCAAAAACGCCGGCATAGAAAAAAAGCGCAAAAAGAAGTCGTCCAAGTCCTCCGCCGTCGCTGCCGCCGCGACATCATCAAAAGACGCAACTCCCGCCAAAGATACGACCGAGCCTGAAGACACGACGGACCTCGAGCAGAGAGAAAAGAACAAGCAAGAGACACTTTTGCCTGACGACGGCAAGACAGAATACGAAAGACGCCATGAAGAAACCAGACGCAAGCGCGTAAGTCTACCTGGCGTTGGATGTTGCCGAGAATGGCCTTTAGCTAACGACAAGAAACCACAGCTCGAGGAAAAACTGATGCGCGAGGGCGTCAAGACACACAAGGAGCGCGTCGAGGAACTCAACAAGTACCTGTCGACTTTGAGCGAGCACCACGACATGCCTCGCATCGGCCCTGGATAACACCCCTTCTGCGGCTTGCTGGTACCATGCTGCCAGCCCCCATCAAGTTCGGTCTCGTCGACCACGGCACGCCGCAATTGCCCAAACTCATTTGTGTCCTTGCCATCGATTCTTTCGTCCTTCTGCAGCTTTGCGCATACACGCCTTGCGATTCGGACATACCGTCGATCGTCTACACACCCCGCAAGCCGAAACTGCCACCGATGCATGGAACGGCATACGCGGCATTAGCAAAGCACGCAAAAAGAGAAGGAATACATGGGCAATACGGGCTAGAAACACATGTCGTCGTCGTCATTATCGTCACCTCTCGGTCCCGCTGCTCCAGCTAGTTGTGGTTTGAATGCTTCGTAGGATCAGGCTCGACCATGTGAGTTGGTCAAGGGGCATGATGTGCTATCTAGATATCTTGGGCTGTATCAAGTCTCAAAACACCCCGAAAAGACAAATCGAACCTGCACTGGCTCAAACAACTTGGCCTCTCATGACTGAATGCGGTGGGTGCGACCCTGCTTGTGAAGAGAGGAAGATATACTACGTGAGAAACTCAATCAACGACTAAAATAAACCCTGTCATGATCTTTTTGATGCTCTTGCTTCCTTTGATCGTAATCAGCGGCAGGTGCGAATGCTGTTCGATCGTACTTTCTGAGTGACATCTGACACGAGAAGCACAGTGGCATTGAACGGAAAACTACTTGTATTTGTGAGCTTGATGATAATAATGCTCGAATACAGACCCTGGTGAAGACGAGTGTGTCGATCCGAGTTTCAGGTGGATAAATTTTTATGTATAGAGATAACGCACAGCCCAGGGGTGATCAAGCTACCTGAAAACTTCCATCAAGAACAGACAGCAAGACCTGCACGACTCTTTGCCTGATCATAAAGAAGATCCACAAAAGTCTTGGGTTCCTTGGTGACCACCATCGCCGACGCTCCTGCCGTTACCTGAGGAGTCAGGTTGCGCAACTCGATGCCTGTTTTGGAGACACCCTCGATGACCGTGTCTGTTGTCGCGAGGATACCGCCCCACGGCTGAGGGTGTCCAACAATCGAGTCAATCGAGCCTCTTCTTGCTTCTACGTGCCTGTCTTCGAGCCAAGAGTCTTGCTTAAGTACACCACTATCGTCCGAGCACGCCGAACGTGTTCGACCAAATTTGTGGGACCTGACTCGTTGTCCTTCCGAGCGAACGACTTCTTCATGCTTTGTGAGTAGGGCTCCAAACTCTGCGTGCACTTCTCTCCGGATCCGGCCTTGATCGTTGCACCCAGGGTAGTAGTGTTGTCGCATCCTCACAAGATCCCAACTAGCGAGCGTAAGGCCGGCAGGGAGTTTGCGAGCCGGCTGGTGAATGTCCACCAATCTAGTGAAGCCAAACACCATCGTCATACCATCTCTCTGCGCCTTGTTTGCACCATAGCGTATCGCTATCGGTTCTGCGCAAAAGACAAGATCCATGAGCCAACGTTCTCCAATCTTGGTTGCCAGTGAGGCAAGTGCAGTTCGCAGCATGATCAAAAATGCCTTTTCTTCGTCGTCGTTCAGAGTGTTCCAGTTCTGCTCTTTCAGCTTGATATGCCAAATGAGCTTCTCTGCCGTCCAGTCATTGTAACGTTTGAGCCAATTCAGCTGCCGCGAGTTCATGTTGTATGGAGAAACCTGAACATCCGGCAATTCGTCTTGCCTATCTATTGGTACAAGCACTCGGAAGCTATCGCGAACTCGAGCAAGAGCGGCCAGACAGACGAAAAAAGTGCCTTGTTTCGGAGGGCAAGGCACACTTGTTCTGTAGGCAAAGTCTTGGACGCGCTGCATTTGTATTGCAAGAAGACCGATCGGGATTTGCATCGTGTTTGCGATGGCGCCTTCCACACGATTCAAGGGAGCGAATCTGAATCCGACTGCAGTATAGTGGTCCAGCTCAGGAGGGGATAACCTGCGAGTGTAGAATAATAGCTGGCCTTTTTCGAAGATGGTCAGTTGTTGAGGACCGCCGTTATCAAGGGCCTTGATGCCGTGGTGGAACGCCGTCAGGAGACCCGTACCCAAGACTTGATCGTAAAGAGGACCTAGGCCGTCCACGAGAGGCACTTGCAGCTGCGCGGCGAGATCCGATGCAGCTACACAGTATCCTTCTCGAAACAAGACGGTCGAGTCGTGATAGCTCTCCTCATCGTAGATACTACTCCTGCTTGATGCTGCTGTGTTGTAACCACTATAAACGTTCGTCCTTTGGAGGTGGGCGCGCATTTTCGGAACCAGATCAACGACACTTTTCCAATCGCAACTCACTTTCCAGATCCAGAACCACACAGGATGGTGTATGCCGAAGTGATCATCGAATTTCTGGACGAGTCAGTGCCATGAAATAGTGGACTTGTCATCACCTGCTTACTTGAAGCACAAAACGTTTAGCAATCCTTTGCGAAGGTAAAGTCCCTTCATTCGTGACCATGATGTTGCCATGCTCATCGAAGTAGGCACTGAAGCTGGTGAGTGACAAAGACATATAATAAGCTGAAAATCAGGTGATACCATGCTAGCATCATATGCTGGGCTCTATTGGCGAGGATTGTATTCCGATACCGAACGTAGAAGAGGATTAGGAGACAAGATAAAGACGCTACGAAGCACTGAAACGAAGTTAGCACATGTTCAAGACTCATGCCGATGAGAAGCAGACCATGGTAGCGGCAACAATCACGGGCGTATTTCTCGCGTCAGGCGCTGCTTCGGATGGAACACGTTTGAGCTGGTACTGGCAACCGACCGATGCTGTAAAATGCATACCGCATACTCCGACCGCAAGCAGAAGCGCGCAAAGACAGCGTTTCCACCAGACACTGATCCATCTCTCTTTAAAGTAGAAGAACAACGCAAGGGCGATTGTTGAGTCGCCAACAGCGATGATACAGGCGGCAATAATATACCGCCTTGGATATATTAGTGTGTAGTTTGACACTCCAAGGTTTCCAACATAGTGCATGGAGACGATTGAAAGCCCGGCCATGAATCCGCAGGCAACGTCAAGAAGTCTGCGCAGGACAAAGGAGCTGATACTGACCTCGGCGATTTGAAAAGCTATGGCCAGACCAATGACTGGCAGAACGCATGATAGGCCAGTGTATGCAGGATTATAGACGAGTTGCAGGCGACTTTGGCCATCTGCCAGAGCAATCGATCGATTGCCGATAAAGTGCATGCACCATATACCGATTAGGCCCATGCTTACCGAACAAGCAAAGAGGTGTACCCTGGAATGAAGTCAGCGACGGGAGGCGGCTGAGAAGGATAATAACCTACCTGCTCATGAGGGACTTGCCCAACCGCTTTCTTTGAAGTAGTTCAATTGTCAACAGGGTACCACTGAGACTGGCGAAAAAAGAAGCAACGATGATGCTTGGGATAAAGTGCCATGGTACCATATCGCCTGGTGCATAGCCGCCAACATCATCGACGAGCAGAGATGGTAAAGCCACAGTGACTGTTCCGTGTGACGCGACCGATCGTGACAGCGACATAGGAAGAAGAATATGATGATGATGGACTAGATGTCGTATCTTCACAAAACGAGCGACTAAACAAATGAGTGAACAGCACCCAGCTGAGTGGCCCTGGGGAAATGAATCGGTATCTGTGGCAGAGTTGATCCACCAGTCGAGCTTGGTACATGTGAAGTCGTGGTATGTCCAGGAAAGGGCAGTTGAAGAGATAGGAGTTCTTTAGCCGAACCAACTTCCATCCGATCAAGACGATATTGCGAGCTGATCTGTACGGCGAGTATCGAAGCAGCGACCAAGCGCTTCAATATTTTGCTGCTTGATTCGTGCGCAAGTCAAGGATGACAGAATGTGGTCTGGTTGGCGATGTGGGAGATCATGCGGTTTGGTAGGAACCCGAATGTGCCCAGGACGGAGAGTTGTACAAGAAAACAATGCACAGTAAGTAGGTAGGGGTTGATGTCGACGGCTTCGAAACCTCTTGGATCCTTCAGAAGGGCGTTCACACCACCATTGGCCGGAACGGCGCATGATGAATTACAGGTCGGCGGGCCAATGGGCGAGGCTGATCCGGCGATTGCGCATG
Source organism: Aureobasidium sp. EXF-10727 (assembly GCA_023848595.1). Taxonomy (NCBI): domain Eukaryota; kingdom Fungi; phylum Ascomycota; class Dothideomycetes; order Dothideales; family Saccotheciaceae; genus Aureobasidium; species Aureobasidium sp. EXF-10727. The sequence goes on from SWBF01000010.1 coordinate 92,565, forward strand.
GAAGCTGCGTTCGGGACAGTGACTTCCCAACGCGAGGATATCATTCATGATGTCGTGCGACTCAAACCAGGACACGAACCTACAAGAGTATGTTGGCCGCATATGCCATTTTGATGAAGTGCTTGTCTCGCAACGTTCATCATAGCATCACATAGTTGAGAGACGATCAACATAAAGACAATCCTGGAACAACCAAATTCGAGTGTTGCTGAACCGCTTTATCAAATTTGCACTTGTGCCGCATGTCGTGTAACGGATGGCGTTGTGGACGTGTGAGAGGCTCGGGAAGTGTGAAGCCATGAGCTGCGACCTTTCAAATCTGTGCAGATGATCGGCCCACTTCCTCTGCGTCGCCGCATCAAATTGTCAGCCACGTAAAAGACCTGATTTTGTGCTCGACTAGCAACTGTTTTAATGATCGCGGGTAGAATGAGGACCAGAGAGCTTCCTATGGCACTCTGACAAGAAACCACCCGACATCAATCATGAAATAGCAATATCGAAGTCCCACACTCTGAATCCTTCCGGGCTCGTATCCACATCACACCAAAAACCACCATCTGCAAAAACCAAACCCATCGACAAATCCTCTACTCACAAACCTCCAAAATCCAAGCCATACACACCTCACTCCTTCGATCCCTCATCTCCAAGATCGCAATCATGGCAACAAACACCAACGCACCCACAATGCTCCTCTTCTACACCCTCCTTCTAGCCTTCTGGCTCTTGCCAAAACTATACGACCATCTCCGTCTTTCACCCTCAATATCCCTATCCCTGCATCTGCTCACCACAACCTGCGTCTTCATCATGGCAACCTATCTGGCCACCGACGCAACAGCAAACATCTTGTCTCTCCTCTACACCCTGCTTGCCTTCCTCCTCCGACGTTTTTGGTCTCTGCATCTCCCTAAACTTTCTTTACCGGTGTCTGCAGAACAAAAGCCGTGGATAAAAGTGCTGCTGGCAGTGTTATTGAGCACAAGCGCAACAATCTACATCTTTCAGGCAAAAGTGGGTGGTTGGCAACAAGCAAAGAGAAACCTCATCGATAGACGCAATAAAGTGCCTACGTTGGCTACTGCAGAGCAAGGAGGTGTGGTCAAGGAACCGCAGACGGGGAGTGGGGTTGCGTGGGCTGGGTATGCGTTTGTGTATGTCAATACTCTGTTCGAGTCTAGGGATTGGTTTGTCGAGGTGGTAGGGGGTGGTGTAGAGGGAGAGAGGTCTTTGCGGTGGACGCTGATGTCTGCGGGTGTCCCGATGGTTGTTGCGGGTGCAGTGGGGGTTTGGAGGTGGATGTGGATTGCAAAGACGAGAAAGGCGCAAGAGGAGAAGCAAGATTTGTCAGAGAAGGTGTCAGAAAAACAGAGGGTCTGGACATGATGTAGATTTGACGAGTGATTATCATACATATGAGTGCAAGACTATCTACCATCCACCGCCGATGGTACTGGCAAGACCAGCTACTCTTTCCACATCAGTGGTCTTGCCAATATCGCTCTCAACCTTGCGGTAGGAGGTATATACTAACTTGTCAGTTGCTACGCCTGTGAGCTCAGACCAATGCGAAAAGATGGCCTTGATCTGCGTGTGCGAGATGCCATCTACTAGTGAAGCATCCTCTGCATCTTCCATCTCGACATCACCATTGACCGAAGATTTCGTGATTGTGGCTGCGGATGCAGCATCTACATCTTCGATGCCTTCATCCTCTGTGTCCGAAGGTGATGGCGATGATGATGCAGACGATGACGAAAAGTATGCTTCGTCCACTTTTTGCAGCCACTCCTTTTGCTGAGGGGCGACTTCCTGGTCGCCTCCATTCTCTACACCACTGCTTCGTAGAGCTCCTACGTCTCCCACCTTTATCTGACCACCACCATTTGTACAGCCGCCAGGACATGCCATGACTTCTACGTATGCATAATCACTCATGTTCTGACCTCCAGCCGATCCTGCCGCTGCACCGGGCTTGCGAGCACCACCCAGTCTGTTTGCCGCACCTGGCATACGTGATGCGCGAGCAGGCTTCAGTCGGCGGACCAAGTTCTGAATGTTACGGAAACCATAGTATCGAGCAGTTCTTACGATGGCAGCGTTTTCTGAATCAACCAAGGTATACTCAACAACGTCAGCATTGCGACCTCGTTGAACAGTAATCTGGCTGCCTGGATGTTGTGCACGATACGTTTCCATGACGTGCCAGAGATATCCACCACTCGTGCCGGCGTCTCGTGTGCCATTTGGAGTGGATGCGGAAGGGAAGAGGAAGCGGTCCAGTTTGGCGTCAGGAAAAGGCGTGCGCTGTTGTCTTGACAAGGGTTTCTGTGGTAGTTGAGGGAATGAAATGCCACGACTTTCGGCCAGCATGAGTAGCTCACGAGCAGTGATGACACAATCAACATCGCGGATGCCTTTGCGTTCGGTGTTTGTGCCATCAGGAGACCAGTGTATGTCGGTCAACTCTTCTCTTGATGCTTCCAACTTCTTGTCGAAACAAGGCATGATTGCCATGTGCCACACATTCTCAGGGTTGACGCCGTATTTCCTTGCGAGAACACTCTTGATCAATGTACCGGTCAATGCTTGTGGTGACTTCAGTCGCGACATGTGTGGTAGTGCGTGAGGGTGTGTCTTCTCGGCGTAACAGATCCAACCAGGGCAGGCAGAGGCAAGGATGGGCTTTTTCGGCTTCTCGGCGCGCGATCCACTAAAGTCAGACGTGTGTTTGGCTGATGGTGCAAGAGAGTCCCTGACCTCGTCGGCCGCAGCAACCAGAGCAGCCTGACGCATGACATTGGTGTCAATGACCCAAGCAAAGCCACTGTTGTTTGCGCCTCCCGATCGCAGGCCTGCCGGACCAGAGAGAAGTTGTTGGATCATGTTTGTAGCGGCAGTCTCGGAGACTCCATACGTAGCAGCGATACTGGCGCGAGTCTGAGGCGACACGCTTGCGACGAAGATCTTGCCATCCGAGGGACCTGGGAGGGACTCGCCTGGGGCGGTCCAAGGCAAGCGCAGTTCAGGATATGCTTCGAGTGTGTTCAAGACTTCTTGATGCGACTGCAGACTAACGAGAACGGCCTCTGCTGAAGTAACACAACCGCTGCACGCAAGACAATCGGTCAAGGAAATGCTGGCTGGTGGGGCTTCGGCGGCAGCGATTTTGTCTTCGGTCGTGACCTCGTAGGCATTTTCTTGTGGTTGCTGTTTCGGAAGGGTCTCTACAGGCTTGATACAGGCGACACCAGGGGATATAAAGTCGTTGAGATCGTCAGCAGATAGGATGGCCGACATGTTTGCGATTCTTTGTATGTGGCGGGGGTCTCGATGGCGGGGTGTTGAATTTACGAGTTCAATGGAATAGAACCAGACAATGAGCAAATGAAGATGCTAAGAAAGAGAGAACGACGCTCGAAGAAACACAGTCATAGAAAACACGGGTATCAAATGGCAAAGCAGGCGGCGGAGAAGGAAACAGCGATAGGGAAAATAAATCAGTTGGTCAGCATTGCAAATGGAAACGACCGACGCAATCGGCAGTGGCACGCGAGTGGCAGCCCGCCGTTGTCGCCGCGCCTTCTCCGCCGTCCGGAAGCTCTGCCAAGGCCGAGTCGCATCTTTCTTTGCCCATCATCCATCAAAGTCCATCCACGGCCGTCAACAAGCATTCCATCACATACACATCCGCAATCATGTCGCAACAACAGTCCAACAACAACACTGGCTTCCAGATCACAAACCAAAACACCTTTGAGGACACCAACCGCAGCGTCAAGTACCTGTGCGGTGACTGCGATGCCGAAGTCTCGCTCAAGCGCGGCGACCCCATCCGTTGCAAGGAGTGCGGTTACCGTGTCCTGTACAAGCAGCGCACCAATCGGTATGTCTCTTGCTGCTCGCCTCATAGTCTATACTCTTCTGACACTTGTCGCAGCATGATCCAGTTCGAGGCCCGCTAAACTACCCATCCGTCGGTGCTACAAAATCTTTTTCTTGCGCGCCTTTACACGCGCCATACACAGCACGCTTTGGCCCGATATGACGATCTCGACTGTCCGTCACGTCCATCTTCATGCGCGCATTCCGTCCCTCGAGACCGGTCTGCTCTGAGCTTGCAACAACCTCTCGACCCATGACTCTCACCCACACGGCGTTTCACTTCTCAGGCACAAAACATCATTTCACAAGCGCGGCGTTCTATTGCGACTGGCACTATCACAATTTTGGTTTTCACCAGGGCTCGGGAGAGAGGGAAGGAAGATATGGAATGCAGATTCCCTATGCTTGGAAAAGCCATCGATAAATCAATCAATCAATCACAAAATCGACATCCCAAAGAACTTTTGTCTCATGCTGCGCATGTGTATCGGTCAAAATCCGGTAAAGAGACTATATGTACAATGACTATGCTTGGTTATATGTATATGAGAAGAGAGTGAACAACCATGATTACAACCACCGCTTTTTTGTAGACTGATACAAGTATTGCGGCCATGGGTATCTCGCTCCCAGAAACAAATGCAGAAAAGACGGGTGCAAAAGAAAGTACAAAATCAGACTATGCTATGACAATCTCGAAAATCAACAAAGACATAGGAAATAAACGATCCGACAAGGGATATCTCCACCTCTTTCAAACAGATATAGTTCAAGAGTGACAACTTACATTGCCTCTAGCTCGTTGGCCAGACTTCTGCCAACGAGCTCTTCGGGTGTCTGGTCAAGAGGTCGCTGGATCTCATCGTCTATGGAAACAGTTGGGTGCTCTTGCTCATCGTCAGCTCCAATGCCAGCGTCGACATCGCCAAGTTGTGCATCCTCATCATAGCTCTGACGTCTGAAGACCATAGGGCTCTCTCCACCCTGCTCGTTGGAATTTGTGTCAAAGTAGCTCATCTTCGTCTCGTTGTCGGCTTGCTGCGGGCCATCCGAGAAGCTGAGCCTCGAGCGCTGTGATCCACTTGGCTCTTCAGCAGGACTCGGGGTGCGACGGAAGTTTGTGGCGGGAGGGGTCATGAGACCAGATAGAATGGATGGCGATGCTAGAGGTGCTGGTTTGGAAGGTGTTTGCGCGCGGACATTGGCCAAACGTGCGGCGGCAGCGGACGATCTAGGAGTTGCTCTGGACGCAGGAGCTTTGGGGGCAGATGCGGGACGCGAGGTCTCCCTGCTTTTGCGCCAATTGCCAAATGCAGCGGCCAAAGACACTGCTTTGGGCGAGGCAAAGTTGGTCAAGTTGGCCAAAGCTTGGCCTGTCAGCGAGGGCCCGGCGTTGATGAGTCGCTCCTTCTCTTGTTGCTCCATCTGTAGATTGGCACGGATGCGAATGGCAAAGTCCCTGACTGCATCTTTGTCGTAGTCCGACTTTGACAATGTATCAACTAGCTGGTTGAGGTCTTCGTTGCGCACAGACAGAAGCTCACGTAACCAGGAGATCTCAACCTCCTTCTCCTTGAGCTTGGAGGGCGCCGAAGTGTCAACATTTGCGACCTCGTTCTGCAGACGCTCAATACGAGTCTCGCGTTCTTGCAGCTGCTCTTGCAATACCAAAATCGACTCGCGGAGAGCTTGAGGAGAAATCTTTTCGGGCTCCTCGCGTGATGCACGCGATACATCTGCAGGTGCAGGCGTAATTGATGGAGTAGACTTCGCAGCTTGAGCAGCGGAGGCAGCTGCCTGTGCTGCAGATTTGGCGACGTTCAAGCGCTCCTCTAGATGGGCGACCTTATCACGCAAGTGCAGAACTTGGTCGTTCGACAGCTCAAGTCTGTCGTTGAAGTGCACCGCTGAACGCTGCTTGTCCTCATAGGCGTTGGCGACACTTCTTTCGTACTGTGACTTGAGGTATCTGATCTCTTCCGCATGCTTTTCGCGCAGATCATTCAGAGCAGAACTGCTGGTCTCGTTCACCTTGCGGAGAGCATCGCGTCTGAGATCAGCTTCTTGCTCTAGTGAGCGTTCGTGTCTCTCATGAGCAGCTTCCGACACCATCTTGATGTTGTCAATCTCGTTTTTGGCGAGCATGATTTCATGCTCCAAGCTAGCACGGATGATGTTGGCTTGACTTTCAGCTGCTTCGATGCTGGACTGCATGATCATCTGAGTGCGTTGAACTTCGGCTCTTCCAGACTCTCTGGACTCGTGCAGATCACGCTGCAAACGAGCATTCATCGTCTGCTCTGACGTGAGGTTCTCTCTGAGTGTCCTCAATGTCTCGTCGTGCAACGTGGTTGATCTTTGCAGCTGCTCGAGCTGGATCTTGGTGGTGACGGCTTCGTGGACTTGAGCACGCAGGCTCTGAACCTCCTCCTCCATGCTACGTTTAATGCTGACCTCACCTTCTAGACGAGCTTGCAAGACGACATATCTCTTTTGCAGCTCCTCGTTGCGATTTTGCCAAATCGCCTTCTCGTTGGCCAGTTGCTCAGCAGCCGAGATCATGCCATGGTGAATCTTGTCAAGTTTGCTTCGCATGTTCTCACGAATGTTGAGGCCATCTGCGATCTGATTCTTCAGGTCAGACATGCTCTCCTGAAGATTGGCGTTATCACGAGCAGCAACTTCAGCTTCTTGCTTCCACTTCTTCGCAGACAGACGAGATTCCTCAAGTTCGGCAACCAAGCTCGTGACGCTGGCCTTTAATGCCGTGCTCTCCACAATTGCATCGTCGGCAGTTTCCTGAACCTGCTTCATGGCAGCATGAGATGCTTCCAGCTCGACCATCAGTTCTGCAGCACTAGCCTTGATCGCTGTAGCTTCGATGGCTGCATCATCGGCTGCTTGGCGGGCTTGTTTGCCAAAGGCTTGAGAGTCTTCCAACTGTGCGAGGAGCTCAGCTGAGCTGACCTTGAGCGCGGCGTTCTCAATGGCTGTATCATCGAGTTGTTGGTGAGCCATCTTGGCGGTTTCTTGGTAGCCTTCGAGCTGGAGCTTGAGTTCAAGAGTACCAGATTTGAGGAGCTCATTCTCGCTGGTGACTTGATCGACCTCGTTTCTCCATTTGGTACTCGAAAGACGGTACTCTTCAAGAGTAGACTCGAGTGCTGCATTTTCTGCCTCAAAGTTCGATAATTGCTTTCGGTCGTGCACGTGAGTGACCTCGGCAGCATCAACACGGATCTCAAGCTCCTCACGCTGGTTCTCCAAAGAATGGATACGCTGCTCTTTGTCACCCATGGTCTTGCGGAGGAGAGAAAGCTCTTCTTCGGCAAGACGAAGTAGTCGGCGGGTGTCAGCTTCACGTTCCTCGATCGTACGACGTTGATTGGCTTCTTCCAGTGCATCGGCGAGTGTTTTATTCAGCCTGTTGTTCAGCTCAGAGACTTCTCGTCGATGCCTCTGGGTCACTTCTGGGCTCTCAACTGGCGGTGCAGGCGTCAGATTCTGGCCCATGCGATGGAGTGACTCGTCGACAACGTGCTTAACATCGTCAATGTCGAGGTTAGACGAGGCAATACGAGCAATAGTCGTGTTCATGTCCATGAGCGCGTTCTGGATCTCGTTGGCGGACGAGAACTGAGAAGCGTTTGCCTTGTGTGAAGCCAAGGCTTCAAGTACAGCAGCCTTGATCTGACTTGCTTTCCTTTCTTGTGCGCGAGACACAGAACGGAATGGTTGTCTTTCGTCCATAGTCTCATCTTCATCGTCGGCATCACTATCTTCCACGGACAAAGCACGATTGATCGAGGGTCGTGGCTCTCGAGTCATGATGGTGCTCACTGCGCGGTGGATCATCTGCAAACTCTTTTCCAGAGGCGCCAAGCGGTGGTCAATGACACCGCCGACAATCTGATCGACTCTATCGTCGAAGAAGTTGCTACGAGTGCGCAGCTTGCTGGCCTCATCGACAGAAAGGTCATCAGACCACTCGCTGAGAGGAATCTCTTCGCCACGGTTGAGACGGTTGATGTGAGCTGGACGTAGCTTGACTTGCTCTCTCGAAAGTGTTGGGAGAGGAGACATTGAGCGGTCCCTAATATCTCGACTAGGACTGTGGTGTATGACGCTTGCATTAGGGCTGACGACCTCTGAAGCGAACTCCTGCTGGGCATGGTCATAGTCATCGTCGTCGTTGAGTTGCTGCATAACAGCATCGATCTCGTCAAAGGTTGGCTCAGGGAATCGAGCTCCCTCATTGTCGTCAATGGGGTATGGCGCATGTTTCTGCGGCTCGGGTGAAGGAGCGTAATCGAGATCTTCCACAGGTTCTTGTGTTTTCTCAGAATTGTGCGAGAAGACACGCGCAGGGCTGAAGTCGGGCTTGGTCTTGTTCGGATCGGGACTGCGAAGAAGAGATTCAACAGGCTGGTTGCTTGACATTGATCCTTGGGCTTTGAACTCGAAAGGCTTTGCGAGCGCTGATAAGGAGCTTGGGTTTTTCTTGTGGCCTTGATCTTTTCGCACAGTAGGAAGCTTGGCCAAGGTTTCAAAGTCCTGCGCTGAGGCGATGTTGGCCGAAGTTTGAGCAGTATGTTCTTTGATGGTCGCTGGCTTGGTCGCGTCGTCTTGAGCCACCTGTTCAAGTTCATTGGACTGTTCAGACTCTTTAGCAGTCGAGGCTTTTTCTTGTTTGGGACTCGACGATTCTTGGACATCTGGACGAGTAGAAGCAGGGCGCTCGGCGAAAAGAGGCACATCATCGCCATCACTTTGGCCAACACGAGCTCTCTTCTGTCTGTCCTCGCTTTGTATCGCACGACCATCTTCATCCTCAGCCTCAGGCTCTTCCTTCACGGGTGAAGACTTTGGTTGAGTGATGGCCACAGCCTTAGATCTTCTCACTGGCTTAGTAGCCTCAGGTATGGCTACGTCACCAAAGATGCTCGGAGCAGAGGGTTGAACAGGGGCCTGATAAGCAATTGGTTGCTGGATGGAAGCAACAGGATTGAAGGGGAATGATGAAGCAAAGTTGAAGTCAGACGAAGGCATAACACCTAGTCCCGATGGCTGGAAAGCGGCAGTCGACAAACCAATGGCACCAGAAGATGGGTTTGTGATGTTGTTGTGGATGGGAGGACCGAAGTTTGACAGACCGGGAAGGCTAGGCAAGTTTGGTTGGAACGCAGGCCCTGGTTGGAACTTGAACTCAGGGGCAGCGACACTAAGTCTTGACACATGTCCTTTGGGCTTGTTCGTGATCTTGTTCTGAAGAGCACCAGCTTGCCCGACATCCAGGCTGTCCTTCGCTTCAGGCTTCGCCGGACCGTTGATGAGACTAGGTGAGTCTTTACGACCAGCAAATCCGTTCATGCCATGTCCAAGAGATGTACGTTTGCCAGGGGGCACGTAGGCACCGTTACTAGAGGTTTGACTGATGAAACTGTTGCTGGCTTCGTCTTCTTCGTCCTGGAGCTGGCGCTCGAAAGACTTCTCCAGGTGATAATCGGATCCTTGAATCTCCCTCTCAAGAGCATCACTGATGTTTCGGTTGTGTCGTGGACTGGGATGGGCAAGTTCAACCTCCTTGCGGGTTTGGCGTCTTGGGGTGGCACCAGCAAAGTAATCCTGCATAGGCTCTTCTTCATCTTCAGGAACCTCGGCCAATGATGGGATTGGGCGCATTGCCGAACCTGGAGTAAGCGTGGGTGTAATGCTTCTTTGTGCTTGAGGTTGAGGAGAGAAGCTCGAAAACACTGATTGATGTCTAAGGTGAGCCTGTCCAGGCCAGTCACCAGGCTGAGGCTGTGGACTTCTGGCGAAGGGAGAAGGCATACCGTATGGGGAAATAGGAGATTTAGCGGGTGGACCTTCACTCTTAAGTCTCTCCAGCGCCGGCGACCCTCCTCTAGGAAGCCCATTCATGTTAAAGTTTGCCGTTGAAGGAGAGAAAGCTGGTAGTCCGTTGTGCTGGTTCTGTTGGTTGGGGAAGCCGAATGGCATTCCTGGCATACCGAACACAGAGTGTCTGTGTGCATGGCCTCGGGGATCACCAGGCATGGAAAGAGGCGAGGCGACAGAGGCTGAGTAGGAGTGTCCGGGAGTAGGGAAGTGGGCTAGCGAAGGCGTAGAGCGATGCGACGCTCCAGCCATGGCTGCATGCATCATGTTCGGCGAGACAGATTGGTAATGGCCAGAAGACTGCCTAGACATAGGTGGTGGTTGAGCAGGTGCAAGATCATCTCCCAAACTCACACCCAAAGCACGCAGCTTTTGCTCCATGAGATCGTCGACGTATGACTTCCAGGTTTGCGGATTCGGTACAAAAACCCTGAAGTCTTTCTGCTGACGCTTAATGACATCTTCGGAATCATCAGGATATTGACCACTACTCTGTGACACGATCGAATCATGGTAGGCCCACGGCTCAAGATCAAAGCCGTTCACGTTGTAGCCCTCCTCTTCAAAATGTTTCAAACGTGATTGTGTTTCGCTCGCACTTAGTGGTTTGTTGCCCCCACAGGCTTCGGGAGCCATTGACGGCAGAGCAATCCAACAAGCCTTTCCTCTCCAGGCCAATTTAGTCCTCGGGCGTGGTGGCGGTGTGGGTCGCTGACCCTCTGAATTCGGTGGGGACGGTAGGGTTGGCAGTTGACCATTCTTCTGAGGACTGTTTCCCATCGATCTGACATGTCCTGGTGATGCAGGTGGTGGAGGGAGAGGTTTCTCCTTCTGGGGCGACGAAGCCCATCTGGACGTAAACAGCGACATATCGGGCCCGTTCAATTGGCGTGTGAACTGCCAAAAATCCTCCTGTTTCAAGGTCAAATTATCCTCTCTAGGCTTGTGGCCTTTCCTGAAAGAGTCGTGCGATACCGGTCTCTGCTGTCTCTCGAACAAGGGACTGGCAGATGTGTTCTTGCGACGATGCCTGCCAGAAAACCAGGTAAACGGTATAGGTGTCTTGAATTCCTCCTCCTCGTCGTCGTCGTCAGAGTCCGAGTTGCTGTTACCAGACTCGTCACTCAGCCAATTTCCTCTTTCTGAGCGCCACTTGCCAGTGGTGTACTGTTGAACCCAATCTTCAGTGAGACGACGAGTAATGGTATGTCGCGACGGTCTCTGTGCAACTGTCTGTGTTGTATCCTCCTGAAGGGCCAATCGCTCAGTCGTGATAGGGCTTGCTATATGATGCTGGATCGGTACGCGAGAAGGTAATAAATGGTCGAGGCCGAAAGAAGGGCTGAAATCTCGCCCTTGAACGATGACACGGGAAGGTACAAGGTGATCCAGGCCGAAAGAGACACTTGGAGACGGGCTCTCGCTGGCAGCGTGTCGTTGCGATGCGATCGGAGTGCTTTGAGTGCTTGGATTCTGGGTAGGGCGAGTATAAGGTGAACCCCAACTAGCCGTATAGTAAACAGAAGGAGCGTCGGTGGTGGAGAGCAGCTCTTCAACTGAGCCAGACGAGAGAGTCTCGAAGACCAGCTGGGGAGCAAGAGCGGAAGGCTGCCCAGCGGTCCGCGATTGTATTGATGAGTCCACTACACCTGACAGACCATGTTCAGATGTGCTGCGATGGCGATGAGGGCTTGCGACGGGAGTAGCGAAGCTGGTTCCAGGAGAAGCCGTGTCGGTTCAATCTGCGCCTGTCAATCACTGTCGAGTTGACGCTTCCTTGCTTAGGACAACCGACCTTACGTAGCACCAGACAGCGAGAGCGATAGAAACTCGCTCACACGCAGTCGATGCTGTTTGACTGAATACTGTGTGCAGCACGCAGTGCTCTACGGGGTAGATTTGTATTAGTTGGATGCTTTGACCCTGAGGAAATTAGAGTAGTCGGCGACTTGAAACATGGACCAAATGCTAGGTAAAAACGATGATGCAGGAAGGGAAAAGAAGAGAAGAACAGGAGACTCGTATCGACTCGACAGAGATTTGAGAATGAACTGATTCACCGCTACCTGTGTATTAATTAACAAACACGTCAATATCTACTCGACGGCCAGTAGGGAGTGAAACCAGCCACGGCAGTGAGGCTGAAATGCGTCTCCACAATTTGGCCCGCGAGTCAGCGGACCGTTGTGTTGTAAGTTTGGTTGACCGAAAAAAATTATGCCATTTGTACTCGAGAAGAACACCCCCTATGCTATGCTTGCGCCAGACTCTAAACCTAATCCCACCCAACCGTCGCCTCGAACCAACACGCGAACGCTATCAAAAGGACAAAAGAAAATGCAACCGGTTTCGTAGTCAATTCATCCAAGACCTTACCTCGACTAGGCCTTGAGTCTCCGCTCTTCACATCTTACACACACGGGGTCTTGATTCTTGCCTCTCAGGAAATATCGACCGTCATCAAAGCCATCACCACATTCCTATACAATCGTTAGTCATGGTCCAAGCCGGCAAGCAAAGGATTACTCACAGTGCAGCAGAAGCAGTCTGCGTGCCAGTCAGAGCCCAAGGCCTTGACTACAACCTCTGTGACTGGGCGTTTGCACTTGCGGCACTTTGCGCTGTATCTGTTGGTATGACAGCCTACACACCATGCATATCCGTCCTTCTCGACAAAAGGTGTCGTCGAGTCGAAAGGCTGTAGAAGAATCAGTAACAGGCCAAGTATCGAAGGAATCGTATGTCACAACTCACATCACCACACTGTGCACAAAAGAAATGGCCCACATGCCATTCTGCTCCACAAGCAACGACTACCTCGCCTTCAATTGGTGTCTTGCAACTCTTGCAGCGCGGACTGAAGAATTCATGGAAATCTAGTCCACAGAAGAATCGTAGCGATTCATCGCCGTCCTGTTCTTCTAGCCTTCTGACGTCTTCTTCGGTCACGCCTGCAGGCAAATTGACGTCAATGCCTTGTTGACGTTGCTGAATGCGAGCTAAGCGCTCCGCTCGCTTCTTGTCTGGTTCCGGATAGAATGCTACACACTCGAGATTGATGCCACACTCGTGACACTTGAAGCATGAAGGATGGAAACGCTCGCCTGCGGCACTCAAGATACGCCCTGCTATGGGCAATGCACAATGGGCACACAAAGCCGTGTTCCGTCTTACTGATGGAGTCATATGAGGTTTAGTCACTGCTGGGAACGGCGACGTCTTTGAAGGAACGGGAAGCGGACGGGCAGCTGAGGGTGTAGGAGTTGGTAGAGGCCTTTTCGAAAAGGGCGAAGAAGTCTTTGGCGGCGAAGACTGCGGACGATGTTGAAGCGGTGGTGGTCGGTCAGCCTTGACACTAGAAGGTTCGTTGATGACGAAGACAGGAGGCTTTACAGTATCTGAAGACAGGCTTATTCCAGAAATATCCGGCTCTTCAGAAAGTGTCTTGGACGGGCTTGAGACAGGATCATCTGGGACGACGATCATCGGAATGTCAGCGCTCATGACCGAAATCGAAGGCACATCACCAGGTAGCTCAATTGGTCTCGTTGCTGGTTCGTCCGGGGTCATGATTGCAGGGATTGTAGGTGCGCCTTGTTGAGAGCGAGGCAGTGAGTAACGTCTCTGCTTTCCGCTCAAAGCAGCGTTGGAAGGAGCATTCTTCCCTACGGCCAAAGAATCAGGGAGACCAATTGATTTCTGCTCGACCAACTGGATCTCCTTGGGCTTCCATCCTGACTGGAAACTGACAATAGGTCTGCCGGGGCTGTCGCTGACTGCGGTCGGTTGGGGTAGGTTGGGGCTCCTGTCCTTGCGCTTCATGGCGGTTGCAGAGCGTATGTCGTCGCTGCGTATCTCCTTGCCGTCTTTCATCTTTGGACTTTCCTCTACAGCCTTCTCGGGCATCTCTTGAGGTGGAAGATTGGGTGAGGCTGGCACAGAATTGTTGATCGTGTAGAAAGCATTCCGAGATTGTGAAGGCGGGTTTCTCTGGATCTCAATCTTCTCATGCTTTTTCGCCGTGTACCCAGAGATGGACTCTTTCTCGTCGGTCTTCTTGACTGAGTAGCCAGAGGGAGATTCTTTCTTCTCAAACTTCTCCTGTGCCAATCTCACTCGAGCAAAAGGGTTCCTACGAACATGACGTGGAACCTCTTCCGACTTTGTTTCCACCTTTGCTGTCGCTTTTTTTGTTTCTGCAGCTCTTGCTTCCTTTAGTTGTTCGTCCGGTTCCTCGTAGATCTTGTCGGTGGGATTCATAAATCCGGCCTTGATATCTGCGCTAGGTCGTCGTTTGGATCCACTGCTGACACGTCGCTTCGATACTGCGATATCGTTTGCCACGGCATTTGCGAGTCCTTCGTAACTTTTACCTTTTGAGCGTGTGCTTCGAGGTGTAGAGACAGGGGTGGAGACAGGTGTACTTTCAACGAAAGGATCGTCGGGGATGGCCCTGGTGCTGGGCCTCTCGGGAGACGAAATCGGTGAATCGCTCACTGCCGGTCGGATGGCAGAAAGCGGACGGCTTTCGATCCTGTCTTTGCTCGTGTTGCGAAGATGGGCACGGTAGTCTTTTCGTGCGGCTTTGGGATCCACGTCTGGATTTGTGTATGCAGAAGCGAGCTCTTTCTCAGGGTCATGACCAGTGCGATGCTTCCAAACTAAGTCAGCAGCCTCGTCCCGAGCGGCTGCATGTATGCGTTGTTCTTCATCCAGATTCAATTCTTCTAGAGCCTCGTGTATTGGTTGTGAGACCAGAGATGACGACTTGGCCGCATTGGAAGGCCCGGGCTGCGATACGAGAGGGCGACCGACGAACTCGCCGCGGTCAATGGAATCAAGGCTCCTCTGACGACTATGCGTGGTGGTCGGAGCTGGTCTGTTAGTGGTGGCGGGAAAGGAGTCGTCGCTAGAAGTCGGTCGCTGCTGCTGGCGCTTGCTTGCTATTCTCGAGGGCGGAGGCGGTCTCGAGCCATTGAGTCGTGCGACGCGATTGTTTCGGATATCTTGTAAGTAAGTTGCTGAATCATCGTCGTGTAAGCTCAAGTTGTTGATTTGGTCATAGTCGGGTATGGAGGAGAGTCGTTGGCATTGTCTAAGTGGTGAGGGTTTCTTTGGAGAGTGTGGTGTCTTGGGAGGAGAAAAATGAATGTGCTGACCCAGTTGTTGATCTTTGAGGTTGTCACTGTTTTCAAAAGCCATGGCGAGGCCGGAAGACAGGGATATCGGATTCGTCTTGGGTCAGCTTGTAGGGAGGAAGACTGATGGCGGGCGCAGGATGATTAAAAGAGATGTAGCAAAAGAGAGAGAATCGTTATCAAAACAGAAAAATCAATAGTGCAACGAGAGAAACGAGAGTATAACGACGTGGAGGTGAGGTATTCTGGAGCGAAGTACGGAAGATAGGCATGACGGTTTATTTGCACTTAACAACACAACCAACCAAGCAACCAAAAGCTTGGACCAGCATGGCTCAAGAACTCGATCCACGACCCTGCGTGCGGTCGGACAATCTTCAATGACACGGACGAGCTGCCCTAAACCGACGATTTGTCCGTAAATGCGGCTTGGAACCGTCAGGCAGCTTGGAAAAGTCAGGCAGTCTGATGAGAACATGTCATTGTCGAACGACAGATGAAGGATGATGGTTGTGGCGCGTAGAGGTCTGCATCGCCGTTGTCTTGGAGAGAAGAACCGTCCTCCCCGACAATCGATATGATCTATCTGGACTTTAGCTGGCACACGCTTTGCTGTGCTTGCAAAGCCAGACGAGATTAAGAGGCAAAAGTAGACATGGGGATGTGGTCAGTGAGCGCAGAGCGGTCTCTGTGTAGATTGCATTGCTCGTATGGATAAGTGCAATAGGGGCTGCTGGTCAAGCATCGAGGATCACTGAGAGTCGTCGTGTCCGCTGATCCTCAACAGGTACTGTAATGTGTCACGAGGCATGCTTGATGTAAAACAGGGAAAGGGTGCACAACAACGTGAATGATGAAAAGTAGATAGGCACATGGATGGGCAAGGCGGTAGCAGCAGATCAAACGTGGAAAGCTTAAAATCTGACATCAGGAACAACGGGAGGACAGACACCAAATTTGATGACATGGGCCATACCAGCTCTTTGATATAGCTTTGAAGAACAGTCACGAATAGAACGAAGAAAGTGAAAGCAGAGGTGAATGCGTGGTCGAGTGAATGGTTGATAGGGTAAACAAAGACAGGGTCGCGGCGGCTGTATGCAGCGGAAGCAGCCGATTGTTGATGTTTGGGCTGTTTGGGCGCCAAGCAGGAGCGCTCGGTCTTTCCTCCTGCCTACCGCCTCTCCTTGATCCCTTCCCACGCCCATTGCCAACCGACAATCTCCTCGACCACCGCATCTCCACCCTCCAGACCTCTTCATCGCTCATCCATCACAGTCACCATGCGTGAGATTGTGCGTACCCATCGCTGTCGCTTGCGCAACTACGAGCTCTGATGCTAACGTCTTTCTCCTACAGGTCCACCTCCAGACCGGCCAATGCGTATGCCTACCTGAAATGAGCTCCAATTGACCCCAAGAAGCACGCGTCTGACTCTGCAAACAGGGTAACCAAGTCGGTGCCGCCTTCTGGCAGACCATCTCCGGCGAGCACGGCCTTGACGGTGCTGGTGTGTACGTCGACTCCCCCTCTGCGCATCTTCACACCTAGTGACGGCTCGCTGACTGCCTACAGCTACAACGGTACCTCGGATCTCCAGCTGGAGCGCATGAACGTCTACTTCAACGAGGTCAGTCACCTGCCGTCGGCCCTTCATTCACAACTCGAATGCTAACGCGTCCCACAGGCCTCTGGTAACAAGTATGTCCCCCGTGCCGTCCTCGTCGACTTGGAGCCCGGTACCATGGACGCCGTCCGTGCCGGTCCCTTCGGTCAGCTCTTCCGTCCCGACAACTTCGTCTTCGGTCAGTCCGGTGCTGGCAACAACTGGGCCAAGGGTCACTACACTGAGGGTGCCGAGTTGGTCGACCAGGTCTTGGATGTCGTCCGTCGTGAGGCCGAGAGCTGTGACTGCCTCCAAGGTTTCCAGATTACCCACTCGCTCGGTGGTGGTACCGGTGCCGGTATGGGAACGCTCCTCATCTCCAAGATCCGTGAGGAGTTCCCCGACCGTATGATGGCCACTTTCTCCGTCATGCCCTCGCCCAAGGTCTCCGACACCGTCGTCGAGCCTTACAACGCTACGCTCTCCGTCCACCAGCTGGTCGAGAACTCTGACGAGACCTTCTGTATCGACAACCAGGTATGTTTCAGCCTTGTCCTTCTACACCGCTTCTCAGACTAATCGCGTCAGGCTCTCTACGACATCTGCATGAGCACCCTCAAGCTCAACAACCCCTCGTACGGCGACCTGAACTACCTTGTCTCGGCCGTCATGTCCGGTGTCACCGTCTCGCTCCGCTTCCCCGGTCAGCTCAACTCCGACTTGCGCAAGCTCGCCGTCAACATGGTCCCCTTCCCCCGTCTCCACTTCTTCATGGTCGGTTTCGCTCCCCTCACCAGCCGTAACGCCCACTCTTTCCGCGCCGTCTCGGTTCCCGAGCTCACCCAGCAAATCTTCGACCCCAAGAACATGATGGCCGCCACCGACTTCCGCAACGGCCGCTACCTGACCTGCTCTGCCATCTTCCGTGGTAAGGTCTCCATGAAGGAGGTTGAGGACCAGATGCGCAACGTCCAGAACAAGAACTCGGCCTACTTTGTTGAGTGGATTCCCAACAACGTCCAGACCGCCCTCTGCTCTATTCCTCCCCGTGGCCTCAAGATGTCGTCTACCTTCGTCGGTAACTCGACCTCGATCCAGGAGCTGTTCAAGCGTGTCGGCGACCAGTTCTCTGCCATGTTCCGTCGCAAGGCTTTCTTGCACTGGTACACTGGTGAGGGTATGGACGAGATGGAGTTCACTGAGGCTGAGTCCAACATGAACGACTTGGTCAGCGAGTACCAGCAGTACCAGGAGGCCTCGATCTCCGAGGGTGAGGAGGAGTACGATGAGGAGGCTCCTATGGAGGCCGAGGAGTAAGTTGTTGATCAAGCAAATGACCAACTTCTAATTTCGTATTCACGTTGTCCGAGAGGGGGAAGCGCTTGGATCCTCTTTTTCTACTCTTGTTCTTTTTCCACGATAACCAAGTCCATGTCCGAGCATTGGGCGTCTAGCGAGTCTGAAATGAAAGCCCTTGTCTTTTTGTAATTACCAAAAGCTCCTCTGTTCGCTCTTCTGCCCTCTTCTTCGTCAGCCGAAGCTATACATAGGGGCAGCCATGAACACAACATGAAGCAGCATGCAATCAGGTTGGAAGATATCCTAAGTTGCATGCTCACTTCTCCAGGCAGACACTTGAGCACATGAGAGACATGCTCGTTGTATGAGCCACTAGATGCCATATCAAATTTCATGGCTTAATGCCTAACAAACAGACAAATAGCAACACCGTCAGCTTGTGAAGCAGCAGCAAAGTTACATAATCAAACATGGATTTTAGTCCCAGCAGTGCACGAAAGACCAGATAGGAGCAACAATGATGCTTTTATAGGTATGCTAGAGAGGAAAACAAGGAAGGGTATGTGTAAGAAGAAGAAAGGCATACAACAATGGTGGATTCGTTCGCGCGAGGATGGGAGGAAAAGGATGAAGATCGCAATGCTATGCAGAAAGATGAAAAGAAAAAGTACAAACTCCTTTTTGAGCACCATTCTTGAAAACGCCCGCGCGCCTGCCTCTCCGCATTTTCCGATTTTTCGTGTTTGTGCAGATGAGAAGGAAAAAAGAGATAAAATGCCGATATGAACTCCTCGTTTTTCCCCTTGCATGCCGCCACCCTCCTTTCCTTTCGCAAAAGTAAAAGAAAAGTACTATCACTACAACAACAACAGATTGGTATAGAGAATAAAGAGAAAGGAAACATATCCCTAGAAGGGCGAGAGAAAGATCCAGATGAGACATCCTCCCGAAATGCCGCTTTGAGCATGAATGAGTACAGTTGTGTAGCGCTGGAGGGCGCCTTGCCTCTCTTCCAGAAAATGAGACTGCTTTTGTCGAGTCCAGAGTGTGCTAGTAGAAAAGTCGAAGCATGTTATGCGTATCTTCGTGTTTGTAACCGATGGTTGGGTATAAGAGCAGTAGCGGAAGCCAACAAAGATGTGACGTCAAAGATTGGACAAGAATGGTAGGTGTGGTAAGAATGGTTGGATCAGGGAAGAAGCGTAGGCTGGTTCTGCTGCGAGGGGTCGACAACCTGGTCCGAGAGAGCCAGGAGCAGTTGTGCCAGACAACGCTTAGTTGCGGCATCATCACGCAACACAGAGGAGAAGGTGGCATCGCGGAGAGGTTCGGGCAGACATTGGCGCAGGGCTTCACGAGCACGAGCGTTGTCACTGAGGCTATGTTGTCGTTAGAGAAGCAATGACCGAAGAGCAAGGAGAGTGACTTACCGGAGGAAACATCTCACGACATGCTTGAGTAGGCGCACTGTCTGTTGCTCAACCAGCTGGTTGACCATGTTGGAAAGAACAGTTCCAACGGCGTAGAATCGCTCATAAGTCTGACAGATGTACTGCAGGCCGAGGTCGTCGAGCAGAATTTTCTGAACGATGAAGATGGCGACAGTCTTGCTGAGTTCGCTGCCTGTCTCCATGATGCGCAGACAGAGGGGAATAATCTCGGTTGTGAGGAGGAAGTTGATGACCTCGGAACTGTCGTTTTTGACCAGAGCACCAATGACACCAAGAGAGGTGAGGCGCAAGTACTCGAAAGGCCTCGACTTGGATGTTGTATTGAGGAAGGGATAGAGGAAGAGAGGGATATGAGCACCCAGGAAGAGGCCACGAGTCTCGCCGTGCGAGGCCACACACTGGAGCAGGGCCAAAGCGTTGCAGACACGGTTGGAAGCAGCGGCGGTGAGTTGCGAGGGATTCAACAAGGGGTAGACAGAGATGATCTCTTGGAGGAGCGAAGTCATGACGCCTAGCTCGTGTCAGCGCCTGCATCAGCCACACTCGACACAGGGGTACATACCGAACGAATGCCACAAGATCAGAGCCAATTCGGGAACTTGTTCCCTCTTCTTGCTCAGCTCAAGCAGAGCACCTTCGCGTGTCTGAGGGTTCATCATCTGGGCAATCCACTCGAGTACGCGACGGTTCTCGTCACTGACGGCGCCGTCACTAGACTGCAGCTGAAGTTGATGTTCGTGCGAAGGCTGCATGTTGGTGGCCGAGGTGACGTTGTTCACAGCGATGCGGTTATAATGCTGTTGTTGCGCAGCAGCTGCTGCGGCGGCGGCAGCGGCAGCTTGTGCCTGGGCCTGAGCCTGCGCCTGTGCTTGAGCCTGAGCCTGAGCTTGTGCCTGGGCTTGGGCGTGTTGCTGCTGCAGACCATGGTGCGACTGCTGATGGTGATGGGACTGCTGCTGCTGCTGCTGCTGCTGCTGCTGCCATTCCTGAGCAGCGTAGTGCTGTTGCTGGTGTTGGTTATGGTGTTGATGCTGGTGCTGGTGCTGATGCGAGAAGACGTGCTGCGAGGGCAGCATCTTGGCTGCGCGGGTGGTGAATGTAGACAGATTGAATGACTGGAACGGGTTGGCTTCGAAGGCGACGAGTACAAGGAGCGCGAGACGACAAGACGAGAAGGAGTGGCCGGATGTGACTGAGTGTTAGAGTAGTGAGGAAGGCACGATGCACACGCTTCCTCGACTCCGCTCGGCCCGCGAAGCTTATCCGACCATACTGCATGGTCCGTGCGCGTATGCATGTCGCCGTCAGTGTCATCTGCTTCACTGGGCCTCATGTCCTGTGTGTAGCCGGTGAAACGTGTCCAAGGTGGTTGCGTCGTGAAGTGAGTTGAAGCGTACAAACACGAAGCTGTTGTTGCTGCTGGTGCTGCTGCTGCCGCCGCCGTCGCCGAGACAAGACGAATCGACAAAACACGCATGCTCCGTGATCGAGATTTCAGCCTCTGTTTACATTATATTCATGCTTCTTGAGCCAAAAGGCTCTGACGATTAAGCCCATAAATCTGCCTCGTACTTCATCCAAAGGCCTCTTTGCCTGCAAGAACGCCTGGTATGCCATCTCATGCCTATGCCTTCCATTACCTCCACCACCTGTCTTCATCGTTGTTTACAACTTCAGCTCGTTCAAGATCGTTTGCGCCATGTTCTTGTACTGCCAAGTGCCTCCATCCACCTTCTTGAACTGAATGCCATGCAGGCTCAACAAAGGTACTTTCACCACAAAGATCTCGAACTTGAGAACCATGCCCTCACCAAGATCGGTCTGCACATGTGTTGATGTTTCGCCAGCAGCTCGGCTTCGGTTGTGCTGCTGACCACGGACCCGTCTCTCCTCGTCATCGTCAGAACTATCGCTGGCAGTGTAACTGTTGTCACGTCTGGGACGCGGAGGTGTTGGCGTAGCTGGCTCGCTGTTGCCTCCTCCCATCAAGCCCCCAAAGCTGATCTTTCGTCTGTGGCTTCCGTATCCCGCTGCTGCTTGGTCGTCCCTTGGCTTCTCCATGTCGATACTAGGGGCGTGACGACAACTGAACCCGCCCTTGATCTCACGGTACTCGACACCGAGCTGTTTCAAAACTCTAATGATGTCCGTACGAATCACCGCAAGAGGCTTTGAGCTTGTCGTTGATACACTGAACAAGCCCTTGAGGTAGACGGGCTTGATGCCGTTCGGGCTCTCGCTGGCGCTGTTAGCTGAACGAGATGCCTCGACCTCTTGAAGGTCCTGGTCCGTCTCTTCCGGCACACCTTCGGTGCGAGTGTCCATTCTTCGAGCTCTGCGTGCCTGGAAGCTCTCCTTACGACCGTGGCCCATCGATTTAGTTCGTGAGGTTAGAGGCAATGTTCTGGAACCCGAGGCTTCGGCGTCAGAAGAAGCATCACCATACTGTCTATCGCCGCGTCTACTCGGCTGAGGAGTCATTGCTGCTGGTCGAGCGCTTGAACCCTCAGAGACACCCCGGCGAGTGTTATCGCGGTTGTACTCGGCAGCGCTCACGCTGGTGGAGCGGCCCAGATTGGTGCGTTCGGGTGTTGGTGTGAGCAGGTCTGTTGGCTTCTCGACAACAGGCTCTGGCTGCAGTCTGTTGGCGCTTGTATCTCGCTGTCTCCTCATGCTGAAGCTTTTTCTTGGTGTGGTGTAGGCGTCGTTGGTCGCGGCGGGGGCTGGCCTCTCGGGGTCCTTGTGTCGTCTTGTGCTCAATCTACGGAGAAGGCCCACGGCAGCGCTCTCCTTCTTGACTGGCGTTTGTTCAGGTGGTGGAAGAACAATGGCGGGAGATGGCACTGGTGGCACGCGGGTGGCGGACCTGGCCTTCTTTGCGTCTTCCTGCAGCTCGTCTTCGCCATGTGTTCTAGCCCGAGGACGGCTTCTGCCTCCTGTCGGTGCCTCTCCAGCCATCTCGTAAGTGGCAGTGTTTGTGTAAGCAGCCGCCGGTGGCTGGAGGTCAGGCAGTTGCAAGGGTTTCTCTCCAGGCGAGCGTGGGATGGCTAGAGCGCCTGGGTTGGACTCCCTCTCTTCCCGCTCGATCTTCTCCTTAGCCAAGAAGTATACGGATAGCAGTGGGTTGTAAGCATTCAAGGGATCGGTGCCCAGCTGAACAGCTTCGGATGAAGGTCCGGTGAGGGTATCGCGACTTGTCGTAGACTTTCGTCGTTTGTAGAAATCAAACATGCTACCTTGCTTGCTTTGCGAATCTGAAATGCCGGACTGGTGGCGGCGTTCCATTGCGACCACAGATTTTTGATAGTCCTCAGATTGGATGATTTTGGTGAGTTGCTGCTCGATGTATTCTGCAGTGCCAAAGTCGAAGCCATCCATTTTCTGGAGGACCCGCGGATCAAGTGGCAGTTGGAGTGGCTTGCGAGGCGGAAGGTAATTCTCAGGAGGGCCACCGAATCCTTTCGTCATCCAGGGATGTACCATGATCTCTGCGAGAGTAGCACGTTGCGTAGGATCTGTTACGAGCATGCGTGCAATCAGATTTTTGCATTCTAAGGTTCAAGTTAGCACAGTTCGGCAAATCGCAAAAGATTGTTCTAGACACACCTGCACTCAACCAAGGTGGATACTCTACTGCTCCCTTCTTGATCTTAGCGTGCAATTGTGGCATGCTCTGATCGTCGAATGGAACCTTGCCACAGACAAGAACGTACAAGACGATACCGAAACTCCAGACATCAACTTCGGGGCCGGTGTAAGCTTTTGCCTGCAAAAGCTCAGGTGCAGCAAAGTAGAGGGAACCACAGAACGTCTTCAAGAGGCCCTTGGGTGAGAAAGTGTTGCTCAAGCCGAAGTCAATGATCTTAATATCACCAGTCTTGCTGATAAGGATGTTCTCGATCTTCAAATCTCGATGCACGATGCTGTTGCGGTGGCAGTAGTCGAGCGCGCTTGCAATCTGGCGACCAAACTTACGCGCCTGCTTCTCCTTCAGGCGACCATGTGAAATGATATAGTCAAGCATCTGACCACCGTTGACATACTCAAACAGCATATACCAATGGTAGTTGGTACGAACTACATCGCGCATACCACAGATGTATGGGTGGTCGACCAGAGTGACGATGGCAGCCTCGCGGGCGGTGCGCACTTCCTTGGAATGGTCGGCTCTCTCACGGTCTTGTGCGTTGCGGTGTTCATCGGTTGACTGTCGGGGGACGATTTTGACAGCGACCTGACGGATATTAGCATGCGAACATGAGAATGAAGGTGGGAATGGAGCGCTCACTTGTTCACCAGTCTCTTTGTTGCGAGCCAGCTTCACCTTTCCCATACTTCCGGCACCGATTGTCTTTCCAAGATCCCAGTGACCAGTAGTTGCGTCGATGGTGGTCCGTCTACGGACGTTGGTCCCAGAAGGAGCGGCAGCATGGGTGCCATTTGAACTAGTGGAAGGCATTTCCTGAGTATGGTATCTTGATTGACTGGCCGAAGCGGCGTTTCGCGTTGAGTCGGAGCGAGCAGGCGCGTCGGCGCGATGACGAGGGAAGGAAGATTGCTGTGCTAGGTTTGACTGCTCATAATCGTTTCTGGCGACGCTTGCGAGCTGAGGCGCAGCCGAGGCAGATGCTGAGCGACCGTGGGTTGACTGCGAAGGCTGGCGACGAGGAGACGGAGGAATCTCTGCACGGGCGGGTGTTGTTGACGGCCGCTCTGACGAAGGCGCTTGTTGCATGTGCTGCCGGCGAACGCTGGTTGGCGTATCGGGAACAGACATGGCGCAAGCAAGGCACTGCGCCTGGATGTGAGCGCGAGTAATTCAAGTGCTATTTATGTGGCTCGATGGCAGCAGCGAGTGTTGTTTGGGTTGGAAGGAGCTTCGGACTTGTCGAACGGCAGGCAGGCAGGCAGTCGCGTTTCGGGCAGCGGCGAGTTGTGATCCGCGCTTTTCTTTACTAGGAGCAATTTCAACAACGAGAGAGATGTGCCGCTATCGACGACGAGTGTTGCGGCAGGCAGGTCGGCTATGGAAAGGAGAATAGAGTAGTGAGTGTCAAGTAAGCATGCTGTTATTTGTGGAGAAGTCTGGAACTCCCGAATCAGAGTCCAACGGCTTTGACAGGTTCAACGCAAACCACACCCATGCCGTGAACACTGTGACGTAGGTAAGTACCACGATCTCTCGTGAGGTTATCTCAATACTTGACACGATGCGAACAGATACTGAACATGTCATACAAGCGATCAAGAGACAATTTTGAAAGCGACCAAGTCCCGCAGTTTGCCCTCTTTGGTACACCCCTTCCGCCTCTTGACTCCGATGCTCGCGACGACGGTACCTATGTTCCTGTCTGGAAGCAAGACGCTCGCGATGAGCAGGGCCGTAAGCGTTTCCACGGTGCTTTCACTGGAGGCTACAGCGCTGGTTACTTCAACACCGTAGGCTCGAAAGAAGGGTGGGCACCTTCGACCTTCACCTCATCGCGCACAAATCGCCGCAAGGATGCACAAGCTGCTCGTCCCGAGGACTTTATGGATGATGAGGATCGCGCCGCCGCAGCAGAAGCCCAAAAACTCCAAACTCAGGGCGACTTTTCTGGATTTGGATCCACCAGCCAGGATCAGATGCGTCGTGGTGTGATGAGCGATCTGTTCCGGCCAGCAGGAGAGACCATAGGTGTCAAGCTTCTACAAAAGATGGGCTGGAGGCAAGGTCAGGGTGTTGGACCCAAGATCAGGAGGAAAGCACGCACGGATGATTCTACACCTGGCGACGAGACACACCTCTTTGCCCCCGACAACTCGCGCATGGTAACCTTCAATCGGAAAAAGGATCGCTTTGGTCTGGGCTACGCTGCTGGGGAACGTCTGCGGGAAGTCAGATCCACCGACCAACAAGACGATGGAGAGGAAGATGACTCTGAGCACTTTGGCCGGCCAACAAAGCCAAAGTCCAAAGCAAAGCGTACTGGGTTCGGTGTCGGCATCCTGAACGATACTGGCTCGGATGAAGAGGACCCTTATGACATGGGTACAAAAATCTCGTACAACCGTATCATCGGTGCCGATCGAAAGAAGAAGAAAGGCGGCATTCTCGCAACTACAGCCAACCCCGCCCTGAAGGGGATGAAGCAACCGACATTTCTGTCCAGAAAATTAGGTCAGAAAAACAGCAATAGTTTCAGGAAGTGTCACGACGGTCGTCTCCCACTCGATGGCTTTGTGCTGGCTTCTTCTTTGATCTTGAAACCTCAAGAGAACAAATACCTACCTCCCGATGTTCCCGACGGTTGGGAGCCAAACAAAGCTACTACTGGAACCAGTTCTGATCAGTCAACTCATTTGTCTACTGCCGATGCTGCTCGCGCCTCTACTATGGATCCAGCCAAAAGAGCGGCAGTGTTGGGAGAGGAGCAGCTTCCCGGAAAGTCGATCTTTGATTTCATGAGCAAAGCAGCACGAGATAGGCTCGTCACAGCAACAGGCAGATCAAATCTTCCCATAGCACGTGGCGAGGCCGCTCCTGATGGCTGGCAAAAATCCGAGGCAGACAAACAGAGGTCTCTCTGGGATTTAGTACCCAAGCTGGACAGTTCAGTCGCAGCCTCGGCCCTGCAACGTGGTACGAGTGGTTGGATGCCGTACGCAGAAGACGAGGCCAAACGAGCTCGGTATCGTTCATTTCTAGAGTCTTGCAGCGGGCAACGTGATGCGTTGCCAGAGCGTGCTAAGGGTTCGACCATTGACGAGTGGACGAAAGAGATGCGCGAATTTGCACAAGCGGCCGAGGTCTTCAAGCCAATCTCAGGTCTTATGGCATCACGGTTCACCAGCTCGTCATCAGCACCTCGACTAGCTACAGACACGATGCCGGCGAGTTCTGAACAGCCCGCCAAGTCCGAAGATCCTGCTGAAGCTGCTGCAAAGATTGGCATGTTTGGACCCATGACCCGCACTCGAATCCAGTTCTATCCCACTCGTTTACTCTGCAAACGATTCAATGTCAAAGCACCTGCACACGCGGACCCGGGCAATGGTCCCATGGGTGATGACAGCGCCGTCCCAGATAGGAGACTCGACGTGGTTTCGCAGAACAAAATGGATCAAATGATGCGCGAGACTTGGTCGCGAACACCAAAAGTCAGCGAGGGTGGCAACGTGACTTCCCCAGCAGAGCCAATCCAGCCTCAAGTAAAGCCACAGGTAAATGTTGAGGTCAATGAGGCCATCGAAGCAGAAAGACCTGGCGATGCTGTCTTCAAAGCAATATTTGGCAGTGATAGCGAAGATGATTAGCACTCTATCAATACGACATCACGGTGTCTACCTTACGGTCCGACATGTGACGGCCCAGATCATGCCTTGTACTCCTGTTCTCGCCACGAGATCAAAACTTTGACGGGGCTTCGCTGTGTAGATGACCCTACTGAGTAACGGAGCATACAATTCATCTCAAAACCCCGTCAACCTGGTCGAAGAGACGGATCACGGCACATAGCACTGCGGAATTATGACGATCTGGTTCTCTAGCTAAGAGATATAATTCCATATCCTTCCAGAAGATTATTAAAGGGGCCGAGAAATCGACGCGACTTCTTCAAAGTGATGCCCCGAGAGCACTCTGGGAGACACATCCGAAGACCTTCCAATAAGAAAGGATGGATGAGCATATGGACGTGCTCTGTGTGTCGCGCATCGCTCAGCGAGGACCAGGTATATACCAAGTCGTATGCCGAGCTGCTGAGCACTATCAGGTGGTGAGCACAAACAGCAAACCTCGGTGCAATATGTAGAATAACAAAACATGACCGAGGGCCGGAAGCTTGTGAGTTCCAAGTGTCTTCACAGCAGCCGGCGTTACCATAGGGCAAAATTTAAGCAAGACATAATATACAGTTCACGTAACGCGGATGAAGGCCAGCAGGGTCTTTTTACCCGCGGTGTCGGTTGAAGAGAGAATTATATTGAGGACGGTCGCCCCTCGGCCCTCAGCAACAGAAAGTGAGAGCAAGTGCAAGCGTTCTGCTGCGCAATATTCTTGTCTGGCTCCAAATCCCGGTTCACCTAGAAACAGCATGCCCTCGTGTTACATTATTCCCAACCTCCCCTTCTTTTTGTATTGTGGAGAATGCTCGGTCGGCGTAGATAAGGCGGTATGTGATAATACTGATGGGCAAAATCGTCGTAAGCGGAAGGAGCCCACCAGTCCTGCGCTTCATTCTGTCAGGGGCCTCGTTTCCTGCACTCGTGACCCGAAGCCGGAGCCAGACTTGCCAGAACGTGTCGAGTGATGGGCCAGACGTGATCATCTAGGCCAGCAGGGCAAGCAATAATGGGCGAGCAACAATGGATGATACAGCAGGCACCGAGGGTTTAGTTTTTTGGCTGCCCCCGCGTCGTCCCAGCAACCGCAAAGCTCCACACACACACAAAGTCATCCACGAGAGCAGAAAGGCGAAGACGACGCAAAGGTTACGCTCTTTCGCCATTGGTGCCGAATACCCCCTTCGTACGTAGAAGGCGAGCCCGCTCTGTGGTAGACAGAGAAAACTCTTCTTTTGACCGGACAACAGATCAACAGTGTGGCTTGGTAGGACAGGTGAGCCAGACTTCTGGAGGCCACGTCTCTACTGTTTTGCCATTGTGGATAATGTTTCGGAGCAGAGGGAACGAAGACATAGCAGACCAAAGCTCTCTTTTCAGGCCCAGGGGGCCCTCTGATCAATCAACAATGAGGCCGGCTGTGAGGTCGGCGGACCTGGTGGCTGGTTCAGGTGATTGTCAAATGACAGAGGTAACAATATGTGCACATGCGTATAATTGCACACAAGCATCAGGAGAGTCAAAGCAGCATGAATCCTTCGTTCCAACTATATTCTAGAAGGCAAATCTAGAGGCGTCGTACTCGAAGTAACTTGTAGCAGACTACGCTCCTGTAGATCCTCACAGGGCCGACAACCTTGTCGGTATTACTCGTCGAGGTGATGGTTTGGCTTTTTGATAGCTTCTGGGTGGAAATGAAGCCCTTTTGGTGGACATGAGCCTCTCCACTGGGACAGCTGACTTGGCTTGACAGCTCGTCTGACGTTTTATCTAAGGATGGCATGTATTTCGTTACAGTATGTAGATTGTCAACGAGCTCCATGCACTTGATCAAAATCTCGCAAACCTCGCATAGGCTTGCTTGGAGGTATTTCGTAGCGATATTGACACTCAAAAGAACCGACTTGGCTGTCTCGGAGCACAATATCCAGAATCCATGTCCTCGGTAATGAATGTTATCGAGGTCGATGTATTCGGGACGTGGCTATTGTCACAGACAGACGGATCATCAGCACTGTCCTGCGCTGTACCTGCTGTTATCACTGCGCTGCCGCACAATCGACACTACATGCTGCTCTTACTTGCAGATAGCCTCGTGGAGTATGTTACTCTGCATCGAACACGTGGGAGGAAGGTTCTCGGAGGAACACGTAAATAGTTACTGCCGTGCGACCGAGGCGAAGTCATCAGCGTCAGACACCCAGCCATTTCGAACTTGAAGAGCATCATATATTGTGCCGCTCACGGCGAGAAGTGAACGCATGATTGTCATACAGCCCCAGATACTCCGGAAAAAGAGAGATCTCGGTACACCATTGACGACTGGACGGTATCAACACGGGCAGGTCCCGGCAATCCTCGTCTCAGAGTAATAGCAAATGACGACTTTGATGTCTGAACTCGAGATTTGAGTGTGCCTGCAGCACATTGCTTTTTCCCGGCCATGACAGACAGGGGGCACAAACTTGTTCCTGGGTCCAAGACAACAGGAGATCGACCATGACACCGTGTGTAAACAAAGATGATTCCTGCTGCTGCCATCCTTATGACGTGACATGCGATCCAAAGCAGGTAGACGTCGCTACTTTCTTTGCGCGCGAGCTGCGCGGGAATCGCGCGTACGCGGTCAGATGCAGAGATGTTTTTATGCAGGACCAATATCCGCCAACCCCCGGCCACCATGGGTTATATGGCGAATCACAGACGCCGACGAAATCCACGAATCGCGACAATCTTCTGGTCGCAGCGGGGAGACTGGAAACACTCGCCTGGTCCATCCGGTAGGCAGATCAAGGGGACCAACACACACCAGATAGGCGCACGGCAGCGAGCTTCATCTCAACAACCCTTTGACATGTCATGAGGAGGTCGAAGGGTCCACCGATCTTTCTCCTGGCTTTTTGCTACAGTTTGCGGCACTGGACATCCCGAAAGTCAAATTGGAGCCAGTCGTCGTTGATCACAGGCAGGGCTTTTTGCCCAAGTAATAATAGCAGGCCCGCCAACGGCTTTTCTCTTCGCTGATGCATCGTAGAATCACTGGCCTCATCGTCTGGTAGGCGAGGGTGCACATAGTTGACAATTTGGCAGTGGTCGTATAGTAGAGAGCAGACATGTCATATGGATGCAAATGAATTTCTTCGCGAGTAATCTTAGATTGAACCTCGAAGTTTACTGTAGCCGTGAGCATGGGCCAAGTTTATTGTCTGTGTCAGTCATCAACAACAGCACAACTCCGAATGCATGCGCTGGACGTGGCTACTCGGGGAAGTCGCGAGCCTGACTGTACTCAAATGTTGTCGACTATCCGAGGGCTGCCGTTTTCTCTCTTGCTATCCACTACCACAATATCTGCCCTCGTCGCTTCCCAATCAAAACAACCAGCAAAGCTCCGTTTCAAGAGACCAGCCAGTGCAGCCACAAGCGGTGTTCACGCGCTTTTGGTCTCTGCCCATCACAGGCAACTTGCCCATCTCGCACGGTCGCCGGAAAGTCGCACGGTCACCAAATCATACCATTCACTGTCTTAACTCGATAGTATTGCCTAGTCGATATCCCTCTGTCGATGAATTCTGGCGAGTTTCACAAGCTGCATCTATCTCGCACCTGCTCGTCATAAAGCCTCACTCCAGGGAGGTCACAGCCCTGTCCAGCCGAGCCTCTCCAGGCTCAAATTCAGGGGCTCTCCAACTAACAATAAACCATTCACAAGCACAGGCCACTGGTCAGTGACTCGTGGTGGTTTGAGGACTCTGACTCTGACCGCCGCCCTTCCGTGTGAAGGTCCCAGCCACTTTAGCGCGCCGCCAGTGCGCCACGAACGGCCGCAAGATCTACGCACACTACGCTACTCTTGCCCACTGTCTTGGGGGTCCTCACGTCCTCTACCTTGGACACCGAGATTCCTTTTTCCTTCCCATAACAACTCCCACGCTCCTTTGTCTATTTTTCGCTCTTTTTGTTTTCCTCCGAATTTGGATCCGCTCACTTACCGCACTCCTCGATCAAACAACCATTCAAACTCTTATACCCGTTAACCCGCTACGAACTAATCCTAATACACGCCGCTGCTTCCCCTCAAGACAACGTCAACGGTCTCCCGGGTCTTGATTGTCTTGCTTACCGACCCAACACGTTGATATCGTATGCCTAGCCTTCGATCCTACTGAAACCGGTATGCCTCTACCTCCACATTCAATAGGCAACCAGCCATCTTTGTGCAACTCAGACTGATGTTTCTATCAAGGTTGGCCCTCTCCCATACTCTGCACCTCGTCTGCATTTAGATGCAGTAGAGTATTCATCACAGGTTCCTGGGCTCAAGCTTGATCACATCAAGCAAGCTTATATCGACCATGACTGTAGCCATGGACAACTCATTTCGTGGCTGGTCCTCGAATGCTAACACCGGATCTCTGTGTCTCGAGGACAAGTATGAGATCATCAAGGACATTGGTGATGGCAGCTTCGGAAGTGTCGTCCTCGCAAGGACAAGGAGCGCTGGCGCTCACCTCGTACGAAGAAACACTTTGGTATGTCGATCCTCTAACGTCGATATCTCTAGGTCGCGTCTAACCAAACCTTATAGGTTGCTGTCAAGACTATGAAGAAAACATTCGAATCTTTCTCACAGTGTATGGATCTCAGAGAGGTCATCTTCCTCAAGTCAATACCAGCTCACCCCCATCTCGTACCGGCTTATGACATATTCCTGGATCCTCTCAGCAAGAAGTTGCACATCGCCATGGAGAACATGGATGGCAACCTTTACCAGTTGATGAAGACGCGGGACCACAAGCCTTTCGACGGCACTGTTGTTAAAAGCATCCTGTTCCAAATCCTCGGCGGCCTAGAGCATATTCACGAGCACAGCTTCTTCCATCGCGACATCAAGCCGGAAAACATCCTGGTCTCCTCCTCGGCACCTGACACACAAAGCGCTTTCAAGCGATACTCGGCGCTAGTGACACCACCTTCGACGCCTCCTACCTATACCATCAAGCTTGCCGACTTCGGACTGGCAAGGGAGACTCACTCGATGGTCCCATACACAACATATGTCTCCACGAGATGGTACCGTGCACCTGAAGTACTCCTAAGAGCTGGCCAGTATTCTGCGCCTGTGGACATATGGGCATTCGGTGCCATGGCTGTTGAAATCGCAACCTTGAAGCCTCTCTTCCCAGGTGGCAACGAAGTCGACCAGGTTTGGAGAGTGTGCGAGATCATGGGAAGCCCTGGCCTTTGGGTCAACAAACATGGTCAGAAGCTGGGTGGTGGAGAGTGGAAAGACGGCGTGCGCCTAGCTGGCAAGCTCGGATTCTCCTTCCCGAAAATGGCCCCTCATCCTATGGAGACTATTCTCCAAGCACCCCAATGGTCTGCAAGTTTCGCACGATTCATCACTTGGTGCTTGATGTGGGACCCCAACGTTCGACCAACTTCGACACAAGCCCTTCAACACGAATACTTCGCTGATGCTGTCGACCCCGTGAGACCCAAGTCATCAAACACCGCCAGATTTCTCCGCAGCAAGAGCTCTACTTTGGGTAGCCTCGAGAACTCGCCAGAATCCAATCAAGGCAGTATCCAGCTCAAGAAGTCGTCGTGGTTCAGAAAATCAATCAGCACTACAGACTTCACGCCACCCCCAGAGCCCGCTCCTCAAGCTCCCACCTCCCATCCTTCACCCATCAACGCTCGAGCGGTTGAAGGCACTGGTTCGATCAAACTTCGACCTCCGTTCGCCAAGAGAGCAACATGGAACAGTGCCGTACCAATACCTATTTTGCCATCCATCAAGCCAGTCTCGCCGATACATGACGCTGTGACTGCCAGCGCGAAGACTGAAGCTATTGAGAAAAAGAAGATCTCAAGGCAATTATCTGTCAATTCGCATGGCAATCATTACGCAGAATACCACCGCCAGGAAGCCGAGAAGGCTCTCAACGGTATGACCGGGCTCGCTTCACCTACTGGAAGCATCAGGGAAAGCTTCTTCT
The DNA here is from genome assembly GCA_023848595.1 of Aureobasidium sp. EXF-10727. Classification (NCBI taxonomy): domain Eukaryota; kingdom Fungi; phylum Ascomycota; class Dothideomycetes; order Dothideales; family Saccotheciaceae; genus Aureobasidium; species Aureobasidium sp. EXF-10727. The sequence goes on from SWBF01000010.1 coordinate 125,170, forward strand.
CTCATCTTCGCAAACGGGCTCGTAGATTCTCTGGTCGCAATCAGATCCCAGGATCACCAGCGCCCGAGGAGCCAGAATCCACAAGTGTCGGGTGTGCCCCTTGGGTATCGAGTAACCGGTCATCAATGTCCGTAGAGCCTCCTGCTCGCGACTCTTCGGCCGACACAGGGTTCTCAGAACTCGACAAGGCTTTGGAGAGCGTTCGCTCCAGCCTTGATGCTCGTGCATCGAACGCGCCCGCTAGACAAGTCCAACGCATGTCAAGCACGCCCATTCTCAAGCGACACCATTCGTTGTCCACCGTCGCTGATGGACGTACCTCGCCTGCACTTTCTGTTAACGCACAGACTACCAGCCGAACGCGACGATCAGTCAGGCAATCGCTGAATCCTCGCCAAAGATACGAAACTCCTGACGAAGAGGAGGAGTTGCTTGACGAGGCATTGACCAACGCACGTCGGGCAGCAAGACGTCTTGAAAAGCCCACCCCAACGAAGCCATCCTCGGGCAAGGAGAACACCAGACCTCCGATTTCACACGTGACCTCGGATCCTGGCTACTCGGCTCCTTACCTAACACCCTCTCCATCGAAGGACAACAACATTGGTTTTGGCCAAACGGACATGACTCCTACCAAGTCCATGGTCATCACACCACGAAGGCAGCGCGACAGTCTGAATCCTCAATGGCCAACACCTCCCTATGACGATCACGAATGGGCTTCGTCGGCCGCAGCATCCATCCTGGCTGTGCAATCGGATAAGCTCAAGTGATTCGTTGCTATGCGCTGCTCGTCCCCTGCCGCTGTTGCTTTTGAGCTAACAAGCATTGTCCCCCTTACATACCTTGTACTTATCTGGCTACCACGCGTTGTACATACCGGATATGTGCCCGCCACACTCTGGAGTTTTGTTGTCACCATCATCTAGCTATCAGCATTTCCTAGCGTCACATCCGCATCTTGTTTTTGTTTTTACATTTTCTTTCGGCTACCAAGTTTCAGTTTCATACCCCGGTTCCGGCAGAAAGGACCACCGTTTTGTCGATCTTTGCTCAAGAAGGTGTATCACCTTTATTCTGCATCTATTGCATATTGCACATATCCACATCATTTATCTTCCTGCAGCGCATTCGCATACGGCGCTTCTTCAGTTTTCATTGCACAGCGCCTTCTCCGTTATGCCGGCGTAGACAGCGCGCCTCAAACTGGCAGAAGTTGCACAGAACTTTTAGAGCAACTTCAGTTTTCTTTTGTTTCAATGTTCGATTCATCTTGGCAGAGGTGGCAGTGGTGTTTTGCTGGCGTTCCCAACTGTACATTCATGGGTGGGAAGCGGATGGAAAACGGGTTCATAAACTTTTACCAATCACAGTATGGCTGGAAGGTAGACAGTCGGTCTAGTTGTCTGTACATAGGCACTTCTGAGATATACACCAGCATCTTGCACCTTATCTCAGATTCACTTTGGCACGAGATGACCGAACATCAACAACTTGCAAGTGCTCTGTCTCCTGGTTGACTCAATCAACAAACATTAGGATTGTATTGGTGATCAGACTCACATGCGAGTCAAGAAAGCCAATTCGATAGCTCCACATTGAGACAACACTCTTGATTCATCGCAGAAGTCAGGAAGCTTTTGCGCCGTTGGATGCCGCCCAGATCGTCCCAGTGGTGGGCAAGCGAAGCATGTGCACTAAATTGCCAATGTACCGATGACTACCAAAAAGACCTTGCTTTGACGGCTGCAAGAGTATGCGCACCATCTAAGATCCACCGCGTAGCAATCAAAGGAGTCGACCGGCGTGGATGTCGCGCATACAAGCGTGCATTACGATGCAAATCCGTTGCTAGGTGCAGAGGCGGTCGAGAAGGCTGCAGGAGAGATTCTGTACCTCGCACGAGCGAGTAAGAACTGACATCCCCAATTTCCCGTTAGGAGCCAAAGACGTGCGCGCTCATGCAGCTCTTGGAGAACTCGGCGTGCAAGCCCACTGCCGTTGGAGAAAAAGAGGAGCTGCATCAGACGGTGCTGTCTCAGCTGTTCCTAGCTGTCACCAACGAACTTGCAGTCCTGAAGCCATTCACGCTCTACCAGCCCCTGCCTAAGCTGAGCAACACCAATGACTCGCATTCATTATTTCTTGCCTTGGAAGTTTACAACCCATTGCGGACGGCTTTTGACACCGGGAGTCCAACAAGAGCCGACTTGAAAGTAAGTCCAAAACCACTAAAGTAACGCGGTCCATCGTACCACGATTTGTGGTCTGCATATGCTGCGGCCCGCTGCCTCTAACCCTCTTTTCTTCCTTTTTCTCCATTCCCGAGTCGACACGTGCACTTGAACTTGAGCCGCGGAAAGCCTCGAGTCGATCCTAATGCCTGATTAGCCATACACTGGCTGGCGCTCGATGGTGTCTGTCTCGCCCAGAATCTCCAACCAATGTTCCTCTCAAGCGCTCCAACCTTTCCTCTCAGTTCCCAGTTTCCAGTTCGTGTCCAGGACAACGAGTTTTGAATGGAGGCAGTGCATACGCCACGGATGACACAGCTGCAACGATGATCCCACTTGCAGCAAAGGCTCTGCAACCTGCAATTGTTCACAGTCTGCATCTTTCACTACCTGGTCTCCGGGCTCGAGCCGCTTTGCATGAGGCATAAGGATTCCCGAGTCACCAACGACTCGCAGTGAGCATGGTATTTGTACCTTGTACTTGACGGGGCTGACTGCGATCTAATCCTTGCCTGCAAAGAAGGATGGTCGTGGTTCAAGAGGATATGCAGACGACACCACCTTCGGTCTTCCGCTAAAGGCAGGTAGGTACTTGAGCTGTACAACTGGTCCAATTCTTCGACAACCGTGCAGTAGATGTTTTTCCAGCATCGGAAGTACTTTGCCATCTCGGAGAGCTTCCGATAAAGAAACAAAGCACTTTCTCTACCGAGTGGAGATACCGAGTCGTGCGGTGAGCTACTCCGCCCAGTCAATGCACAAGGCATGAGAGAAATTACACAACGCTGCCCTATAGCCAGGGCAATTTGAGTTGTCGTGCTTGCTCGCGGAAGATCCTTTGCCCCGATTTGCATCGGGACTTCAACGACAATAATTTGTTGTTGGGTCCGAGGATACAGTTCTGCCTGGTCTTGGTACCTGCTCGAGCTGAAGTGTAGAAGGCTGGGAGCAGCTGACCACTCGCGCGTATCCTCTGAGCGCCTCTAATCTGCGTTGACGGACGGTCGAGGGGCCAACCTGAGCCTTGAGTCTCTCAATGGTGGGGAGCTGTCGCTAGTGCATCATTGCCGACAGAATGTGTATCTGAGAAGATGCGCTTCTGTCACATTGTGCATTTCGCACAAGATTTCAAATGAAGTTACTTGGTCGAAGCATACTGACCTTCGCATAGGACGTCTTGGGTCTTCACGAGTCTGGAGGGAGTAAGTCACAATAGCAGAAACACGATGTACACAGTAGGTGACATATCCTGCTACAGAGCTGTTATATCTCATTCTCTTGTGTTGTGTCTCCATAGCAGAAAGTACTCTTGCCTGTAAAAAGCATCAACAGAAGCAACCACTATACAAATGCCGTTTCAGGTTGTGACGATGGCAACTTACTTGAAATCTTTCGTACTTAATGGAGATATTGCTCTTGTATGTCAGAAAGACGATCTCTGCTGCCATCGAGGCAGATACATCAGAATTGTTCATTGCCAAACTGCTTACGGGTCTCGGAATATGGGACTACTTCATCAACAGAACAACCAACCAATTTTCAGGACGTCAATATCTTCCTGGTCACACTACCGATAGTTCCAAGGCCACAGCACATATTCTTGGGGTATCGAAGCCCTTCGGATATAGTAAGGATATGAACGTTAGCAGCACATTTTGAACAGGGTCATACCAGCAACTGGTTCTCGCGAGAAAAGATAGAATAATCATTGACATCAATGTACTGTCAGGCAAAACACGTACTGTCGGCTGTATATTACGGACGGCCTCTCTGTGTATACAGAAAACCTCAAAGTTGTGGTATAATCGAGGGCCATCAAATTCGAAATCATGGGATTCCCCCAAACCGGCATACGACAAGGGCTCGATCATGATTGACTGCACGGGAAGAGAGATGTGACCCTGGATCGGGATTTTTCCTTAAAAGAATGGAAATACCGAAGTAGCAGTCCGGCCACTTGACTACGCATGATCATTGGTATCTACTTAGATCTATTCCGTTTGAACACATATCAGACTGCAACTCGTATCGACTGTTCAGCTTGATCCGTTTGCCTGCTCTCTGGATATTGAACCCGAGCCCGAAGGTAACAGTGCATTACACTTGAAGACACTGGAGGTATAAGCAAAGTTGATGCAGTATTCAGTCATCGTTCTTGTTGATCGAAGGGGATTGCCCTTTCCCAAGTGGAGGTGCGAGAGCGAAGAGCGAAATACAACGAAGAAGGTGCGAGTTGCTGGTTGTTGCTTTCCATGAAATCTGTTGATGACACAGCCATCGCGACTTCCTCGACGCTGTGTCAAGACAACACATGAAGCTTTCCCAACATGAACCTCAATTCTTCTCTCATTCCATCCATCCCTGCCATCTTCATCCACCATTACTATCTACATCCAAATTCACCATCCTCGCCTTCATAATCTTCATCATCACCTTCAACGCCTCCATCGCCTTTGACGCCCCCGTCGCCTTGAACACCTTCGTTAGTGTCCTCGCCCTCATCGCCACGATCATCATCATCACATCCGCCACCATCAAGCCAGCGAAGCCTTCAGCGACGGTGCAGCCACGCGACACACCGCTTTACTCTACTTTCCTTACGAGGAGGAGAGACCCAAAAGACCTTCGCATCAGCATCCCTCTGTTTGAAGCTTTCATGCCGATACAAGTCTGCTTTTACGTCGTGAGTCATGGGGTGCAACGTGAAGAAGCGAGTTGCCCGGGCCTGCAAGACGGACAGACGTTTGAGGTGGTAGGTTTGTTGGTGGTGTCCGAAGCGAATGAGTGGAAAGCTCTTTCGATCTACTGCATCATCGATTCTCTATCTATACAGCTTTGCTGCATCCAAGCTTGTCTCCAACAGTATTGGAGCGGTGTACAGTCACCAATGTATGTCCAACGTCGGCCTCTCGTGTCGCATCTCCAGGACCTACAGTCAGATTTTGCATAAGATCTCCTCCAGGAGAAACTTGCATGTACGTATTGGTGCGGCTGACATTTTCTAGCCTAGCACACAACCTGAATCACAAGTATGATCGCTCCCCAGCCGACCTCAAATCGAGCAAGACTTGGAAGAAAAGAACTTAACATCGATGAGGCTACATGCTCTATGAATCTGCCTCATCTGTAATGCTTCACAAGGCTCAAATCTCCGATAGTGTCAGCACGGTCGAGGGTCGCGAAGACAACATGGCCGACTTCGTCGTCAACTCTAGCATCGCCAATCTTGACTTTGACGTCTCTCAAGAGACGTGCTCTCTCCATAGCACCTAGAGACTCTCCACCAGGGGGTACAATCATGTACGGATTGTTGTATGTGAAACTGGCAACATAACCCATCATATCGGGAGCGTTGCATAGGTGACTCAAAGCAGTACCTGCTGATCCGAGCAGGAGAAGTATACACGACGAGATTAGAAAAAAAGCGAACCAGAGATAGTTGCATCTGTAAACTTCAGTGGTTCTCGTGATCGTGGTATTGGAAGAGATTGGCAGAAATGGTGGCAGAGTGTCATCGTACACTTCTGTGATGATGGATTGGTTCGAGGTCTTCCAAATGTCTTCACTAGGGCCAGGGAGATCGCCGGTGTATGCCAAGGGAGCCAGTGAAAGTTGCAAGTACGTGTTTATCAGCTGTCCCATACGGATGGCAAAGAGATCGTTCGGGATGGATGCAAGCTCAGGTAGCCCTGCTGTTGATGCGCCAAAAGGCATATGCGCTCCTCTAACATAATACTCTGTAGGTGACGTATCGCCATTGTGTATACTGCCAGTCGCTAGCGGAAAATCTTGCATGAAATGATAACTCAACACGAAAGATTCAAGTAGTGTTAGATTCGGATTGCGGTCCCGGTACTTGATAGACGGACGAACGGCATTCACTTTGCACCCATTGTCGGTGCATTGAGCCTGAGCCTCGAGGTAGATTTGCTCGACTGTACAACTCCGCAAAAGTACTGTTGATGAAGCTGAGTCCAAGCTGCCGAAGAGAATGTTTCTTGGAGATTGCAAAGATACATCCGAACGTGTTGTAGAATTCTGGTCAAGCAGGAAATTGTCTACCCGTTTGTCGGACATAGGCGTGTGGGTATCAAGAAAGAATGAGGTGATGGTTTTCTTCGCATCATTTGTGAACATTGACTTGTTGTTGGAAGACCAAATGAGACCGAGGTGTTTCACAAAGTCGGGGTCTTTCTTCGATATATTGTAGGCTGGAAGAGGACATTTAAGGTCCATATAAGCATAGTCGAAGCTGAACTTCTGTAAGATTTGAGAATTTCTGATCAAGCCAGCCAGTGGGAGTCCAACAAGAGAAGTGTAGTTATCAGCTGATATGAGGCCTGGAATAGTACTCCAGTCGCCAGGCAATGTGTTGCGTAGTGACAAATCCGGGACTGGCAGCCACGGAATCTTGACATTTCCCCATGTGTCTGCGTCAGAACTTTTGACAGATAAAGGTGCAAGCAAACTGGCACTGTATAGGGCATCAATGGCTGCCAATGACGTAGCCGCATCACCAGAGGCCAGAACGCCATTCTCCATGCCATGAGAGCTCATGCCACCCGTTGCAAGGTACAAGACGGGCTGGCCTCCGGTAGTTTCAGCTTTCATGGAGATATTCAGTACACGGAGAGATGCTTGGCCGCCGAGAGGAGATAGGCACCAGAGAAGAAATAGATGGGCACCGAAGAGAGTAAAACGCCTCAAGAGTATCTGACTCTCGAACGTGCCCCATACCGTCTGGCTTGCTAGAAGTAGTTCCAGAACACCGAGTTCTGTACCTCGTTCAGCATAGTACCTTGCAAAGGTCTTTAGGGATTTGCCGGCCACTGCTGCAAACATAATAGGATATATCGACGGCCCCTGGGATGTGTTAGCACAAAAAATCACTGATGCGACACTGGACAAGCAAGTGTTGCAAACTTTAAGTGCGGTGAGCGAAGTATGGGCAGAAACAAAACTTCAGTTCAGGTTGACATGGAAGAAAAAACTTACAAGACGTGTGATGGCCCTAATGTTGTGACCTAATCCATTGCCACCAGTTGCCTCTCCGTCTAGCTTAGCCACTAGTATAGCGATGACTGAGAAGTAAGCGGCAATCGGATATACTACTTTGGAAGCGACGTACCAATGAAAGCTATCGGCGCGAGGGTGATCAGCGCTTCGCACAGATTAAAGAACAACGTCAACAAGGTCTTGTCTCTCAACTTTCGAGGTTCTGCTGGCCATCCCTCGATATGCGCTTGCTCATTAGAGATTTGAAACGTTGAGATAGCATGAGACTTCCTCTGTCCTGCTGGATCAAAGCCTGGTGGTGGTTGTGTTATGGCAGGTATACCACTAGCTCCGGTTGTGTGACCGATATCATCTTGGATTGACTCGTAGGAGGGCAGCGACGATCCAATTGTTCGTTCTGGTACTTGAGCGAAAGATTCGTGAGAAACTTGACTCACGTTCATGGCGTTCGGTGGTTGACAAAGAAGCAGTACCGTGGGAGATAGCGTCTGATAGAGTGAAGTACAAGATTATAAATGTTGTTGCGTTTGGCAGTTGACTCGCTAGAAGTTGGTAGCGCTAATCAGCGAGGCCAGTAGAAGTGCAGTATTTTCAACTTAAGCGCCAGCCGCACACATGGTGACAGAGACTCGGGAAGCTGGGCGGCAAACTGCAATCTGGGATGACTGTCCATTGTTTTACACAAGACTCTCGAAGCCTGGTGCGATCAAGGAGACCTATTCGACCTGCGTGAGAGAAGAACAGTGACATCGGAAGCAGACTGCTACAGTAAGAGGACACTCCTCAGGCCAACGCTCTGGTAGCCGTGTATCTGAGCCTTGTGGCCTTGATCATGCTTGGAACAGACTTAAGCAGCCAGGACTCGAGCGTTCGATCTGGTTCGAAGTGTACGGGAGAGTGTCCTGAACAGACTCGGGTCGTCAAGTCGAGAGATAAGGTGAAAGTAGATCAATATCGGGGCCATTCCATTGTTGAATATAAAGGCCTCTCAAGGACACTTTCAACAACACTTCACGACAGCTGCGTACTTTGGTTGGTGTATAGAGCTTCTCAGCTCGTCGAGCATGTCGGTCAGTTCACCCTGTATTACGCAATGAGCTGCTCAGCGTTTAGACAGTATGAAGAGACCAATCAGACAGTCAACTGTTGTTAGATCATGCAGACCTAAGCGCCAGACGCTCTATGCGTGCCACACAGATTCTCGACATAAAGTCGCCCGTCTTCCAATCGAAATGCAAGAAGTCTCTGGAACACGAAAGGATCGTACCTGCTTTGCATTGACTCCCTGAAGCATTGCACCGCCAAACTCTCCGGTTTAGGTCGCACTGCGTCGTCCTTGCCTTGTCGACATGTCATGTCGTGCATAGTTATGCTGTGCAACCACAAACCTTCCGGGACATGCTCGGCTTTCAAAAATTCCAGGAAGTCACGTCTGGAACACCTTCGAGCTCAACAAATGACGGACAGACTCTCCAAGAGGATCTTGGTTCGATGGCGATTCGCTTTGCGGAAACAAGGACCCGTCTCAAGTTGTATTGTACTATTGTACAGGCCCATCGACTCTTGTGAATGGTGGAATACTTGGATCCGGCTCACCACTTATGCCGCGTTCCCCACCTGCAGACATACTGTAGACCAGGGTGGCATCAATGATCACACCAGGTACGCAAGGCGGGCCAACATGACCAGTGTATGCAGTGCATCGGTGCGCGGCCTGCGGTTGTGACTTGTAGAGGTGACTTTGCATTGTTGAATAACGACTGGCTGGCCAGAGACACAAGTCTCCCAAAGGGCAAAGAGCTTGCGGTCACCCAGCGCGAACTGGAACATTCATCATGCCCCGAGGATCTGATTCGACCTTGTAAGAAGCCACATCCAATTCGTTTGCCAATAGATGCTTAAAGGTTAGAGTTGGCTGCCATCTGGATCACTTCTGTTCTCGAATCAGCAAAATAGTTTGCGCGAGCGCCTTGACAGCGACAGTGCGAACGTCTTTCTGGGACAATCGATAAACGCGAAAGTCGACTGGCCGTGGCGGCCGCGCACGAACACGATGCACACGTTTTTTGCCCTCGTTGTCAGATCCCCACCCCTGACGCTAATCACTTTTTACCGAACAACCCGACCAATTATTGCTCATCCCCACGCACATCACAGTGTGGTGGCTTTGCACCGTGCTCGGGCTCTAGACCTGAATGGGTGTGGCTTCAGGCACAGCAAAAAAGCATGGCCACACGGACGCAACAGACCACACTGCGGTTGCATGGCTATCTGGCAGATTGGGCCGACTTGTTGCACCGCAACTGAGGGCAGTACACCGTACCTTGTCAGGTCTCGTCTCTGTATCGACTCAGCTTCGCAGAGTTTTTCTTTGTACGAGGAAATCAGCATGCGACAATGGAGGACATGACTGATGCAGATGAGCCGTCTTCTTTTGCTGAGCTGCAAGAGAAGGCTCTAACCACCCCGCAACCCGGCCCAGAAGGGGATGTGGCGCATGTTATTGGATCCATGTGAAAAAGCCTCCAGGGGAAAGGTGCGCTAGACAGGTACTGGTTGAGCTCGGGAGGAGAGGACCGTCTAGCGGCCTTGCATTGAGGATCCGATTAAACTCCACAGCAGTGCTCTGGCACTGTGTCGCCAAACACTACAAGAAGGAACTCTGCTTCCTCCCAGTTGCGCCCTTCCCCCTTCATTATTCACAGGCTTGAAGTCTTACGGTTGTGTATCTCACCTCACTCTCATTTTCCCCCATTCACTCCTTCTTCGTTTTAGGAATCAAGCATTCCTATACACTCTTTCGCTCTTTATCCACACACCTACACGGTTCCAACCACATCAGAATTGCTAGCCAATTCGTTCGGTCCTTCAACCAATCTAAGAAATACCAGCTTCACTCTTTCAGGCCTTTTTTTTTTATCATCATTATCAAAATGAAGTCCTTCGGAATCATCGCTGCCTCTGCGCTCTTCGGAGCCATTGCCAACGCTGCACCTCTCAACAAGCGCGATGTTGTCTGGGTCACTGAGATCGAGACTGACGTTGTCACTGTCCCCGTCACCATGACCGTCTGGGCCGATGCCACTGAGGAGACCACTGTTGCGACCACAACCACTGAGAGCAGCTCGACCGCAACCACCGAGAGCAGACACGGACACAAGTTCTTCCACTCCAAGGCTTCAACCAGTTCTACTCCCGTCGCTGTTGCTCCCACCACCAGCAGCACTCCTATCTCCGTTGCCCCTACTCCTTCGAGCACCGTTGTCTACGTTGCTCCTACTACCTCGACTACTTCTACCTACGTCGCTCCTACCACCACCAGCTCCGAGGTCTATGTTGCCCCTACTACTAGCAGCACTGAGGTCTATGTTGCCCCTACTACTAGCAGCACTGAGGTCTACGTTGCTCCCACTACCACCAGCACTGAAGCCTACGTTGCCCCCACCATTGCAAGCACTTCGGAAGTCTACGTTGCACCTACCACCAGCACTACTAGCAGCGCCCCTGCCGCAACCACCAGCGCCTCTTCTGGATCCGGTGTCAGCAGTGGCCTGGCCGCATCTGGTACCGAGTACACTGGAGACCTGACCTGGTACGATGTTGGTCTCGGCGCTTGTGGATTGACCAGCACCTCAGACGAGGCCATTGTCGCCATCTCACAAGACATCTTCGACAACGCCCAGTACAAGACCGCCAACCCCAACCTCAACCCCCTTTGCGGCAAGTACGTTACCATCACTGGTAAGGGCGGCCAGACCTACCAGGCTAAGGTTGTCGACCGTTGCGTTGGCTGTGCCGAGGCAGACCTTGACCTTAGCCAGGGTTTCTTCAACAAGGTCACCAGCAATGGTGATGGTCGTGTCTCTGGCATGTCCTGGACATGGAACTAAGCCTACACCCGTAGCCAAATCTGATGCCAGTCTATTCAGCTACTTCCGCGAAGTCAAGTAGACTGGCCATCACCCACTCATTTCGTACTTCACTTTCGCTAGCGCCGCGAGCTCGGTGCTTTGCATGATTATTATACACGAATTGGGAAGAAAGAAGATGTGACAGGCAGTGCCTGAGCATCGAGGGACAAAACAAAACGGTGGCATGTCATTCAATTCTTTTCTATCTGTTGATAGCCTTTTCTTCTCTTCTTGTCGCTATGTTCTTTGGGGATGTGGTTTGAAGATTTTTACTGTCGAGTTTATCAAACTGAAACACCTATGCGTCGTCGCTTCACGAAACTTGTTTACCTCTCGTATACTCTCGGCTGCTCTCGCGTATGTGGTGGCATCATCGGATTCTCTTGTAACGTTGTATTGAAGAGCTGATCCTACTCTACTTTGCCAAGAGCGTCATTGATCATCTATTTTGGGAGCGCAATAAGGCCGGCGTAACGTTAGGAGAAAACGACTTGGCGAGGCTCTCCTACTGGGCAAGTATTGTTTTGCGCAGTAATCACGAGGTGTCGAACCAAAGTTGCAGTACTGTTTCTGGAGGGCTGTGTGTGCGAGTGTGTGTGTCGAGAACTGAAGCAGAAAATAGCCTTGTTCAATTCGGGAAGGAGCAAAAGTCGATCAGGTGCTCGCATAAACCGGCTCGATCAAGCTTGGCCAAACTTTACAACTCGAGAAAAGGCCAGCCACGGTCGAGTCGTGATGCTTGAAATGAGGTGTCGCTTTGGCCATGGAATCGGTGCAACAGTTGGTAGAGATGACGCTGGACAGCAGTAATGAACAGAGCAGCAGGTTGCCATGGGCATAACAAGCAGATTACCGTGACGTTTGGTCGGCAGCAGACGCTCGAACGAGGCACGGCAGGCATCCGAAACAGGGATAGTTTGTGGCTTCAACTTTAATGATTGGCCAAGGGCAAGAACGAGGAGGCAGACTGGCCCACAGAGTCAAGATGAAACCTCAAATGCGAGAGACTGTGCCGTCCTGCGTTGCCAGACAGTGATTCTCGTGTCTCAATTGACGTCTATGAAGGTGGATATCGCAGGCGGACAAAGAGGAATAGACAGAAGCGCAATATCGATCATCGCTGCACGCACGAATCAACGATTTCAGTGGTTTGGAGACCAGGCGGGCCAACACGAAGATCCCGCTCTGCTTTGAACAGGGACCCTTGGCCTTGAGACAAGACTCTGCCGAGCTGAGAGAACCGAGAACGTCTCCAACACGCATACCCTGCGACCTGCATCTGCATCAACATTCTCAACTACTCTACAAGACGATCAGCCCTATCTCGACTGGCCTTCGCCGCCTACCGCCGCTTGAGCCATCGACAACTGTATTGCTTAAAACACTTTTCTTTTGCATGATAGCGACCCCGTCGCCCGGATAACAGTCGACTCGCACCTGGCTTTGTTAGACTGCAGTCATGTCCAACTCTACAGGTAACGCGACCGTGCACCATCTTCTTTGTTTGCGACTGACCATGGACCAGCTGCCGTCAACACCCCGGCCTCGTCGAGTTTTCTCTCAACCACCTTCGCCCAGGCCCAGACCCAGTCCTCGACTCAAGATGCCGCCCAGTCGTCCTTCTCGTCCGTCGTCGCATCCTCAGTATCATCCGAGGTACTCTCTTCGGCAACCCAAGTGGCTAGTACTGTGACTGTCGAGCCATCTTCGGCCAGCGTCGTCACCTCAGTCGTATCCGCCTCTTCGCGACCTCCCTCCACCACCCAGCTTATAACATCAGTCGTCACCGAAAGCGCTGCAAACGGCGGCTCGTCCAACGCTCCCGTCACAGTTGTTGTGACATCTGTATACACTCCCTCGACCACCACTGCCGCCCGAGGCTCTTCGGCCTCTTCTGCAGCCAGCTCCTCATCTTCGGCAGCCGCAAGCCTATCAAATGGCACTTCAAACAAAGGCTCAGATAATGGACATGGCCTCAGCACTGGCGGAAAAACCGCCATTGCTGTCGTTGTTCCTGTCGTGGTCGTTGCGCTTCTGGTTCTCGCTGGTCTGTTCTTCTGGAGGAAACGCAAGCAAGGAAAGATTGCCAAGGAGGAACGCAGAAAAGAAGTCGAAGAGTACGGCTACAACCCCAACAATGACCCTACGCTGCCTGTTGTCGCTACCGATGGTTCTGAAATGGCCGAGGACTCTAACGGCGGCTACCGTGGCTGGGGCAATACCTCCATGTCGAACCGCAAGGCTTCGACTACACTTTCTGGCGGCCATACTGCTGGCCAGTTGAGCGATACTGGAAGTCAGCCTGGAGGCTTCATGCCTGGCAGCCCAACCGGCAACAACTTCTCGGACGGACACAGCGGCGACACTCTGATGAACCCACGCGAGACATTCAGTAGCGACGACCTTGGTGCGCTCGGCGCAGCCCCTGTCGCTGGTGCCCACCGCAACAACAACGACATCCGTCGCGGTCCTTCTAATGCGTCCTCCTCGTATTCTGCCGGAAACCACAGCGAGCGTTCAGACGCATCAGCCGGTGTAGGGCAATCGAACCAAGCCTACTCACCCACTGAGATGTACGGGGGTAGCTACGGTGGCTTCGGGCAGCACGGCCCATACGGCGATGGCTCGTATGGTGGCGGCGACAGTGGCATGCCGATCGTTCGTGATGTGAGCGCTAGAAGAAACACACGTATCGAGGCTGGAGGCAACTACCAGTCGGGGAACAGCGGTATCGCACAGAACTTCTGAGTTCTGCCCTGACACGTTATCCTTTGAGTTACGAATCTCCTTTCTTTTTGTCAGCTCAGCCAGCGCCTTTTGAACATTACTTCACCCGGGATGCGATCGTTTCCGACCTCCCCTGTTCCTTTTCTCTTTGTTATTTGATCTTACTTGATTTTCTAGGTATAGCGTTGGTCGGATGTTCATACAATTTGTCCCATATTTTCTATCTCTCTGCTTCTTCCTCTCTTTTTTTGCTCTCTCCTGATGGCATTTCCTGTTGTAATCGTTTTTGACTTTTCCTTTCGAGAGATTCCAGGTGGAAAACGAAGTCAAGGCGGGCTGGCCTGAGTGGTTCGAGGGAAGGACGCAAGGCTGCTTGGGATGGACGAGATGGGATACGAAGATCAATCTCATGATCGGTCCAATGATTTACATATCTGAAAATTATCTGATTCTGTTCTCATGCAAGTCTTGAATAACACGTGCCTTCTAAGAAGATCTGTCATGTGCAACTGAAGAGGCAGGTGCGAGAGTGACGTCGCGCTACGCGACTGCTTGATGGATTCGCGTCGCCCATGACACGAGACACAAGTTTTTGGAAGGAACCTACCTAGCACTTCATATCACCTCTTTCCTGGACCGTCGTGCTGACGTTTCAAATATTCATACAACAACTCTCACAACATGGAGGCCATTCAATCAGCCTTTGGGCACGATACCGCACTATGCGATCGAATCCTTGCCGCCGCAAGTAAGTTCTATCTGCGATATTGTCGGCGACCGTGAGGCAGTCGCGAACTCCACGACCGACCAAGCTCTGGCTATGCATATCACTGGCAAGGCTCCAAAGACTCAGAGGCTGAAAGGTGTCCGTCGCAAATCTCTCGCCTCGTCCATTTACGATTATGGCATTGGGATGCCCCCAGAGATGAAGAGTATGGATCATGACCGCTTTGAATCCAGGGCAGCGTTGCCATGCCGTGGCAAGCGATGAGCCGGTCCACACCTAGCGAGGGACTTGGGGCTCTTGTACTGCCTCTATGGATCGATGAAATGAGCGATGCCAAGTTTACAATACAGTCACTGATTTGTTTGCAGAGGAGAACCGCGATCAGATGCAACTGTTCGTCGACATCGCCAGATACATGTCGCAGTACATGTCAGGAAAGAGAATCTCGGAAGACGATGCCGACCAGGGCCCCGATCCAAAGAAGAGAAGGGTGCAAGCCAGTACTTCTGCTGCTGCGGGACTGCCGCCAACCTCAAGTTTGACTACAACTCTCAATCAGAAAGACGTCACAAATGTGCTATACTCGGTGCCGGAAACGAGCTTTGCCGTACCGCAGAGAAAGAAGATGACAGTACAACTGGCTGCGGACCCCCAAAGACTCGACGAAGGCGCCATCAGGGTCGTACACGAGGCATCGGGTATTAACCTGGCCGTGCCCTTCAGCAAGATTGGTATGAGACACTCAAGGTCATCAGGCAGAACTGGACAGTGGAAAGCTGACAAGCGTCACAGAGCAAGTCTTCTGTTTACCTGTGCCCGAGAAAGCGGCGCGACAGTGGAACTTCATCATCTTTGCTAACCAGACCATCGATCTCAAGACAGGCGACAGAGTTAGCGAGGCTGAACAAATTGTGTGGACTATGCCCGAGACAGCCCCTGCTAACGTCACGGCTGCCGATGGCTTCAAACCACTAGATGTTGACACCTATGTTACCAGCACCATGAGGTCGCTGAATGTGTGTATGAAAGGTCATGGCAAGAACGTCATCATCCCTACCGAGCAAGAGTTTGCAAGCGCAATAGCACAAAGCCATAGAAAGGGTGAGGCTGCGTACCACGTCAAGGCTCATAAGGGAAGCAAGGATGGTAAGACGTTTTCAGACAAAATGACCTGTACATTCACTGACAGACCACAGGCTACTTATTCTTCTTGTCCGTCGGTATCGTCTGGGCCTTCAAGAAGCCGTTGGCACTCTTCACATTCGAGAACATCGAGTCGATCTCATACACATCTGTCCTTCAACGCACTTTCAACATTGTTATAACCACAATGCCGGACCCCGTCACTGGTGAAAAGCAAGACATTGAGTTTTCCATGCTGGACCAAGCAGATTTCGCCGGCATCGACGAATATGTCAAACGCCACGATCTCAATGATGCATCCATGGCAGCAGATCGTCGCGCTAAGAAGCTCAACATCAACCCCAAGCCCAAGACAGAAGCTACTGATGGGGAGACTGCTGGTGCGGCAGGTGCAGATGACGACGACGATGAGATGACCGAGCTCCAAAAGGCCGAGCAAGCGCTGCAAGACCAAGAAGACGAGGAAGAAGAGGACTACGACCCAGGCTCTGAGGGCGAAAGCGAAGGTTCTGGATCTGATTCCGAGGACGAGGAAGGTGGGGCTGGAGGCGGTGACGATGAGGAAGAAGAAGAGTTCCTCGATGAGGAGGAAGAGTAGGAGTCGGATTCATTCTTCGAGCCTTTTCATGGGAGGGCTGCGGTCCCCAACTTGAGGGCCTTGTGTACAAATTGTCGGTTCTGGTTTGAGAATGAGGAGGTGTGGCAGTCGCGACTGTGAGTGTTAAGATGGTGTGTCAAGATATTCACCTGGCATTGCTCATGAAGGTTGCATCACCGAGCGCGGGTTGTTGCAGAAGACTGTCGCTGAGCGACAGTATTACTGAACGCTCGATGACAATGTCATAGCACGGAGATCAAGGAATGGTCTTTCCAATACTTGGAATAAGACAACAAGAGATAAGGTGATATGCTAGATAATCCTGTTCAGATACCAAAGCATTACATATCCCCAAGTCCAATAAGACCATTAGAGCCGCTCGTTCTCTAGCAGCTCTGTGCACCGCCTTCCCCTCTGACCATCTTTGCGCCAGCGAGCAAAACACTGATTCCCATGACGATGCAACCAAACGTTATGCACACGTACGCAGCATACGTCTCCCACGTCCTTCGTTTTGTGAGTTTGACATAACACAACGGAGGCAAGATGTAAGCGAGAGCGCAAGCACTGGTGGCGCCGACGAGCTCAAACACAATGCCCAGGTCGCAGGTCAGCAGACTCAATCCCATGGCTGAGACGACCAACGCGGTGGTGAGGATGAGATGGCGATTAGGGTCGAAGGGTTCGTGAGAGAAGTAGTAGAGGTTCATGACCTCCCTGCAGACGAAAGCTTCCAAGGGCAAGGTTGTGAGCATGTTTAGGCCAAAGCATCTAGGGACGAAAGGTCAGTCAAGTAGGCTTAGTGAGATTGGTTTGGAGTGCATACAATCTGGCAATGTTGACGAGAATGTTATCGGTAGGGAAGTTGTTAAGCACGTTGCCTTGAGTCAAACTTCCAAAGTTTAGATAACCAGAGAGGGCCATGGCGAGGCAGGCAAGCATCGAGATGCTAGTCGAGTAGTGGGTGACTTTTGCGAAACGGTCCATGGTCGGCTTTTGTAACGATCCATAGATGAGTAGGCTGTTGTGGTCTGATGACTACGGTCAGTACAATAGAGAGTTCTCAGGTCAGACGCAAACATACGGCAGACGAATGCTATCATAAGTTAGTTGATTGATCATGAAACACGAATGACAGGTACGTACCGAAAGATATGACGCCAATAGCTTGGAAAACACCGTTGTTGATGATCAGAGAACCTTTCAGGGGCCCCTTCATCTCGGCAGGGACTCTCGGGCCTTGTGTAATAACCGTGATGACAATGATGAGCATGCTAAAAAGAGCGAGCGAGCTGGCTTTTGCAAGCTAGAAAATCATCAGCAATAGCGGACATGATAGCAATGAGTCCAACCAACCTTTGAAATGTCTCTGTACAACGAGAAAGGGTATGAGATGCCCATGATGAAGACGACTATGACGAATTTCCTGTCCGTCAGAAGCCATAGGAAATGGCTGTCTTCTAACGAAGGGAACAGAGCGGACATGACATGAGGTATCGTGTCTCCTACGATGATACAGAAGGCGATCATGCCGCCAAAAGCACTAGGATCATTAGCATTGTTGACACGGCGTGTGAAGCTTGGAGGTTGAATTACAAGGCCCATTGAGCGATGGAGATGGCAACAAGGCCTGACTTTCCATAGCAGTGCTCGACTGTTGCCTGGAAGGAGTTGGTACCACTGAGTTTCGAGTTTGTGACAATCAGGCGAATGGTCCAATCAACGGTTATTGTCAAGATGATGAGGAGGATGACACCTGTAAGCAGACCAGCTTGGCGAAGAGCGTAAGGTTGGCCGATGATTCCAGCACCACTGCAGAGGTTTGTCAGATGACGGTCGACCGACGAGGTCAAGTTGGCACGTATGCTCACATGATACTGTTCGCCATATTCATAAAGGCGCTAGACATGGAACTTTTGGGGCGGGCGCTCTCGAGCAGGTCGTCAGGGTTGAAGTCAGACTCGGCCAGAGTGACGGCAGGAGCCTCGATGCCCGTCAGGAGGGGCGCGCGTTGGCCAGCATTGTGTCTTCTCTCGCTCCAGTTGTCTGCCGTCAAGTAGTCCTCCTCGTCGATCAGGTCTTGGTCGTGCTGGTGAACATTGTCGATGCTGCCACGAATCGAGTCTTCAATGTTGAAGTGGACACGGTTTGTGGTTCGCGGGGTGCCGGCAGGGCGTGGTTGGGCGAACGAAGACTGCCTTCTGGGTGGGAAAGAAGGTGGGCGGTGTGGTTGCGATTCGAATGCAGCATGGGCTACAGTGTCGCTGTCGGGAGAGGCGTCCCGTGGGGACTCGTCGTGGGAGAGCAGGTGCGCTCCTTCCTCGTCGTCTTCGTGGCCGGAGCCTGTCGTGTGTCTCGGGTGCTCGCTAGCCATGACATTGCGGTGTAATTCAGTCGAGTCTCAATCCATCGCTCTTTCCTCTAATCCACCCGAGCTTGATGCGTACGTTTGTTGTCCTGGAACTTGCTGTAGGCCGCGTCGCACTCCTGACTCCGTCGGGACAACCCCAGCCGAGCGTCCCTCAAGGCACCTCCGCCGCTTAATCTCTTGACCATGCATCGTTCATTCCACTGGCTCCTTCCGTGCTCACCGGTCTAGTCGTCTTACAAACTATATATCACTCTATACCAAGTCTGCCATGCAATGGCGATCTTCTCACGTCAGACCATTGGCCATATTCAGGAAAAGAGAGCCACTTGAGACTCTAGGCATCTACAAATAAGTCTACCACGTCCTCTCTGAATTTACTTTCCATCTGATTTCGTCTACTGCTCTATTTCGCACATGGCAACCATGTCGCTCCTGTTATCCTCTCCAACACTTTTGTCACTGAGTGCTTTCTCCTTGACTCTGCTCTATCTTGTCTATCGCGCCGCCTTGCCCCGTCCCATCCCAGGTATACCATATAACAAGAACGCCACAAGATCTGTTCTGGGTGACGTGCCCGAATGGTTCAAGTACATCAAACAAAACAATGGCCAAGCCTTGAACTGGTGGCAACGACAAATCGAAAAGCATGATTCTCCCATTATTCAGTTATTCTTGAAGCCCTTTGGTCGTCCTGTTGTCATCGTAGCCGACTTTCGCGAGGCACAAGACATCCTTCTTCGCAGAAATAAAGAGTTTGATCGCAGCCAAATTTTTGACGACATCTTCAGTGGTGTCTTGCCTCAACATCACATCACAATGAAGACGACCGATAAGGTCAAGGCTCAGAAACGCCTGTTGGCTGATACTATGCTGCCGTCTTTCTTGAACGAGGTAATATTGTCAACTCCAATTCGATATGATCCCGCTTGTTGACGACATTTTCAAAAGGTTGCTGCCCCTCGAATCCATGAAGCGATGATGGATCTCGTGCGCCTCTGGAATCTGAAAGCAGACCTCGCTGAGAACCATCCTTTCGAGGCTCACGAAGACATAGCACACACTACGCTCGATGCAATCTGGATCGTTACTTTGGGTTCCTCAGCAGATACTATTGGAAACCAGGCGAACATGTTGGAAACTGTAGCGGGCATGAAGCTTCCAGCTAGCAAAGACGTGCCAGCCGTATTCCCCAAAGCTCCTCACCCACCAGCTTTTGATGCTGTTCTGACCATGACGGAGTCAATGACTCCGTTGATAGCCTCACCGTTCCCCAAACTTCACCATTGGATTCTGCGGCAGAGCAAATCGTACAAGGATGCTAAACGATACAAAGATCAGGAGATAGATGCCATGATGAAGGTAGCAATTGACAAGTTTTCTGACGATCAGATCGACACTCTGGAGAAGCAAGGTAAAGATCGATCGGCTATCGATCACATGATTCGACGCGAGCTCCTAGTAGCTAGGAAGGAAGGCAGAAGTCCCCTGTAAGCTTCCTCAACCATTCCAAGGACTTACGTATTGACCTTATCGTGAGATACGATACGCCTGCAGCAAGAGATGAGCTCTTTGGCTTCCTCATTGCTGGCCACGAAACGACTTCTACAACATTCGCTTGGGGAGTGAAGCTGCTGAGTGACAATCCGCAAGCACAGCTCAAGCTACGTGAAGTTTTACGTTCAACTTACGCCGATGCCTCTGCGGAGAAGAGACAACCTACTGCTAAAGAGATCGCCACCTTGCACCATCCTTATATCGATGGCGTGCTGGAGGAGATCTTGCGTTCAGCTGATACAGCAGCAGTCCTTAGTAGACTCGCCATGGTCGATACTGACGTGTTTGGCATACGTATTCCCAAGGGTACTGATGTGAACTTCTTGACGTACGCTGGTTATATCGCGCCGTCGGTCGGTACCATAGAAGAGCATAAGCGCAGCGCTAGCAGTCAGGCATCGAAGGATAAGACTGGCGTCTGGGAAGAGTCTGATATAAGCGACTTTAAGCCAGAGCGCTGGCTGAAAACAACAGGCGAGAAAGGCGAGGTCGAGTTTCAGAAAAATGCTGGCCCAACACTCCAATTTGGCGCAGGAGTGCGCGGTTGCTTTGGTATGTCTCATCGCTTAACAAACATAACGAATCCTCTAACCATCGCGTAGGACGCCGACTGGCATACATCGAGCTTCGTATGCTGGTCGTTTTCATCATCTGGAACTTCGAGCTTCAGCCAGTTCCTGCAGAGCTGGGTACTTACCTCGCAATTGACAAGATCACTCATCAGCCCCAGAAGTGCTATCTCCGTTTGAAGAAAGCAGAATGGTGATTCTGGGCAGACTGTAGTTCGAAGCAGATAGACGAGTGTACAAAATATGTCTGTGGCCATCTCTGAGCCAGGTTCGACCACCGCTAGATTGCTAGACGTGAGTAACGAGGTCACCGATAATCAGAAGACAATTGGTTCCCCCTGCATTAGATCGTGATGCAGGCTTCGTCCGCCACTCATCAGCACGATAGACCAAAGCTGTGGAGCTTCCCCAGGTGATGAGATTGAAACATTTGCCAAATGAGAAGCCGCTTCGCGCTAGTTGACCCAGACCAGCAAGCTTATCTCCGAGTTTATATTGAGTTGTTGATGCAGGTCCAATATTCGCAGCATACATTTTGCTTCGTGCTCTAGTGGTTCGTAAATCCGAGATTGTACATATAGCTCTGCAGCGCTTGTCAGGAAGACATTAGCGCCAGATCACGGTTCCGAGAGGCCGTGGAAGGCGAATGTGCAGCTGCATGATGCCGCTTGACGTATCAGATCTACCCCGAGATAGTGGGACTGACGCTAGCGCTGTTTGGCGTATTGCATCTAACTGATCATTAGGGGTCTCATAACATTGTAAAGAGATGTTCTGATGATCTAGAACAAAGGTTTGCTTCGCGACAGACAGGACTGATAGCAGGTTTGGAGAGTCGCATCTTGTTGTTGAATATCGCACGTGATAGGTACTCCAAAAGGGGTGTAGATCAATAGTTTAAAAGTCGCCAATAAAAAAGAAAGCAAGGAGCGACAGTCTGTATCGGAAGGCTTGCGCCGGTTCCATCTTGTGGTGTTGTCTTGTTGTTTGTCGTCCACGTTGCAGCCTGCTTCGTTCTTCTTCCCCTTTCCCCTTTTTTGCATCACTCACCTAGTCATCTCGTGTCCTCCATTTGTTCTTTGAGAGGACACGTTATCGCTGGTCCGGATCATAGAACTTTCCCGAAACCTACTCTTACGCAGTCGCAACTTCCTTCCCCACGATTTGTAAACCCTTGGCTTCGTAGCAGCCTTGCATCACGCCTTCCCACCTCTTTTCTCCACCATCCGTCTCTTTCTCGTCATTCTCTTGTATACCACCTTTTTTCCTTCTAACTTTTGCGCCAACATCTGAGATCGTTTGCGACAGTTGTCTTTGCGCACTTAACTGTCGCGTCATCGCCTCTGTACTCCGTATACTCTTCGGCGCAAACCGGTTCCCATACGCGACGCTTGTCTTTCTGCAGATGCACCGCCAGGGATCAGTCTTCTGAACGTTTTCTGAGGTCATGCAGAGCATTTTCCGCTTGCCATGGTGTACGGACCCTTCAGGTGACGAGAAGCCCGAGAAGGCCATATTCCAGAAAATGCACCAACCATCTGTGGTCGATATGTCCTGTAAACCAAAGCGCAAACGAGCGGATAGTCCGCCTTTCGAACCACTGCCTGCCTTTGACCACCCAAAGCGCATCAAACTCTCAGGCGCTGACACTGGTCTATTCCTGCCTGGAAAATGGCAGTCTGATTCTCCGATCGACGTCAAGATCTCTGAGCCCCCAGCATATGACTCTGCTAACTTTGGCCCTCAATATTCGACGGCGAATGTTCCACTGCTTACTCCAGATGTGTCGTTTGCCGCTTCTGGCATCACAAAGACTACAAGCTCAACACCGCCACCTTCTGCTAAGCCAAGTCAGCCTCTAGAGACCAACGACAAGCCGGATGTTCTTGATGATACTAAGGGATCAAGGCTGGAAGACGTTCTCGAACATCAGTTCAACCTTGAAATCTTGCTCAAACATCGCGAACTCCGATTGATTGAGCAAGAGCTTGCTAAGTGTCAGACTGCCCTGGAGCAATTACGAAGATGTGAGGTCATCCCATACCCTGGAAGTTTGGGCCTCTCCGAATCTCTTTCTGCCGGCACTGGACCCGCGCTCAAGCCTCAACCTGGATTCACCCAACCTCAAGCGCCTTCCCCATGGGGTGTCACTGATGGTCCATACACTAGGCACTACGCAAGATGGCTTCTCAACGACCCGACGTTTGACTCTTTACCTTTCGATCAAGTCATGCCGGTGTTGGACAACTACGCGATTCAGCCCGAGGGTCGCTCTACCCGCAATAGTGGAGCAGGCATTAGCAAGACTGCCAGATCTCGCTCTACACGTGATTCTTTTGGTAACTTCAGCCAAGCTCTACCCAACTATCCCTCTCAGTCTCGTGGCAAGCAGGGTCCCTTGGTCATAAGAAGACTAGCCGACAACCTATTTGTCAAGTTGATATGCAACAACTGTCAAAGAGGTGACTTTTCTAGTGTCCAAGGATTCTTGAACCACTGCCGTATAGCGCACAAGGTTGATTACAAGAGCCACGAAGCTGCGGCTTTGGACTGCGGAAAGCCACTGGAGGAGGACGAAACTCACCTCATTCCTCAAGGTGCTCTTGCGCCAACACCTGGAGCTCCGAAACCGCAGCAGGCTCCCAAGCTCGCTCTGCCGCAAGCCATTCCTGCACCCCCAGCTGGATTTGTTCATCCTCTGAACGCGCAAGTCCTGCCTCGCTATACCTGGAAGAGACAGGCGGACGAAGCAAGAGCGTCGGTGTCCCAGTCGCGCAAGCCCAGTACATCAACCGCGGCAGCTGTTTTCCACGCAAAACCTTTGGTAGGAAGCTCATCTGCGCCATATCTTTCTGCTCGTTTCGCCACGCAAGGCCTTGGTGGAGACTTGCGGCAAGCGATTACCCAAGCTCGTGAGAAGATCGATCTCGGTCCAGATCCCGTCGAGGACGAGCAATCGACCTCGCCATGGAACGAGACGCCCAAGTCGAATGGTATATCGGCAGCGAATGTTGGCAAGCCTGTGTGTAAATCGGCCAGCGAGGGATCGCAGGGTCACAAGGGCTGGTATGCGCCCATCTCGCGCCCTCGTCCTACGCCAATCATGGCTCGCCACGTTCCTGCAGAGATGATGGACTCACCACCTACTCTGTCGCCTCATGCTGTAGACAGCAACCCAGGGCTCGTGTCTGATCATGAAGACGATGATGCACCGTCCGACCTAGATGAGGTGCGCTCAGAACGCCATGAATCTCCTGCCGCAGTGAGCGGGCTCGGTGCTCTCAGGGACCGAACATGTGGGGATGAGATGGATGTAGACCTTGAAGTTGATGTTGACGATGAAGCAAATGGACACAGCGTACTGATCCGACCTCGGAGCCTGGGTCTGCAGATGCATTCGAGCGGTAGCCCCAGTAGGGCCAAGTGAAGGTATCATCACAAGACGGAACGAGGAAAGGGCTGTATTCGTGGGTGACATGAAGGGCGGACTGTTGCAGACTTATTACTGTACTTTTATTGATGAAGACGGAGAACTTTCTGTTTCGTTAGAATGTTTTTATTTAGACATGAAATTGGACAAAAAGCTTTTGTTATCATTTCATTCTAAGCATGTCGTCTATCTTTGGCTCGTGTCTGTATCAGTTCTTGAGCAAATCGAAGTATTTTATGTCTAGCCATTAGGATGTGTTATTCGACAGTGTCTTGGACAATCAACCACCGCTGGCCTCGCGGTAGAAGCTGATGCTTCTGTTTGCGCCGACGGTGACAAACGTCTCGTTTCTCGTCATGGGCGTCTTGGGCAGCCATTTTACGGCCCAAAGCGTCTTGTCCGACTCGGTCTGAGTAGCGACACACTCGCGGCGCTCGACGCTCCAGACCTTGGCTTTGCCATCATAAGCACTACAATACAGTTAGTATCGTGATGTAGGGAGGGGAAAACAAACAGTCAACGACATACCCGCTCAACAGGTTTTCACCCGAAGTGCTCCAATCCAGACTCATGACCCAGCTCTGCGAGCCAGTGAGATTGGCCACTTGCTCACCGTTCTTGACATCATACAAGGCAATAATCTTTGCATCACCACCCGCAGCCAAAAACTTGCTCGCGGGCGAAAAAGCCACCGTCCGCACGGGCTTGACGAGACCTTGCAGCGAGTGGGCCAATCTACCGGTGGTGTTGTTAAACAGATAGACAGCTCCATTTGCATGTCCCGAGGCGGTAAACTCGCCGTCGGCGGACAGGGCGACACTCATGCCGAAACTGCCCTTTGTTTCGTACTCGCGCAGTTTTGTGGCCGAGTCTTGGGTCAAGGTGTTGAGGTCCCAGACGTTGATGCGGCCGTCAAAGGTTGTGGCGGCGAGGAATTGGCCGTCTTCGCTCAGGGCGAGGGCCCAGATCTCGCCTGCGTTCTTTGCTTGTGCTGTTTTTGAGTCGTCTGGGGTGTTGAGTCGGTTAGTGGGGTTGTTTTGGGTATTGTGAATGGGAGTTGGCATGGCGGAGAGGGCGGTCGCACCTACAATTGAACCCTTGAGTGTCCATTGAGAAGAGTCGTCGTTGATGGACCAGACCTTTACTTCACCACCGAAGCCGGCTGATGCGGCCGTCTTGCCATTGGCGCTGACGGCGATGTGGTGGGCTCCGAGCTTGTGGGCATCTTGCAGGGTCTGGACAAGTGGGTAGGGGTTGTTCTCGTCGTTGGTGGGTGCGGTCGAGTAGACGTGTAGTGAGGAGGAGCCAGAGGCAGTGATGAGCTGGGTGGGAGTGGTTGCGACGCTGTAGATGTCGGCGGGCGAGGCGTCTGGAATGCTATGCGTCTGGAGGTATTGTTTCGACTGGATGCTTGTGTTAGTTCAGGATATACAGGAGGGTGTCTCAATTGACTTGCCATGGTGTCGGGTGCGCAGTGTTTGGTTGTTGTGTGTTTGGCGAGAAATGTAGAGCTGCAATGAGGTCATGGTCTTTGGCTCGGCTTGGACAAAATCCGATCATCTTCACATGCAACAGATAAAGAGTAGCAGTAGTAATACAGTCAATTCATGCCATGCGCGAAGTCTCGCCGCCAGCTCGTCTTCCTTCTCTAGCCCAAGTATAAACACCCGCAAATGCCCATGTCCTTTTTACAACGCCTTGTCCGCGACTATACAGGTATACACTCATTCCTCTCGTCCCCTTCTACTTCTTTTCGACAGTGTCGGCCGATGGCTCAACCGTGGGCTTTTCAAAATCGCTCTCTTCATATGGGTAGCCTCTTCGGTCCAGTTTCTTCTTGTACTCCTGCTTCTCCCACTCGGTCCACTCGGGCTTTTCTCTCTTGGGACCAAAGTCGTTGCTGAACCACTTCTTGATGCCTGCGAACTGTCAGCAATCCGCCCGACGAGGTGAATATCCAGAAACCATCCACATACTCATGACGCAGTGGGGGCACAGGTAATGTGCGCGCTTAACTCTTCCACAGCCAGAGCACTTGTTGAGCGAAGTGACATCCTTGAGACCCTTGCCAGCCATCTGTCGGTGACGCTTCTTCATGTGTGACGTCTTCTTCTTGGGTACAGCCTTGAGGATTGACTCCCAGATATCCGAGACGAGGCCAGGAATTGGAATGACGATCGAGGGAAGTAGAGGGGCGGGCCATAACCGAGCGCCAAGGGGGAGGAAGCTCCTCGAGGGACCGGCAGGACGGAGAGAGGCTGATGCGACGGCGAGAAATGACTGGAGGAAGCCCGTCGAGGGCGCGGCGCGGAGCGACATTGTGGTGAGTATAGTTGATTATGTGCTGCTCTAGGCGTGTGTCGCATGGACAAGATCTCAAAAATGCCCAAATGGAGCATGCGCCGTGCTGGAGGCAACCGCTGCAAAGTCTCAGGGCTACGCGCAAGAAAGCTGCTCGGAAAGCTCGACCGAGGGCTCCGCGGCGGTGGGGGTCGTGCACGGCAGCTTCCCCTTTCGTTGTACCACGGACAGACCCTGTGCCCCAGACTCGCCGCGGTGTATACCACTTGCTGTTCTCTTCTGTTCGACCATCTTGCACATCTCGGCGTCATCGTCTCTTCGACCGTCTTTACCTTGTCATAATCTCTGCACCTCGTCACTCGCTCCCACGCATTCACAATGGCCGCCGCCGCCGCACCCTCGCAGCAGTCGTCGTCCATCTTCCCCAAGAGCCACGTCGGTTTCGACAGCATCACCCACCAGATTGAGAAGAAGCTCCTCAAGCGCGGCTTCCAGTTCAATGTCATCTGTGTCGGCCAGACCGGTCTGGGCAAATCGACCCTCATCAACACCATCTTCGCCTCGCACCTGATCGACTCCAAGGGTCGCTTCACCCCCGACGAGCAGGGCCGCTCCACCACAGAGATCCACCCCGTCACCCATGTCATCGAGGAGAACGGCGTCCGCCTGCGCTTGAACATTGTCGACACTCCTGGATATGGCGACTTGGTCAACAACGACAGATGTTGGGACCCCATCGTCAAGTACATCAAGGACCAACACTCAGCCTACCTGCGCAAGGAGCTCACCGCCCAGCGCGACCGCTACATCCAAGACACCCGCATCCACTGCTGCCTGTACTTCATCCAGCCCACCGGTCACGCTCTCAAGCCCATCGACATAGTCGTCCTGAAGAAGTTGAGCGAGATTGTCAACGTCGTCCCCGTCATCGCAAAGGCCGACGCCTTGACTCTGGAAGAGCGCCAGGCTTTCAAGGACAGAATCAGAGACGAGTTTGCCTTCCACAACATCCGCCTCTACCCCTACGACAATGACGAGTACGACCACGAGGAGACCGCCGTCAACCAGCAAATCAAGAACCTCATTCCCTTTGCCGTCATCGGCAGCGACAAGACTCTCAACATCAACGGTCGCGCCGTCCGCGGCAGACAGAACAAGTGGGGTGTCATCAACGTCGAAGACGAGAACCACTGCGAGTTCATCTACCTGCGCAACTTCCTCACCCAGACCCACTTGCAAGACTTGATCGAGACCACCAGCCAGATCCACTACGAATCATTCAGAGCCAAGCAGCTGCTCGCCCTCAAGGAGAGCAGTGCCGCTGCTCCTCACAGTTCTAGCAGGTCAGTTTCCGCCCAATCATCCCCTCAGTACTAGTACTAACATGCCACCCAGACCCATCAGCCCCAGCGCCGACCGCGAGCTCAGCCGCAACAGCAACAGAATGACCATGAACGGATACAACTAGACGGGCGTCCATGCGACAGAACAAGGTGTTTGACAGAGGGAACTGTGGGCCGGCCATTATCCAGGTCTCTCGGCAAGCGCTTGATTGAGATACCATCTTCTGTTTTTGTTTTAGCATCTTTTTTCTCTCCATCTCTTCCTCAAAAGCATTTCCCCGGCTATCTTCTACTATGGGGTTAGTGATACAGTAATCGTACAGACTTTAAACCGCTTGTGTTCTTCCTTTGGTTATCTGGTAGACCATTAAGTTTGATGCCAAGACTTTGAAGTCTAGAACATGAACAACCTCGAGCTTTCTTCGATGTCAATACTCGACTATTTTAAAATCTACATCAAGGTACATGCTTTTACGCCGGTGTTGGACGCACCGCATCTCTGTTGCAACCGTCGGCATACGTGTCCGCTGCTACAGCTCAGCTCACAATCATGGCATAACCCTCGATCAGACGGTTCAATCCTATATATCTCGGAGTTCGGACCCGTACATCAACCTCTCGATCGAGCACTACCTGCTCCAAAAGTCACACCCGGAATCGTCAATCTTGTTTCTCTATGTCAACCGACCCAGTGTCATCATCGGAAGGAACCAAAACCCATGGCTGGAGGTAAACCTCGGACTCCTCAATGCCGCACAGACGAGCCCTGGTTCTCCCTCTAGGATCGAGAACGAGCCTCCAGGCTTTGGAGACGTGGATCTAGTGCGCAGACGCAGTGGTGGTGGCACAGTCTTCCACGACGGCGGCAATGTGAATTGGACGGTTATATCCCCCGCCGCCGCCTTTACTCGCGACAAACACGCTGAAATGGTAACGCGCGCTCTCCGCTCTTGCGGTGTTTCTCGGTCGCGAGTCAATGAACGCCATGATATTGTCTTGGACCAAGGGACCTCAAAGTACACTGGAGCGTGGGGACCCGATCGCGATACCCACGCCACACCATGGCAGAGCTCCAGTATTCGACCCTTGAAGGTGTCGGGCTCGGCGTACAAACTCACCAGGGCCAGGGCACTGCATCATGGGACTGCCTTGTTGAATAGTCCCAACTTGCACGTTATCCCTTCGTATCTGCGCAGTCCGGCCAAGCGGTTTATCAAGGGCAGGAGTGTGGATAGCGTCAGCTCTCCCGTGGGCAATATTCTGCTCAACAACGACGAGTTTATCGAAAATGTGCAGCGAGAGTTTGGCGAGTTGTATTCTGGCGCTGGATCAGCGGTGGGATTGGGAGACGAGTGTCTTGAGATTGACGAGGTCAAGAAGGGACATGTCGAGTTGAGTGTAAGTTTTACTCAAAAAGTCTGCTTTGTCGATGAAAACTCGATACTGATTCAGACAACTACAGAGTTTAGAATGGACGTACATGCAAACGCCGCAATTCACCTTTTCCGATCTGCCTTTGAAGCCAGAGCAGAAGGAGGGAGAAATCGACTACTCTGATGCCAAAGTATGTTTACACATTCTATGCAACCACATTCAAGCAAAAGAGCTGACCATGACAAGTTCCGCCTGGATGTCCGTTACGGAGCCGTCACTGGCTGCCAACTCAAGACAAAAGGGACCACCGCACAACAGAGCGATCGTCTCGCCCAACTGCTTGAAGAGAAGCACCTTCACGAGATCAAAGACTGGGATGCTATATTCGGGGAAGCTGCCTCGGATTCGGCCGAAGCAAGGCAAATGGCAGAATGGGTACAGAGTATGCTTAGTATACCTTCCCAGTAAGATCTTAAGATCTGAAATGAATATCAAGATTCTCAGTTGTATGCACAATCTTGTCTGCTGTGACATGGCTTTACACCAGTCAGGTCTATCATCAACAAAATCACAGGTAGGGAGCCCCGCTCGATACGACCAGCGGAAAATACTTTTTATTACATTCTTTCCAAACCCATGCTTTTAATCGTGTCATGTCGTCTGGACCATTTACGCCGCAGAGTCATTCTTCTCCACCAGTTCGCCGACACCAAGTCCACGGCCAACCTTGACCTTCTTCAACAGCTCTTGCTCCTCGTTGTTCTTCCCCAGCGAGCCGACGGCGTCACCCTCGTCGGCACCTCCACTGGTCTCCTCGTCTTTGAAATCTTCATCGTCCCAGTCGCCGGGCTTGGGCTTCAGGTGGTCGAGCACCATCTTCATGCCGTAAGCGTCTTCACCGTCGGCGTAGTATTTGGCCTCTGTGCCGTCGACCTTGAAGCCCAGAGTGTCGCGGTAGAGGGCAAGGGCAGCCTTGTTGGAAACACGGACGTGTAATGAGACGTACTTGGCTCCATAGGTCTCTGCCATTGCTCGTTCTGTGTGTAGAGAAGTGCTCGTTAGTGGTTGGCTACAAGCAAAGTCAAGCCAGACATAAGGGCAAAGGACGTACGACTCTGCCTCATCAGCTTCTCTGCAAGACCCAGTCTTCTATGCGTGCGCATGACACTGAGCGAAGTGATGTGACCGTGCGGGATACCGTCGCTGGGCTCCTCCTCCATCTTTGCGAGAACGTAGCCGACAATCTTGGGTGGGTCGTAGGGTGTCTTTTGCGGGCGCGATACCTGGAAAGCACAGAAAAGAAAAAAGTATGAGCAAAAAGACGTAGAAAAGGCATATCGAGAGAGAGGAAATATCAATCGGAAAGGCGACACACATCGACGGCGACATAGCTGAGTTGCGGCCAGCTCATGGCATGGTACATGTAGTATTTGCAAAAGTAGTTTTCGGGTAGGTTGGTGATGTTGGTTTGCTGGACATGGGGGATGTCGCTTGATCGGAGTACGCGGATGTCCATGTTTGCGGTATGTGTTGGTGGCTTTGTTTGGCGAGGAGTTCCAATGTTCAATTCGTGGATTCGTAAATCGGGACGACGAGGTCGGCGTCACACCTGCCACATGCGCGTGCCAAGTCTTTTGGTGGGGGTGTGTTTGGTCTGCACGTGCCATGGTATAGTAACTTCCTTGCTCCTTCTTCGTCAGATACGTCCATCTCATCAGAGCTCATCTCTAGAAAGTGGGCTATGAAAATGCAGAAAGACATGTGATGCTCAGGATATGTCCAACGAGAGCCCTGGAAATGTATGTCTCTGCTCTTCTTGACTGCACCAGCAGTTTTATGTCTGGACCCGACATTATAGAGGAAGACCTCTAGCATCCGATCATCTTCCTTCTCCTCTGCCAGACACTCAACCAACAGCATTGTGTCGTCCGGGCACTCAACCAATATCGGTTTCCGCCCGATCTCTCCATCCCTTGCCAGCGAGGACACACATACCGAGTAAAGCAACCACGTCCCTAACCATACCAAAATAGTTGTCTATCCCCACGGGCGATATGACTATGAGCAAGAGGAAACGATGCATGGTTTCTCTCAAAGGTGCAACTGGACATGAGACTCGTCTAGGTGCCCTGATACAATGCCACCGCTTGGTTGTTGGACATACTAAAGACGACTCACACTTGAGAGCCAGGTCAACGTCGAGACTAATCCTGCCGACGCGCTCGGCCTTCCTCGAGAGTTGGGTGAAGCATGGATGAACTGCACGAAACATTCATGAGAGAACGCTCGTCTAGGTTGAAGTTGATTGTCGTTCGGTTGCTTAGTTAAGCCTTGTACAGTATTGTTTGTCGAGTACAATGGTTTTGACAAAAACTATGTCGTGCTCATGGTCGGAGCCTCTTGACAGCTTTCTTGTCCTCGGTCGCATCCCAGAGGCCAATTCTTGCAGCAACTTGATCAGTTGCTCTGTAGCAGATGGTTTCTCGTTTTACTGTGCTCGAGACTAAAAGGAAACGAAACAGTAGGTAAGAGCAAAAAGGTATATAGTACACAGGGAAGAAATGATGGCCCCTTATCTGGATGCAAAAGAATTGTATCAACCCACCTCCTTCCCAAAATGCTGGCATCATCTTGAAATTGATCATTAACGTGCATAATGGAACCCACCAACCTCAAACGCCTTCACGAAACAATCGACCTCGTTGGATCCATGTTGCCTATCCCAAACCCCGCTTCATTTTGCAATGCGCCCAAAAGATCAAAAGCATAAAAGGAGTGTAGCAAATGTGCTATTGCAAGCCGAGACTGAGACGATTGGACGATTACAAAAAGTATTCTCCTGTCCTGCCTCTGCCAGCAGGAACGGCGCGTCTGTGATCCGGCACAGCGGAGAAGATGGTAAAGTCTGGTTCTAGATCCTCGCCCAGAGTCATGATACTGGCAACATTGCCACAACGGTAGCAATAGTTTGGTGCTGACCAGACCGTCACCACATCTTGGTTCTTGAAGTGGTACTTGTAGCCTTCATTGACCAGTTGATGAGCTCGAGCGATGAGTTGCAGGCCGTTGACGTGGTTGAACTGGATCAATTGTCAGTCAAAGTTAAATCAGGTGCCTTCAACTCGCGATTGACATACCTCTGTAGCGACCTTATCACCAAACAGCCAACCAGCACCTCTTGGACTGACAGCCCATGTATCGACCTCTTCAGGGTCACTCCATACTAGATCGCAGAAAGCGCCTTCGTGGGGAATCTCCTGTGCTCTAGCGACAACACGGATCTGGTCCAAGGTACGAATCTCGGGACTCAAGCCACCGTGCACACACAGCACTTTACCATCGACAATTGCAGCAAGAGCAAGGAAGTCGAAGACCTGACAGCAAGACTTCCAGACCGAGGCATTTCCGTACTTGGTCTGACACTCTTCGTAGAAACCATAAACTTGAGTGATCTGTCTTGATTCGTGATTTCCGCGGACAAGGGTGATGCGATCCGGGAACTTTGCTTTCAGGCACATAAGCAAAGTAAAGGTCTCAAGGGAAAAGTAGCCACGGTCAACAAAATCGCCGAGGAAGATGAAGTTTTGCTTTCCGTTGTTGTTGCTGCTGGAACCAGGCTGCTTTTTCCTAGAGGCTTCTGGACTGCCGCCAATACCACTATCGCTGTCGTCTTCGTCGTCTTCCTGGTCTGATTCGTCGACGTCGCCACCTCCAGGGGGACCTCTGTGGTCGGAACCGCTGCTGCGGCTCCTCACGCGACCTCTGAGTTCACTTCCTTCTTGGCCATCGTCTCCTTCTTGGTCGTCACCAGCGTCGTCTGAGGCGTTCGAGGCGGATGAGGTGTATGCACTATCGCGTTGGAAACGACGCTTCATCTTGCGCTTGACACGTGGGTCGTTGATCTGGGATGGAGGTTCGATATCGGCAGCGGAGAAGCCTTTGGGTAGAGGAGACTTGGCAAGTTCGGGCTTTGGGGCTTCTGATTGAGGTTCGTTCGGGTTGTTGTCACAGGGCATGCCGCCGGCGACGGCGAACAGCTCGAGCAGATCGTAGAATTGGCCATGGATGTCACCACAGACAGTGACGGGAGTGTTGACTGGTTGAATGTTGGACTCTTCCATCAGGCACTCCTTCACAATCTCGCACAGGCGCTTCATGTCAGCCTCGGGCAGGTACTTGCACTGCTTGGCCTGCTCCAGCCATTCATCGGGGCCGGCGCCGGGAGACAGGCGGGCAGGGCCCGGCTGGGGGACTTGGCTTTCTCTGGCCATGTTCTAGTTGGCAGGTCCACGGCGCAGAAGGGATTCGACGTGGGTGATTTAGGGGGCGTGGAGAAGCAAAAGATGCGATGGGTTTGGTGCTTGTCGGCGGCGTCAGCGAGACAGTGGGCGGGAGCAGCGAAGTGGACCGTGCGTGACTGGTACTGGCTACTCCACACAGGCACATGATGATACGAGAGTAGTCGCATTGCTCTTGCTCCTGCCCTTGTTATTCTCTGTCACCTTCCTCATGACCACGCCCGCCTCTTCCTGCTCTGCTCCTAATGCCGCCTAAGCCCATGGTCCTTCTGGCCAAAAAGGGCGCCCACCATGCCGACTCGTCTGGCCCGTCTCAGCACCAGCATTATGGCAAGCAGAACCACCAGCCAAAGAACACTGCCCGTCTGAAACTCGTCGTGCGCCGCCTGCCCCCTGCCCTTAGTAAGGAAGAGTTCCTCACCACTCTCGGTGAAGACTGGAAGGTCCCAGGCAACAAGATCGACTGGCTGGACTATCGCTGCGGAAAGACAAAGGCGCCTGGAAAGCTGTCTCTGCAGTCGCGCGCATATGTCCACTTGACCAACGAGCAGCACGTCAAACCCTTCGAAGCCCACTTCTTGCAGCTCACTTTTCACGATGCCAAAGGCTCCCACAAGGATCCTCAGCTCAAGCAGTTTTTGCCCTCTCTGGCCTTTGCTCCCAACCAACGCATTCCTGCCTTCAAACCACGTCAGGACAATCGCCAGGGTCTGATCGACCAGGATCCTGAGTTCATTGCTTTCCTCGAGCGTGAGACCCAGCCCGTCACCAAGCCTCTTTCTCTAGATCAGGCTCTCGCTCAGGAAAAGCCCAAGGACAAGGTCTCGTCCACCCCTCTGTTGGACGACTTGCGCGAAAAGAAGCAGAACAAGGCCAGGGCCAACCAAAAACACAAGGAAGAGAAGCAGTCAGACAAGTCCTCCGCTAGGGGCCGCGACAATAAGGCCGACGCCAAACAGCCCGTCAAGCTGCTCGCCAAGGACAAGAAGAACCAGCCAGCTCAACCTGTCGCTTCTGCCTCACTGGCTGCTGCTGCTCCTGCTTCTGGACGCAAGCGCGATCGTGTTGCTCCCAACAACAACATCAAGTCTATGCTGCAAAGAGATCTTGGCCTGAATCCTCCTACTAAACGTGGCGGAAAAGACGCCCCAGCAGTCACAACTTCCAAGACGACATCTCCTGCTCCGGCCGTCGAGCCCGCAACCGCAATAACTGCACCTGCTCCTGCAAAACCGGCCAAATCGAGGTCCGGTCGCAACAAGGAGAAAGCAACCACTCAGACCACTGCACAGGAAAACTCGAAGCCCGCCGCCCCTGCCCCAACTGGTATCCTGAAGAAGCCCACTCAGCCACCTGCACCCAAGGCACCAAAGGCTGCCAAAGGAAACAATGCGCCTGCCCCAGCACCTGTCTCCGCGCCCGCTCCTTCCAACAGACAACCTAAGGCTTCGGCCAATGCAGCCAGCAGCACCACGAAGGCCTATCTCAAGCACGCCAATGCTTCCCAGGGTGTGACCGAGCCACTCCTTCTCGCTGCTCTGTCCGCGTTCGGCCCCGTGATTAAGGTTGAGATTGACAAGCGCAAGGGTACCGCTTTGGCCGAATTCAAGGATAACGAAGGGCTCAAGGCTGCCATGTCCAAAAAGAGTGTGCCCGTCGCTCAGGGCGCTGTCGAAGTGCTTGAGTTCAGGGACAAGCAAGCTCAGGGTGGCCGTAACGCTCAAGCCAACAACAATTCTAGAGGCGCCAACGGAAATGCTTCCAACAGAGGCAGGGGAGGACGCGCCAGAGGTGGTGCTGCTGCCGCCGGTAATACCGCTCCTGCTACCAACGGTAATGGACCAGCGGTCGCCGCGAACGGCAACAAGGCCGATGCTACATGAGTGCTGTGATTGGTATGCGCGACGCTCGATGCGTGCGCCTTTCCGAACAAATTAGCAGATCCGCATCAGCCTTGCTAGGAAGCATGTTTCCCAGCGACATTCTATGCCAGGAATGACCACGAGTCAGAAGAGAATCCAGCATCATTCTCGATTGGACTCTCAACCATCGACCGTTTGGGCATTCTTGCTCCCAGGTATGCATATGCTGGACTGCAGTGTCAGGTTTGCAAGTCGCTTGACACAAGAGCATAAGAGGGAAGATGTACATTTTGCCCGAGGCCAGCCTCTGGAGTCTCTTTCTCCCAAGTCAGCTCTTGACTCGACTTGCAATGGTTGCTTTCGGGGTTTGATCCCTCTCGACCATAGCCTGCCAGAAATTACCTACGTAGCAATCTCTCCTATTGAGAAAGCAATTCCAAGAGTCTCAGACCCTCCAGCATATGCAGTCCTTTCCAGACAGTAAAGCATTATTCGTGCATGTGCACTGTATTCAAGCTTGCTTCTCAACACACGACTCGCAAATCACGAGTACATTCCATCGAGTTTTGGAGTTTAATAATGTTTTTGATTTTCGGCTTCTTAACAAAGCGTGCATCACCAGGCGACCATCCTTGACGACCATCCGCCCTCGGCGCCGTCCCGTACACCGCTGAGCAGCCTTTGAGAGCCAGTTCCCTGATGCTCTATGCGAACATGCTCCAACCTCCCTGATACGAAATATTTTTCATGGGTTTGCGTTTCAAAAAAGGGGGGAAAATCAGAAAGAAGAAAAAGTGTTGCTTGGAAGCGAATCATCGTGAAGCTCCTTTTACATGATCTCGTCCTCCATGGTGGCGTCGCCAGTAGCAGGGGCAGCAGCGGGTGCAGGTGCGCCGTTTGTGTTGGCGGCAGGTGCGACGGCGTTGGGGTCGAAGTACTCGCTCATCTCGGCATCAAGCTCTTCGACAGTCTTGGGCTTGGGACGGCCAGCGCGGCCTTTGCGACCACCACGGCCAGCAGCCTTAGCAGCACCACCAGCAGCAGCGTTGGCAGGCTTAGGTGCAGCGGCAGCGGGCTTGGGCTTGTTGTTCTCCTTCTTTGCCTTTGTGCCCCTGGAAAACGGTAAGAAAAGGTGACGGCTCATAGTCAGGCTCTCGAACTTACTGGATGCGATCACCAAGGGATTTGGGTGCAACGGGTGCAGGGGCGTACTTGGCACCGAGGATAACCTCAATCTGATCAATCGTGTCAGCATTCTTCCAGCTTCGTGAAACACACAAGTGCAGCTAGGACTCACTCGCATGGGCTTTCCATCAACCTTGACAGAGTCAAGCTTCTTTGCAGCTTCTGCTGCGCTCTGTGGCTGGGAGAAGATGATGGTGGCGACGCCGACACTGCGGCCGTTCTTGTTGTAGTTGAGAAGGACCTTCTTGATGGGTCCGACAGCCGATGTGAAGTATTCCTGGAGGTGAGGTGTTAGTCCACATCTGGAGGCAGTCTCGAATCGCAACGATGATCCAGCAGACAATGGAGCAAGGCCAGCCATAAGCAGTCCATGTATCGAGTTCGGTACTTGAGCATCAACGAGCGAGCAGCAGAGGTTAGTCATCAACGCCGACAGCCACAAAACACTCAATTCCAAAGTGATTTCCGGAAACCGTCCATGAAAAGACTCCTGGCGACGTACGGCTCCATCAAGCCAGTGTAGAGAGCCATGAACCCACATGGTCTATCGTGATCAAGCCGAGCGCATTGTTGCGTTCCACGAAAGCCCTCAGAATACTCCCGATCTGGAGCATGTGCCAGAATAGTTACGGCGATCGAACCTCGAATGCCAAAGTTTTGCTGCGTCTGCTGCCGTGCTCATTGATGCTCAAAGAAAGGTTACTCGGACCATAGGTGCCGAGATGGACCACAAACACATTGCGGCGTTCTGGACATAAGTCCAAGCCTTCTGACCTTCTACGCTTGCACCTATCTGGATGAATCTGCTTGCCAAGCAGTACATTGCCGAGTATAGGTTTCTTGCAAAGCGCGTGTGCTACTCCCGTTCCGTCTTCGCATTGCATCAAGCCTTTGCGGACGAGCAGAGTGCTAGGAAGGAGTGCATCTGGTCTGGCAAAACTCTTGAGGAGTATGTAGGTAGGTGCTCTCGCTGGCTCCAAGGAAAAGAAGGGAAGGCGCAGTGTAGGTAGGATCGAAAAAAAGAGTCGCGCAGAATGGGCCATATCCGTTCGGCCATAATTGGTCAACGTACCTTAATCTGACCCTCCGTGACATCGGAAGGCTGATTGTATTAGCGGATGCGCGTTGGCAGGGAGGTAGGTCGACATACCAGGTTGCTGACAATGATCTTGCTTTCTCCAGTAGTGGGAAGCGCGGCACCGACAGCGGCAGCAGCGGCGGCGACGGCCTTGGGTTGACGGCCAGCAGGCTTGGCGGCGGCAGTGTTCTTGGTGATACCTCCGACGGAAGTTCTAGGCTTGCCTCCACGGCGGGCGCGACGAGCGTCGTTGCGGCGACCGCCAGCGATCTCCTCGAGGGACTGGTCAAGCTTGGAAGACATTGTGGATGTTTGTTTGCGGAGAGATGTGTGAGTTATGGATGTTCGAGCGCAAAAAGCTGGCTACCGTGTTATGACAGGGAGCCTGAATGGAAGTCGAAGTAGAGCGACGAAGGGCTTGTGGCTGGCAAAGCACAGATGTGATGTCTCTCGATGGCGTTGATGTGCAAGACGTGAGGTCGAGCGAGCTGACGATAGCGTTTGGCTTGTCGCAAAGTCGGCGCGTGAGCTGTATTAGAGCGCGAGATGGTGAAAGGCGACGCGAAGTAAAAGACGAGTCGCGACGAAGATGGATGGAGAAAGACGAATGGAAGTGTCTTTCGAGGAGTTGGCTTTGATGAAAGTGAGAGGGGAAAGGAGAGAGTGAGTTGGGAGCTGGCAAGAACGAGGAAGCCGCGCTAACAGGCAGCTGCGCGCCGTGACGGTCTGTGCTCCTGCCGAATCCGGCCTGCAACACCAACGTGCGCCTGCCTGGTCAAGTGAGCGGTTATTGTCTCTCATTCGATATTGTCGCAAGCAACTGTTGACTTTCCTCTCCAACTCTGACGAGTCGTGTTCGAGATAGATCCTGCAATCATTTTGTGCTCACTTGTAATTTGGCCCAGAGCACAACGGTAAACACAGCGTACATCAACTCAGGTATCATAGTATTGTAGGGGACTCGTTTGGTGAATATGAGCAGTGGGAAGAGAATGTCAAGCCAGTCCATGTAGTCCATCGCGCCTAACGCCAAATCATCGTCGCTCATGTCTAAC
The DNA here is from genome assembly GCA_023848595.1 of Aureobasidium sp. EXF-10727. NCBI lineage: Eukaryota > Fungi > Ascomycota > Dothideomycetes > Dothideales > Saccotheciaceae > Aureobasidium > Aureobasidium sp. EXF-10727. The sequence continues at coordinate 163,946 of SWBF01000010.1, forward strand.
TCTTCAAAGCCTCGAGACGCCCTCTCATTTGAGCGAGTAGCTCCTCCTGGTCTTCTTCCTCTTCGGGCTCTGCTGATTGAACAGGTGGGAGATCCATGGGCTGTGCGTTTGTCGGCAGCTTGTCCTTGAGCACCTCGCTGAGGACCTTGTCGACCTCGCTCTCTGCCTCTTCGTCTTCGTCTTCCAACAGTTCATTGTCAGGCAGACTGTCCCCGACCATCTCTTCAATAATGCCCGCCTTCATCAACTCTTGACTGAGCTCTCGCATGGTGCCGGTCAATTCGGGCAAGCGCACCAGAGTGTTGACGTCCTTCATGATGCCTACACTAGCTTTGATGCTTCCCTCAATCTTCCGTACCGAGAAGGCCTCATTGATTTGCATGCCCACACTCTGCAGCTGTGCCTGACTGGTGGCTAATCTTGCGCTTTGTTTGCGTACCCTGATGAGCTCACGCGCAAAGGTACGAGTCTCCTGGGCGGCCGACTTTGCTTGCGATGGATTGCGTTGGGCGCGTCTAGCGGCTTGGGTGATGAAGTTCTTGGTCTTGCCTTCCAGTTGCTTCAATTTCATAATTTCGCGATCGAGTTGGCGTGTTTGTTGGCGCATCAGAGTGTTACATTTTCTTTTCTGTAATCGTTAGACAGACCGCGACAGCATATGGGAGTGTGCAGATGCTGGCTAACCTGCTCCTCGGGAGTCGGGCCCCAGAGGAAGCTCTTCACCGACTGCATGCTTGCGGATGGTACGAATTGTGGCACTTGTTCATAGCATGCCAGGGTCTTTCAATTTCTCGTCGAACAAGGCCTGACACGCGGATGAGGATGATACGAGTGGGTTGGACATTGAGTCTCGGTGGTGGCTATCGGCGGAGCCTTGGCATTACGTCGGCGCGCTCTCCCCCGCGATTGGCCAAAGTATCAAAGCTCCAAGAGCTCACAGCAGTTTCGATGAGACGCTTTCGCAGACAGCACAAATCAGAGACATCGATTTGCCAAGTTTGCTTCAAGACAGCGTGTATCTGGTGGGTGAATCCCACTTTGGTAAGTTTGACCTCCTCTGCGCGTCGACTGTTTGTTGTCCGATTGTGTAGATCGCTCGGGCAGGTTCCATGGCCTTCTAGAGCAGACTGATTACCCCACAAAACACGAGCGGACTGACGACTTGCAAGGTCTTTTTCGGTCGACATACTCAACCATCAAGACATCTTTGTCGCATTTCTCGATTTATCCATTCACACACAACATCACACATCATGGAGCAGCCTACCAACACTACCGACACCAAGGGCATGAAGCAGATCGTCCCCGAGGGTGAGTCGCCTGGCAACCAGTTCCGTGCTTGACATGCTAACCCCCATGCGCAGTCACCTGGGCCCAGCGCTCGTCTACCACCGAGCCCGAGAAGAACCACATCTACATGACCATTGTTGTCCCCGATGTCGACCCCAAGAACCTGAAGCTTGACCTGCAACCCTCATCGCTCGAATTCACCGGCTACTCAGAGAGCAAGAAGGCCACCTACCACGTCAAGATGGACCTGTTCGCCGAGATCGAGCCCAAGGAGAGCAAGATCAACCACTCCTCGCGCTGGATCGAGCTGGTCTTGCAAAAGAAGGAGCTTAACGAGGAGTACTGGCCCCGTCTGCTCAAGGACAAGCAAAAGGTCCACTACATCAAGACCAACTTTGACAAGGTACGCACTCTGTCTTATGTAGACCGTCATCAAACCATACTAATTCCCTTTCCAGTGGGTCGACGAGGATGAGCAGGATGCTGTTGCTGAGGACGACGACTACATGTCCCGCATGGGTGGTATGGGTGGTGCCGGCGGCATGCCCGGTGGCATGGAGGGCATGGGCGGCGACGGTGGCTTTGGAGGCATCGACTTCTCCAAGCTTGGCGGCGCCGGCGGTGCCGGTGGTATGCCCGACCTCAGCGCCCTGCAGGGTATGATGGGCGGCATGGGTGGTATGGGCGGTGAGGAGGGTGAGGATGATGATGACGACGACGACATGCCCGAGCTCGAGGAGGCCGAGGAGACCAACGCCGGTGCCTCCAAGTCGAGCAAGATTGAGGAGGTCGAGTAAAGAGATGGCTCTGGCTTGATACCCATTACCGCCTTGGAAAGGAAATCATGAACCGCCAGTGACGAAGAAGCACTTTTACGGCATTCGGGCATAGAGACGGATGATAATCACCACGAAGCTCAACGAGATACCAAAATAGTTTTTATAGCACAATCAGTGTTCACGTGCATATACTCTTGAATGCGCTTTTGGATATCTCAAGTGTTCTGGTTGAAATTCATGCTGTATCCTCCACTCTTCTCGTCCTTGACGAATTGAAAGTTGTTCGTACTCAGGCCAAAGGGCTTCAGAATGCTGTTGCCCAGCCCCTTCAACTTGCCCATCATCTCTGCCATTTCCTTTGATTTGGCGTCCTCTAGTTTTGGACCAATGTCGGCCATCGATTTTTGCACAGTCTTCTTGTCTAGCGGCGATAGATTCGTCACACTTGCAAGGAATGTGTAGTCTAGCACCGTTAGATATGGCTTGCAGAACGAAGTCACGACGACAATCTTACCTTCGTAAGCGCCTTGCAGAGCAGCCCATCCTCCTGTTTCTGACCTTGCTTTGGCCCGTCTCAAGAAGGCCTTGACGCGAATCTTTTGCACATCATCTCGTGTTCTTCCGCTCTTTTCTAGGGCCTCGATCTTGTCCGCTGTCTCATCGTCGACTTCTTCGATGGCAGACTGGGATTGGGATTTGGCTTTGGCGGCGTCCTGAGGGTCTTTCGGTTTTGGTAGAGGATCAATGCGCTCCAGCGACTCTATACTCTTGGTGGCACTGTCTATTGCTTCTTTCCACTGTTCCGACTTGATGTGACATGCGGCAATGTTGGAGTGTAAGACGGCATTCTCATACTCGAGGTAGTTGGGGCAGGATGCCAGAGCACGATCGTAGGTCTGCACGGCTTCTTCGAAAGACCCGTGGGCGAACAGAGAGCTGGCATCCGCTTTGAGCTTGTTCGACTCCGCTAACAGTGACTTGGATAGTCAGCGCATGATGTACCAGGAGGCAGTGTTTGCGACATACAGCTTCCTCCTCTGGCGTAAAGCGGGTTTCGGTCTTCACATTGTGCGACGATTTTGCTGAGACAAAACTCTTGTCGTCGTCCGAGGGATAGTCTTCTCCTGACATTGCGAACTCTGTACAACCACCACAACGAGGAGCGCGATGTCAACAACAAAAAGTAGAATGACGTACCGAGGTCCTCGCATGTGAAGGTCTTGGCGTCCTCTATCGCTCCTTCCTGATGATATTCGCGACTACCTTATCGAGCAGCGAATCAATCACCTTTACCTTATCGAGCATCTTCAGCTTCAGTCATGGCATCCGGAGGGAACTCAGGTGCATCTACCCCCAACTCGCGCTTCACGACCCAGGCAAAGACTGCCGACGACATTCTTTCGGCGCAAACCGTCGGACTGGTCCAACTCGATGATTTCAGAAAACGACGTGCAGACGCTATCGATGCAAAGGAGCGAAAAGCACTCGAATCTGGCCGCGCTACTCCTGCCAGTGGTACAGACAGCCCGTACGTATCTTTCCGCCCTCCCGAAAGACAGTGGCTAAGAAAACAAGTGCAGTGACCCGACGTTCAAGCCCTCCAAGAAGAAGCGTAAGACTGTCAAGAAGGGTGCCCTGTCGTTCGGAGACGATGGCGAAGATGACAGCCACACCCAGAGCGACTCACTGAAGTCTCGCTCCATCACACCTGCCGCCACGAAAGAGGAAAGCACACAAGAGGATCAGCAAGCGGCACCCGTCAAGAAACGCCTCGCCGCGAACTCGAATGTCGGCTTCATGGCCAAGTCCATGTCCAAGTCAGCCCTCCTGCGCGAGGCACAGACACGGGAACAGCTTCGCAAAGAGTTTCTCGTCATGCAAGAAGCAGTCAAGCAGACGGAATTCCTTCTTCCGTTTGTCTTTTATGACGGCACAAACATCCCTGGTGGCCAATGCCGCATGAAAAAGGGAGACATGGTCTGGCTCTTCCTCGATCGTGCGAGAAAGGTTGGTGCCGAGGTTGGAGGCAGTGACAAGGCTCGACGCGAATGGGCCCGCGTGGGCGTCGACGATTTGATGCTGGTAAAGGGTGATATCATCATCCCCCATGTATGTCTCTGCCATCGAGTCCCGGTAATTCAGCTTACTAACCGTGCCCCAGCATTATGAGTTCTATTATTTTATGGTCAACAAGACGAATGGGTACAGTGGACCCCTGTTCGCTCACTCTGCCGAGCCTACCGCAGCCACTCCTTTGGACCCGTCGACTTCGATGCCCGTGGGTGGTCTGTCCGTACCGACGGCAGCGTCAAAGACGCCAAAGACGCAGACGCTGTCACCCGCAGTGCCTGATGCGGACCTCGAGGGCTTCAGCTCGGACACAAACTCGACAAAGGTCGTCGATCGACGCTGGTACGAAAAGAACAAGCACATCTTTCCTGCCAGCACATGGGAAGACTTTGACCCAACAAAAGACTATACCAATCATGTGCGCAAGGACGTGAATGGCAATGCCTTCTTCTTTTCGTCATGAGATGAGCACGCCCTCCGATTTTCATTTATTGGCTCATTCCCGTGACGATGTTGTCATCGTACCTGGTGGGCTTTCTGAAAGAGCTTGCAGTCTTTCTTGCGTAGCGCACGCACTTGTCGCAGGAGAGGTGAAATCTTGGACCAACTTGGACCCACTGCGCCAGGGTACGGCGGCCCCGCACCCGCTGCATTGGACATCATCCGAGTTCTAAGCGATATGTAAAGGGCTGAATCTGATGAACACGCGCAGGAACCACGCAGAGATGTGAGTAGGCCTGATTCGTTCTCGTCAACGTCAATGAAGATAATCAACAAAACGAACCAGTTTGCATTGGCCTTTCAGCTACCATCTTCCGTGGGTTGTGACACCCGAGTACTCGGTCACTCTCATGTTCCACCTGTTTACGGGCGCCTCTGCTGCACGTGCTGGAGCGGAATGCATGCAGGTTTCCGCCCGAATTAGATCCAATCGTTTCATGCGAAGCCTTGCACGGCACTCCCAAGACATCTTGTGAAAGCGTAGGGCAGACCAGGACATTGTGAAGTATCGCAAAGACATTACGCTACTTGGCTCCATGTCTACATACGAGCGAGCTCTTTGGTCTCCGATCTGATCCCAAATTAGGCCGCAGTTGACAAGCGGTCTGCCGGTCGAAACAGTCATCAATGCAGTTGACTCTGACATTCGCGATGATTTGATCGCCTCCATGGCACAAAGAGTTATCCTTGGACCGTGTCGTCGCACTGCGCTGCTTACTTCGAACCTAGATATCTCCCGAATGGAAGATTTCGAGTCGGATGCCAGGCACAAGATTTGTTCTTTGTGCCTGACAGATTGGCAAATCCTCTGAGGTGCACAGCATCTTCGAATGTCCGTAAGAATGATCTAGTGATAACACTGTAAGCTCTGATGGTGATCTCTTGCTTGTTGAACTCCCGGTGAGGGTGTGCACGACGATCCAATGCTTTGGTTTCCATCTTCTTCCTGAAGGTACAACAGAACAAGGTCTCCACGGGAATACTTCTCTGATTGCCAATACAGCTTGCATCTTGCATGCTGCACCACGATTGTAGCTGGCCCAAGAGTCACCTCCCAGCAATCGAGTGCTTGGGTCTTGAGGCTGTATGACCACCGCACTAGACAACGGGAGGCGATAATGTTCTGCTGCACTAAGAGTAAAAGATAATATCATCGTCCATAGCTTACGAGGTATGAATCGAAGATATAAAAGACGGCCTCCGTACTCTGTGAAAAGAACCATCCTCAACATCTCAGGACAATCCAGCAGCAGCAGGAACATCATTCTCTCGCTTATACACTATCTTTTGAACTTTCTTCCAAACCAATCCAAGATGATCTTCAACACTCAGGTCGCAGTCGTTGCACTGCTCGCTTCCAGGTAAATGTTTCGACAAATCATACAGCACATACGGAGCTGACACTCAATAGCTTCGCTGTTGCTCTCCCATACGACACCTTTGTCCCCAGCAGCAGTTCCAAGGAGGTCAAGACCACTTCTTCTTCCGCTGGCTACGGAAACTTCCCTACTCCTTCCACGAGCAGCACCTGGGTCGATACCACCACCAAGAAGACACAGACCTCAGAGACCAAAAAGACTCAGTCGACTTCGTCCAAGTCCACTGAATCGAAGACTACACCCACTACCTGGAGCCAGTCGACTTCAAGCAAGTCCACTGAGAGTAGCAAGACTACTCCAGTTACTACATCAAAGTCTTCGAAGACCACCTGGAGCCAGACTACTGAGACCAGCAAGACTACTAGCAAGAGCAAGAGCTCCAGTCACTCTTTGAGCACCTCCCACAGCACTTCCAAGAGTTCGTCCAAGAGCTCCTCCAAGAGTAAGAGCTCTTCCACTAGCCAAAAGACCACCAGCGTCAGCACTTCTTGCAAGACCGAATACACTACTTCAACCAAGACTGGCTATCTGACCACAGTCACGTACTCGGCGACCACGGTCTACGTTCCTACTGTCAGCACTTCGGCCTACGTCTCCACCAGCGTTTATGTTTCTACTGGATACACCACTGGTGAGTAGTCTCTTCAGAAATCAATTGTTTGCGAAGCATACTGATTTACAACCGCAGTCACCCAGCCCACCACAATTACAGAGACCAAGCCTGTGATTACTGAAAAGACCACCTGGAGCACTTACTCGACCTGTCTCGTGACCTCTAAGCCAGTCACCATCACCTCAACAGCCTACGAGACCAAGACCGAGACCAACGTAGTCACCGAGACCAAGCCTGTTGAGCACACTGAGACCAAGACCGTTACTGAGGTACGTAAAATTCGAAATCAAGCCACTACATTCAAACAATAGATCTGTTGTGATTCGGATGGTATATGATTACCCGCTGAAGAATCATGCTAATTCGCCCTCACTCTGCAGGTCAAGACCATCACCGTCAGCAAGCCCGAAGTCGAGAGCAAGACCATCACAGTCACCAAGCCATTTACCTCCAAATACACTTCTGGCAAACAGGTCTGCACCACCATTCCTGCCATCCCCACTTACGGCGGTGGCGGCTACGGTTGGTAGAGAAAAAGAAAAAGACTGCTGCTCTTTTCTTTCGAAAGCCTTGTGGCTACCATCTCCCATCTGTGGATCTTGGCTTCCCTCGTTCAAGTGTCTATTGATGCACAAATCACGCTCTCTTGATGTGTTTGATGACTTTTGATGACTTTTTCGCTGTCTGGTTTTCTTTTTTCTTTCTGTTGTCCTTCGATTCTCCTTTGATGGAACTAGTTTTTCCCTGTCTTTTTATTTCTTTTTTTTCATTTATGTTATGGTTCTGTTTCTTTCCACTCCTTTAATGCCTATACAACAGTCTTCTTCTTCTCTATGTACCGGTATAAATCGACTTCGCTTTTTACCACAAAAAACAAACTGTTGCATCTTTGCTTGAACTCATGGTATGAGTGGACTTGTTCCTACCGAATTCGTTCAGAGCAGCTAGTTGATGTTGAGCCAAGGGAGACGAAGCAACTCGTGACTGAGAAGAAAGGCATGACATGACAAAGATGGAAGGAGTAATCAAGCCAGATAAAGACGATTAACATGGGACAAGTAAGCGAGTTGATGCACAGGCGTAGATACAAATGTCGAGATCAAAGGAGTGTGGTTGCAGTTGCTAAGTTTACATGAGTTTTCTTTCTCATAAAGACCTCTCCTTTCGTCATCTTCTGTGAACTAGACATGATGGTTCCTAACCCGTTCACAGACAAAGGCAGTATGGGCTCTTCGGAATCCTCAACGCTAGTCATCCAACATGAGAGGTGTTGCTAGCCCTACTGCTCCCTCGTATCCTTTTCAGATACCAAGCTAATCCTTCGATATCTCACTGGCAGCTAGAACAGTCGCAATTGACAAGATCATTACGCATGATGTGGTAGACATGCATGGCAAACTGAAACACCGACCTAAAGTCTCTGCGAGGGTGTCCACGAACCCACAGATCTGTTCTGACGATCCAAGACGAAGAGCCATGGGCACGACGTCTGCTCTCCAAGACATATCCGCGAGGTAGGCCACCGATAAAGATGACTGTGTAACCTGAAAACAACCAATGTTAGTATGCAAAAGTCTGGAATGCCAAAGAAGATAGGTGAGATCTACCAAGGGTTGTGGTGTACTGAGTGTTGCCGTTGAAGATACGGCTAAGGTGGGCGAGGAATTCGGTGTTGTCTGTGGCTTGAGGTTGCTGTGCTTGTCCGTCGCTGTTGATGGTGGAATTGCTGAGATCAATGTCACGGACGGGAAGATTGGGACCTGTGTTGGTGCCAGGATTCGAGGTCGTGTTGGTACCTGGGCCTTGGCCTGTGAGGAGACCTTGATTTGGGTTGGTCATCTTGTAGCGAGGCCTGTTGAGGAGATGATGATACGGACAGAGATGTGGGAACGTGAGACAGATATATCATTCCGTCTTGATTGCTGCTACGACGAGAAGAGACTGCATTCGAGCATGCGAGATGCAGAAAGTTGACTGAAGAAAGTGCTAAATCACGGCCTTTGAGAAGCAAAGAAGCATCACGATTGCTCCTTCTTTGTAGCAGCCGCAAGAACGAAGCAAACATGACGACGTCTTTGTGTATCAAAGCAAAGTATCGGTCGAGGAATTCTAGATCCCCATCTTGAGTCTGTAGGTACAGTTAGCCCTTGATATTCACTGAGCGGCCTTAGTCCAACCAGAATTGATGGCCCCTTTCACTCACAAGACACGCAAGCGCCATTGACAGTTTATATGCAAAGTACTGCCAGCTCTCCTAACAATCACCCTTGGTCTGATGGTCAGCATCAATGACTAAAGCTAATCATTGTCTTGGCAGAACTCCCTGTCGACCAAATCAACCAAGCCCAGATCCTAAGATCTCGAGTTCGAACCTTCTCATCAGCTAATACTTTCGCCAGTCCGACCAATTACCCAATCAACTTGTTCATATGGTCTCTTGATAGACGCGCTCCTGTGGAAAGGTGGTCAGGTCACTATCGGAGGCTGGAGGAGAAGACAAATGGATTGATGAGAAAGATGGTAAGTCACAAATTTCCAATCTGTCAGACCGGTGATTCTTTTTGCTCAAGTCGCCTTTATAGAGAGCCTGGTGCATGGTTTGTGTTTTTCGCTGCACAGGTTTTTGTACGTGGCTACGAATGAACTTATTGACGTTGGCGTACCGTATCGTCTGCATCAAGCAACAACCCAGTGTGAGAGACAGATACACATCTTGTGCGCATTCTGTACCCAAGCAGCCATGTTGCCGTCTACTAGGTTCTCAATGGCACTGCCACATCTCCTACACTGCCTGACCTTTGCATTCGGTGGTATCGCACACTTGCGCAGCACGTCGTACTGCTGCTTGCTGGCTCGCTTGTTCGCTTCTTCGTCTTCGCCCAGACCCAGCCAAGCAGTATCTGCAGTGTAGATTGCGACACCGTCAATCTGATTTTCCAGACGCGGCATAATCTCGCCGAACAATCTTTGTAGCACTGGACTCAATGCTTCAGGAATGTCGGCATCAACGAGCATACCCTGCTCGTAGAAGCTTCTTTGGGGAGGCGACGACTGCGCAGCTTGGTAGGTTGCACGGACATTGCCGTCAATCTCTGCGACGAGCTGCTCGAATAGCCTGATCTCGAAGGGAAGTTCTGGACCCATCATTGCTTCCATGTGTGATAGTTCAATGCTATCACGAATGTCATTGGTCCTGCTGCTATGACGCACCTTCTCCTGAGTCTTGACAACACGCATAGCAAAATTACGAATCAAGTTGCCCAGCATGCCCAGAAGTGCGCGTGATGTACTGCTGAGCAGAAGATGCAGAGTTGCAGTATTTCTCTCGTGCACATAAGCCAGGACTTTTTCTCGGTCGAAGGTGCCCTTGCAAAATCGCATCATCTCGATCATGTCATCGAAGATGAGCGTCATCAGGTCCAACGACCATCTGACCAATCCTTTGAGTGAAACGAACAAGCTGGACTCCAAGTTGTTCATCCCCCTGAATTGCGAAGTCATGCTCAGCGTTTGTGCAATATTAGTGCATACTGAGCGAAGGTTCAGCAACACCCATGCTGCCTTTGCAGGGATGTCTCGTCTTTTGGGATCGGTCTGGTAGCTAATAATCAGCTGTGCACTGGCGATTCTGTACAAAAGACTGTCTTTCAAGACTCTGCCAGACTGCAGTTTAGGGTCATCGAGGGAAAAGTCAAGGTTGCGGTTTATCGTCCGGAAGATCTCGCTGATGAATCTGCGTCGAAGACTCCTGTCTAGATCCGTCGGAATCACAGATAGTAGGTCATCGAAGCTGATCTGGTAGCAGGTCACAATTCCGAGTTCTCGAGCCAGAGATACAACAGCGGCTTGTGCGAGATCTGCAACAGTCAGCTCCAGGATCAATGAATGGTTAATGTAATGTCATACCGTTGTCATCTTTGGCATCCTTCCAGCCGTGCAAAAACTCAGCGTTGTGTAATTGGATAGTGCCATCTGGTTTGGTGATGACTGAAGTTGCCATACTAGGCGACAGAGATATGTCGATACATTCCGAGGCCAGGAAAGAAAATCCGTTCTGAGGTAGACTTATAGTTTTGTTGCTATCTCCGTCTGCCACGATGACTTGCATGGTTTCTCGAGAACGAAACTCGACCATACCATCGCTCGTTGCAAAGGCAAATGTGTTATGATATACGTTACTCTGGAGAGCCAGTATAGCCTTTTGTGAGAACACGTCTTCCATTCGATACAATCTTTGCACAGACTTGTTGGCAGTGGGTTGAGCAGCTGTCGGCTTCAAGCCCTTAAAACTGTCGTGCAATGTAGCGTCGGTCTGCTGGAGGTCCCATCGAGAGATTATGCTGAACTTGCCGCCGTGGTCCTGCGCAGCGCTAGTAAATACGGCCACAACAGTGAATGTGCTGTTTTCAATGGCCTGTGAGATTGGTTCTATGTGCAACGATGATAATTGAGCGCTTGCTGCTCGTTCCGAGGACTGAGGAACACATCGATCGAGAAGCTCGACATGCAAAATGGCCATCTGAGGGTTAAGAGTGGCTTTGTGCGTATTGCCATCACCAGCATTAGCATTCCAGTTGATCATGATCTTATAAAGACGCAATCGTTTAGAAGCATCGTATGTGATCATGACGAGATGTTCTGCCAAAGTCAGCCCAGGCGTACAGAGATGGGGGCAGATATTACTCACGATTTGCTTGACAAAAGGCGGCATGCGTGAGTACGTCTCCTGAATCGGTCAGGTTATCTAGAGTCAAGACGAACTGCGACCATGGCTGGCCCGGCTGTTCGTAGATGAGCTTGAGATGACATCTGCGAGTAACGCACAAAAAGGCTGCTTTGTTATCGATCGGGTTTGAGACACCATGGATATCATGAAGTCTCATCGTGTTGCTCCATCGGTTACCCTCTTTAGCAGCGGGATTTATCAGTGCAGTCTATGATCCAGGTCAGACAATCACTCCAGCGCCAACACATGTAAGACTTACACGCGTCTGACCCGCAAGGTTAAGAGGAAGCCAGTGAAGGCCGACTACTTGATTTAAATCATCGACAGTACTGGTCAAATTCGCAGGGCGGCGTTCGAGACTATTCAAGGCATGGGTCAAGCTGAATAATGTGAAGCGACCAAACTGATCTGTGATGACCAGATCCAGACCAGAAGTACTCCACTCAACATGGGTGAAGATGGCACCCTCTGATGCATTGACTTCTGTTTCGTCAGACAAGGACCATTTGGCGGAACTCTTGTCGCGACAGAGCGCGCGCACGAAGACTTTGCGAGAATCTGCAGATATTTGAGCAACACAACTGGTCCTGGACCATGCTAGCCTCCTGGCGAGAGGTTACTGTATATCCAAAGCAACGACGTAAAAGCAAAAGATCAAACTTACTGGCAACAGCCTACGATGTGAGAGCGCTCGATTCGTTGAGAAAGTGCATCAGTGTCAAAAGTGGCAGCGATGGCGGCGTTGATGCCCTCTTCGCCAAACAAGTCGTCAACGTAATTGTCCATGCATGCGACAATGAACCTCTTCTACAGAGTCACGACTTGCAGAGCCGAGATGTCGAGGCTTCTCGAAAGAAGACAAAGGCTTCACGGACTTCAGAATAAGTCGAAGCCTTGGTCGCAAAGGGACAAAGCGGCCTCCAGAATCTAGAAAGAGCGACTTGCGCCAACGAGATGGTCGAGAGCGTATGCTGTCTGCAGCAGCGGTTGACAACGAGTATGGAAAGGAATGCGAATGGCGGACTGGAATTGGTGCCAAGAGGAATCTGAGGAAAGAACGGTGAAGTCATTCGGTCACTGTCGGCGACGGCCAAAACAAACAGCAGGGCTTGGTTGCGAATGCGGGAGACGGTCGTGCCGCGGCGCTGCCGGTGGCTTCGACTCTTGACTGTGTCTCAGCACCACTTCAAGGTTCTCCACGCCCGCTCTTTGCAGATTCTCCCACTTTTGTCACGCTTTTTCTTGCACCCGGTCGCATTGTTCTTTCTCCAAGGCTCACGAATCTCGGCGCTTCTGTTCCTTGCCGTCTCTTCGCTCTATTACAACCAATGGTCGCTGCTGCCGGGTGATTGTGGAATAGACAGCGGCCTTCCTGACCGCGCGCCCGACTTCCTGACCGAGCTCCTTCCTCGTCGACCGCAGCTGCTATGGACGGCTACGACTCGGACGGCAGCTCGTTATTGAGCTCGCCCAAGTCCCCTACTCCCCCTCCTGAACTGCAGAAGAACCCCTACCCCTCTCCGCCCCGGTCAAAACACTCGTCGCAATCTGCCTCTCCCTCTCCCGACGACCAGATGGACGCTTCCGACAGCCAACGCCCAGCCAAGCGACGCCGAATCAGCGAAAAGCCTTCACGCACCACCGAGTACCTCGACTTGACAAAGGATTTGCGCCCGGACGAAAAGACCCAACTGGATCGCGTCTTGAACGTTCTGCACAAGCGCCAGAAGATTGTCGTCGTCGCTGGCGCTGGTATTTCCGTCTCGGCTGGCAGTAAGCCCACACTTCTTTTCGGCATCGCGTCGAGACGTCACTAACGCTCCACAGTCCCTGACTTCCGTTCGTCAACCGGTCTTTTTAATTCTCTCCGCGCTCAGCACAACCTCAAAGGTTCCGGAAAGGATCTTTTCGACGCGTCGCACGTTTACAAGGATGCTTCTTCCACCGCTTCTTTCCACCAAATGGTTCGAGAAATGTCCCACATGACCAAATCCGCCCGACCGACCCCGTTCCACCAGATGTTAGCCACGCTTGCACAACAGGATCGCCTCCTACGACTCTACTCGCAAAATGTCGATGGAATTGACACGTCTCTAGAGCCGTTAGCGACGCGTATTCCTCTGCAGAAAGAAGAAGGTAAATGGCCAAAGACCATTCAATTACACGGCGGACTCGACAAGATGGTCTGCTCAAAATGTCACGAGCTTTCCGATTTCCACGCAGACCTTTTCGACGGTCCTGTGCCACCTGTCTGCACCAATTGTGAAGAGCTTAATAGGGTTCGCACCGAGGTTGCGGGAAAGCGCAGCCATGGTGTTGGTATGCTGCGTCCCCGCATGGTTCTCTACAACGAGCACAACCCAGACGATGAAGCCATCGGGGCCGTAACGCGTGAGGATCTCCGCAAGCGTCCGGATGCCATCATAGTGGTCGGTACAACTCTCAAGGTTCCAGGTGTCAAGAGAATTGTACGTGAAATGTGCGCAACTGTACGCGACAGAAAAGACGGTGTAGCGATCTGGATCAACGCAGGCCCTGAACCCTCTGGCAAGGAATTTGAGGATTGCTGGGACATTGTAGTCAAAGGCACTTGTGATGAAATTGCCAGACACGCTGCTCTGAGACAATGGAACGAACAAGATATGGGCGTTCCTGTGTCTGAGGAAAGTCTGGAGAGAGCCCGTCAAAACCAGCCTATGGTCTCAATAGTGCGAACTTTCAAGGCTCCGCCCAAGGATTTCACGCCTATGCCTTCTCCCCAGGCACCTACAAGTACACCTCTTACAGGCCGCCGTCATGGCAATATCGTCGACAACTCTTTCAGTGAGGAAGAGGATTTGGTCGAGATCGAAACACCTTCACGGCGCGCCGAGAAGAAGCCCAATCCCTTCAATCTGCTCGGCAAGACCAAACCAATTGTCGCGAATCGAAAAACTACGTCAAAAGCCTCAGGTGCGAGAGCAAAAGCTACTACGAAGAAGAATGCGTCAAAGACGGACCCGCCAAAACCACAGGTCAGGATCGACCAGACGCTCAAGTCAACCAAGACCGCTACTGCTGCAATCAAGGTGGAGAAGAATGCAAAAAGCGGTGCCGCTTTCGACGACATTGCCGCAAAAGACGTCCGGCTCAATTCGCCACGATCCAGGTCAGCAGACAGACCTGTCAAGACTTGAAAATAGCCAAGCGTAACGTGTTTGATGAAATGGTATTGTTTTCTTGGACTCGCCCTCTGCCGGAATGTATCTTAACTGTCCGCATGGCTGGAGAGGCTGGCGTTTATGTGCTCTTACGTGGCAATACTTATCTCGGTGGGAAGGATGCATACAAGCCTGCATCTGCATTATGCATGGAGTTGAGGTGGTAGCTCTTGCTGTTTCTGGGCTGGCTCTTTGTTCGCTTTTGCTAGGCACTCAGATGGTGTCATTACATTGTTTCGCTAGACGCTACAACTGTGTCTCTATTTTTATCGGTATTGTAAGGTTACTCACGAATTCAGAATTGTTGATCTTCACGCTATTCTTGCAGGTCGTTTTTTAGACTGCTGTGAATGGCAGGCGCGTCAGCTGCGGGGATGATGTTGACGCCATTAGTAACTCGCTATGCCGAACTCGACCGATTCATCATCATACTTCCTGCTTACTGACCTGCTGTCTATCGACAAGGGCCGCTTTGCGTTCAAAGAAGACAACCAGACTCGTGTACACCATGTCCAAAGTCGACGACGTCAAAGCTTTTGCGGACAAGGATGGCCATTTCCGAAGACAACCATCGAAGTTTCGCGAGTTCATCTCAAGGGAATCAGGAGCGAAGTTTCCACCCGAGAAGGATCGTTATGTATGTTCCTCGTAAACATTCACGTTTTTGAAGGAGGAAGAGAGCTATCGATTATGATTGAGTCAGGATCAAGCATCAAGTCTGACGAGCCAACAGGTCCTCTACATTAATTGGGGATGCCCTTGGGCCAACCGTACAGCCATTGTCCGTAAGCTCAAAGGGCTCGAAGGTATCATTCAACTAGTCGTGATGGACTACGTGATGTTTCCTGAGGGCTGGGGCTACAGCGGGCGCGACGGGACGGCCGATAGAGATCCCTTCTACGGATTTACTCGTCATCGCCAACTCTACGAGAAAGCGGAACCAGGTTACGAAGGCCGTGTCTTGGTACCCACGCTATGGGACAAGAAGGCTGAGACTATTGTCAACAATGAGAGCTCTGAGATTATCCGCATGTTCTACACCGAGTTCGATGACTTGCTACCTGAGAAGTTCCAAGAAAAGAGCCATCCCCTTGGCGGATACTATTCAGACTCACTACAACAGCAGATTGACGAGTTCAACGAGTGGATATACGACACTATCAACAACGGCGTTTACAAGTGTGGCTTCGCCAGCTCACAAGAAGCCTATGACAAGAACGTCGAAATCCTGTTCAATAGCCTCGATCGAGTGGAGGCTCATCTTGAGAGATCAGAAGGACCGTTCTTGTTCGGCAAACATCTCACCGAGGCAGATATCAGGCTGTACCCTTCGATCGCAAGATTCGACGTTGCATACCACAATATTTTCAAGTGTAATCTCAAGATGATCAGACATGATTATCCGAAGATCGACAAGTGGTACAGAAACATCTATTATGACGAGGGAGAAGAGACCAGAGGAGGTGCATTCAGGAAGGCGACGCACTGGGATGCTGTGAGTTCCTTCTCTGTGGTTTGTGTGTGATGACTGTGCTGACATGATATGGCAAGATCAAATTCGGATACGCTGGTGCTAAGAAGCTTCAAGTCGTTCCCAAAGGCCCAGTGCCAGATATCATGCCCAAGGACGCTTGAAAATGACCAGTCCTTGTCTGATATAGAACTCACATCAGCTCACATACAACCATATTATACCCTGATATAGTGATTCGGAATTTGAACACACCGGTCTTGTTTGACTATCTGGATTCTCATCTTGAGAACGACAACCCCCTCAGGTCTGCCAATCTCTTAGGAGCTCTCCTCCCAGACGCTACTTCTTTTCTAAGTTTTCCTTATGGTAGTTATGTGATTCGCACATGCTCATCATCTCAATTCATCGTGAGGTACGTCCTTGTAAGGATAGTGCGTCCGATAACCGCTATTGATGAAGATGTTCTCTTGCTCGGCGGGGACGTCAGTGATGAGGTTTGTGACGACATTTGCCCGAATTCGTGATTTCGCGGTCTTGGTGTTCATCGTTCCTTCGTAACTCATGAAAATGGCAGCGAGCCCGGCCACATGTGGGGCAGCCTGTGAGGTACCGCTGAGGGACAAAGTCTGGCTTCCCACCCAGTAAGATTCCACGCCGCCTCCAGGAGCGATGAAGTCGACGCGAAAGCCATAGTTGGAGTTTCGATACCACTGGTAGGTACCCAGCGAGGCCGCAACAGTGATGACCTTGTACGAATCTCCTGGATAGTTTCCAACTTGACTTATGGGTAGCCCGTCGTTTCCAGCCGAAGCTACCAACACAATACCAGCGTCGTCTGCCAGCTTGACAGTTCTCCTCAACGCTTCGGTGTTTTTCGAACCGGATTGAAACGACATGTTGATCACAGATCCCTTCCAGCCGGGCTGGGACTTTTTTGCATTGTGGTCGTCTATCACCCACCTGATACCTTTCTCGGCCTCGCTTGCTCTTACCACACCGCTGGCATTGCCCACTTTGACAGAAATGACGTTACACTTCTTGCACACCCCGAACTTGTCGCTTCCGACAATTCCAGCGACGTGCGTGCCATGGCCGTGAAGATCCTACCTCACGTCAGAAATTTTCGATACATGCTGGACTTGAGACTTACATAATCTCCCTCATATTCGATCAAGTTCTGTCCGTGACTGAATCTAGGGCTGAGCTCATTCAGCTGTTGGGTGAAACCCGTGTCTAGCACATAGACATTGACGCCTTGTCCAGCAGTCCTGAGATAATAGTAGGTGTCATCGGATGGGTTCTGCTGGTTTTCGGAGAGCATTACAAGGTTCCATGGAGCGGAAGGTTGCGTGTCACGCTTTCTTAACGTGCTATTGGTTGTGAAGCCTTGGCGATTCTGCTGGACATGGTGAGCGGAGGTAATACACAAGTTGTGTTGCTTCAACTTACCTGTGAGGTAGGGACAGGTTCGGCAGGCTCTCCAATATCAATGAGTTTGGCAGCGTTCTGCGCCACGATCAAGACATTTGGATCACTACGGATCAAGGCGAGGATTTCCTCCTCAACATGAACAAGGCTACCATGATCCTCGTGATCGAACTTGATATGATAAGCGTTCAAGCATCCAAGAACGCGGGTGATTGGTAGCTCTTGACCAATGTGATTCCAATGCTTTTCGAGTGTGTAGTTGTCGTTAAGGTGGATCGAAAATTCGTGTGGAATGAGTCTTGCAGGATTTAAGCTCAGGTTGATTCAAATCGAGGTGGTGTACTTACGTCCAGCCATCGCTGTCTTGCTCTGGACCTTCGTGGTGGATATACGCAGAAGGTGCCTCGGTAACGTTGCCGACAGGAGATGCTTTGGCGTGAAATCCTATTAGGAAAATATTGAAGAATAGCACCACAAGAGAGCCAAAGTGCCGTGAGCTAGTCATATCGAAGCTGACGATGCGCAGGTCGGTATCAGTGTGTAAGCTTAGCTGTTGATGATAGAAGATAACAAGATGGCAATGGTCGATACTTATACCTTCGAATGATATGATCACCCATCACGAGCATTGTCCGAGGCCGCCATTAAGGCTCAGGACGATATCAGGCCATGACCCTCCAAGAATCCTTCCCGAACTGTGCAGAGATTGTAGTGGGATCAAGCTGATTCATCTCGCATGTATGTTTGCGGGCTTGAGTCTCAATCGTTCTTGAGGAAATGATCCCAGACCAAATATGCAGTCTAACAAAGCTTGAGCCGTCGTCGCCTCTGAGTGCTCGGTTTGGGAGCATTCAGAACTCATAGAAACATGTGCAGAAAAGCTAGTTCCCGGTTAACTATTGCAGCTTTGACTGCAATGCCCTGAAAATCGGTCAAACCCATACCAAGGGTTGACCATTTTTACGTCTTCAGACAACCCGGGTGCGGTTGGCCTTGGGCGCCTGATCTTCAAGTCGCGTGTCATGCGCCATTGGGATGTTTCATGACTCAGCTGACGCGTTTGGCTAGCACACAAGCGTGACCGTCAAGAGTTTGGTGTTTGTAGAAGCTATACGGTCAAAGATGCAAGCTGTCGAGCTGGCGCAGGCCGCCTGAAGGCGGATTGCCAAGAAACTGGCCTCATTCTACCTGCTCATGTACTAGCCTGAGTCGCAAGTATTCGAGTCTATTTCTCATCCAAACCAGCGATTGGACTCGCGACATTCTAACCATATAAAGGCTTGAGTCAGCGTGTGCTGTGGATTCTTCAGATTCTCATCTTCACACTCCAATTAATATCTTCTTCCTGCGGGCAGCCCTTCAATCATGGCTCGGATCTTCCTTACGTTTCCTTTTCTAATCCTGGTTACTTGTTGCTTTCTTGGGCTTGTCCACTCGCATACACGCCGTGTCTGGATGGTCGGGCTCAGAGAAGGCCAGACGGTCGAAAAACATCTCGAATTTGTAGGCCGCCCGGTAGCAGTCGAAGAACGCAGACCAGAGATCAACGGATACACGGCTTCCATCTCAGATGACGACACAGAGTTATTCAAAGCCATTCGTAAAGATCCAAACGTTGGATTTGTGGTCAAGATGTCGGAAGACTATTTCCGCAACATTGAAAAGATCATAGAAGATGGGTGGGATGAAGACGACCGCGACTTGTACGAATACATGACATACCCCAATCACCACTGGTATGATCTGCAAGACAGAGATCACGAGATTATCACTGCCCACGACGGAGGGGTGTAAGTGCCTTGCTCGCATTGTTTGCTTGACCTACTGCTTACAAGGCATAACAGCAAAGTTCATCTATCATGGAGAGTCAGACTCGAAGAGGGATATACCGTTGACGAGCACATATATCGCATCACTGGAGAGAAATCCCCGCCCTTCAGGATTGTGCGCAGCAGCTTTGTGAACAGCTACACGGTCGACTTTGCCGATGAGGAGCAAGAGAAAAGGTTTTGTCGCTTGATCCAAGCTGATCCTCGTGTGGAAAACATTGGACCTGTTCGAGGCTACACGATGAACGATGAGATTCACTACGAGTCCCATGATGTATGTTTATCCTCCGAGCCAACGGCTGTCCGCTGACTAGATCAGGAATTGTAAGAAGTACAATGGATATGCAGAGGCATGGACAGGGTGATGGTCGAAGCATGAGTAGGGCAGGGTAGATCCGCAGTAGCGGAGATTAGATAACAGCTCGCCGCAAAGCTCCACAAAATTTCCCTTTTCCCTTCTGCAACTCTTTTGCCCGCCCGCGCGCTTAGTGAATTTTGCCCGTCGACGATACCAAACCTCAACACCACACATACAAGATGCCCAAAGCCCCCGGAGGAGACGCGCGTCAAATGAGACGTCACAACCCATTGTCGGAAGACTACGCACCCTCGAACCCGCACAAGCAAAAAGCACCCAAGAGAAAAGGCCGCTCCAACGCCGGCGACGACGACAATGAACAACAAGCATACATCGACTCGAAAGCGTCAAGGAAGATTATCGCTCTAGGACAGGACTTGACCGCCGAGGAGGACGCAGAGCTCGAAGCGCTCAGACCGCAAAACGGAACGAAATCGGCCTTTGAGTTCGAGAGAAGTCTGCGCGATGAGGAGGACTCTGACGAGGAGGCTGGTGTGCCGGAAGATGACGAGGCATGGGGAGACGAGGAAGATGAGGAGGTAGAAGAGGTCGAGGTAGACCCCGAGGATCTGGCCATGTTCAACAAGTTCAACCCCGAGTTCGACCCTGCGACACTGCTGGCGCCGGCAGAGGACCAAGGAGAGAGCACCAACCTTGCAGATTTGATCTTGGAGAAGATTGCTCAACATGAGGCCAGTCAGGCCCAAGGGCACGTCATTCGTGGTGGTGGTGCCCCCGAGGATGCCATTGAACTGCCCGCAAAGGTCGTCGAGGTCTACACCCAGTACGTCTGCAGAGTCCCGCACAAACATATCCGCCAACTAACACAGATGCCAGAATCGGCATGATCCTCTCGCGATTCCGCTCCGGCAAGCTCCCCAAGCCCTTCAAGATCCTGCCCACCCTCCCTCAATGGGACACGCTCCTCTCCATCACCCGCCCCGACTCGTGGACCCCCAACGCAACCTACGAAGCCACCCGCCTCTTCACCTCATCGCGCCCCGCCGTCGCCCAAGCCTTCATTCACGACATCCTCCTCGACCGCGTCCGCGACGACATCCGCGAGACCAAAAAACTAAACGTCCACCTCTACAAAGCCCTCAAAAAGGCCCTCTACAAACCCGCCTGTTTCTTCAAGGGCCTGCTGTTCCCTCTGCTGGCCTCGGGCACCTGCACCCTGCGCGAGGCCCACATTATTTCTTCCGTCCTCGTTCGCGTCAGTATTCCAGTCTTGCACTCCGCAGCAGCCATCCATCGTCTCTGCGAAATCGCCGCCGAGCAAATGACCGACAACCTCGAAGCCGGCGGCGCAACAAACATCTTCATTCGCGTGCTGCTCGAGAAAAAGTACGCATTGCCCTACAAAGTCGTCGATGCACTCGTGTTCCACTTTTTGCGCTTCCGCGCCGTGGACGCGGATGCAATGACCGATGCGCCGCTTACCATCAAGAGCGGCGAAAAGCTGCCCGTGCTGTGGCATCAGTGCTTCCTCGCTTTTGCGCAGAGATATAGAAACGATATTACTGAGGATCAGAGGGAGGCGCTTTTGGACTTGCTGCTCGTCAAGGGCCACAAGGCTATTGGACCGGAGATTAGAAGGGAGTTGTTGCAGGGTAGAGGCAGAGGTGTTTTGGCTCCCGAAGTGGCCATGGCTGGTGTGGATGGTGATGACACCATGGTTGATATCCAGTAGATCTAGTCTTGTGCCTTTTTCTTCTGCATGTTCAAAGGGTTTTATATCATTAACCAAAAAGGAATGGCGTTTGGGCGAATTCACTCCCTGGCGCTGGTGTCAAGTACACGGGTTTGATCTTGTTCTTACTCTGATCTCCGAAATGCATCATGAATCGTGCCCTGGACCATGAACCTGTACAGATCAAGAGGTTCTCCATCTGCTTCAAGTGACCCTGTCTTGACACGAAATGTGGGGCTCAGTTTTCATCCTCGACGAACTCACATCTTTACACTTTAGACATGTTCAACCACATTCAAGGAACGAAAATGCATTCGAGCAAACCCCCAAAAATGGACACCCCAACACCTTTCCCCAACGACCCAAAGACTTTGGAGTCCCCGATGGTCATTTCGACTGGCAGCGACCGTCCTTATCCCTAACCTCAAGCAAAAAATGTCGGTTGACATGGAAAAACTCTGGTACATCATTCCTCTCAATCTGCCATCAAACCATCACAGAGAGATCCTCACCGCCCATAAAACACAAAAACTCTGCAAATGACGCCCAGAAACGAGTGCCCCCTAATGGATGATGAGAACGAAGCGGCGTGTGGATGCAAAGGGAATGTGTTCCAGCCATTCGAAAGAAAGAAAAATGCCAGACAAAAAAAAGAAGAAAAAACTGCAGCATCGAGGCTGCAAAGCATCGTCGTCGTCGTCTCATTAAAAATGCGTATCTCGTAACAAATGGGAAATGGCGGACTCTTATTGCCTCGAATAAGGTCGGTTCATGGCTGCGATTTCGCGGGCTATTGTGCCCCACTCGAGCTCTCTGCGGACTGGCTTGCCGCGCTTGAGGCACTGGTGTTCTTCCCACTTTAGCAATTCGTACCTGGGTCTGGTCAGCTGGTTGTCACTGGACTTGTCGCCTTTGTGTCTTACGTGAATCGCAGGTGAGGTTGTATGATGACGTTCAGGCGGCGGGCCCGGACGAAACAGTATGCGCGAGGGAGTGAGAGTCCAAGCTCATTCATCACCTCTGCGATACAGATTGTTGCAGATCTGGATACACCTACTCGGCAGTGGACAAGAGTGGCCACGCCAGCTTCTCTTCCCTTTCCTGTTGACAACAAGGTTAACATCGGGACTGGCATATCAGCAGCCAACAACTTACTAATGAATTCTAAGCACCTGGAGAACGAAGATGTAAGCGGATCTACACCGTTGTCCTGCACGCCATCGACATAGAGGATGCTGTCTTTTGTGCGAGCGTCGTCCTTCCATCTCTTGGTCTCATCGCTGGTCCAGCTGATCGTCTCACCAACACTAAGGATCTGTCCGATGTTGAGCTCACGCAGCAAGTCTGGATTGTTTGCGTGGCCCAAATTTCCGAGATACATGTAATTCATGATTCTGGATGGGAACGAGCCGTCCATCTTACCGAGCCATCGAGGAGTAGGCTGGCACAGCGCTGCCATGGAGTCGGTCGAGTTGGGCGATGCTTGCAAAATTCTGGGCTGAATCGAACTCAGAAGAGCGACATCGGTGGGATATGAGAAGAGGTTACGATGATGCTTGGTGTGAAGCTCGACGTAAGCTCTGTCTACTGTCGCGCAGTTGGCGTACATGTAATAGGCGAGTGCCAACAAGGACGATTCAGTGTATCCATCTGTGCAGTGGATGAGAATCTTTCTGCCTTCACGCCCAGCATCGAGATCGAGATCGAGATCCATCATGCCAATGTCACCATCAACATCCCGGTACTTGGGCGGGGTCATCTGCTGACTGTCCTTGCGGTAAATCGGTTCTTCGTGATCCGGGTTTGCTTGTCTGTATAGCCATGCTACCGTGTCCATCAAGGCATCCACCTCGGCCTGAGACCAAGTTGGAGGCATTATCGAGCCAGAGCCTGGGAACTCGAGCTGAGGAATCGCGTTGTTGGATACTTTCGGGTTGGACAGGAGGCTCTCCATCAGATGGAAGGCCTTTTTGTCCGGTAGTTGAGCTGGATCGGTTGCTTCCACAAAGAGATCGTAGGCTTGTGCTGCGGAAGGCAGTGCTGCATCTGGATCCGATGGTACTGTCAACGAAGCGTCAGGTGTAGGGCCAAGCCACACATTGTTCGCAATCTCGGTGGCCGAGGACATGGTGTGCATCTCATATCTCTCCGAGTGGACTTTGTACACGTCAGCTGAGTCGTCTCGCAGTCGAACGAAGAGTCACCTACAAAAGTCCATGACTGCGCCCGTCATGTTTCCATTGTCGTCGATGGCTACAACCTCTGGATGCTCGGCTTGTAACTTTGCGAACGAATCTGGACGAAGATTAGAGTTAATTGGCTATCCAGGACTTGGTTTAATTACCTTTCAGCACGTATGTGTGGAACTGGGGGACTTCAATATCGTTGTCTCTGTCTTTTTCTCTCCAGACTTTCTGAGCTCTGGCGATGATGGACGCCAGCTTGTTGACCGCCGTCTTGGAGGTCTTGTCATCAGCATAGATGACAATGTCACTCATGGTGGCCATCTTGACCGCTTGAATCTGAAAATTTCGAATGGAAAAGCCATCTCTGGGATCGACGTCAAGGAAGGTTGAGATTTGCTCGCCGGTCTTGGTCGCAAGCAGCAGCTCATCGGGCGAGATGGCACCTCTGATTTTGGAGTGACTAAGGTCGCCCCCTGCCTTGACGACTGTTATGCCACGTAAAGTGCGAGGAGCCCGTCGAAACTGCTTCTTGTTGCGCGCCGAGAAGTAGGTTAACTGGATGTTGTTCTCGGGGTGTAGGCCATGGAGCCAGGGAAAGACGGTCTTTGTGTCTGGTAAGGGGCGCGTAGCAGTGTGTTCCAATGCTCGGTGAAGCTCTTGAGCGCTCAATGCATAGACGGGAGGGCTATCGCCAACTTTGGGGTATCTCTCGGCTTCGACCAGCAGAGAAGGTATGTCGATTACTTGCTGACTGCCAGGTGCTTCGGGAGACCCCGGCGGAGTCTCGAGCTGCTGTTGTTGTAGCTTGGTCGGTGTGGGACCAGGAGAACATGTGTCTGGAAGGTGCTTGTTTGGTACGGCTGTTGGCTTTCCTCGGATCGAGGTGTTGATGTTCTGCTGCGAACCCGATGCTCGCGGACCCACCGGCGCTGGTCTTGCACAGACTGTAGCCATCAGAGCGTTGGTTTGAGCTTGAGCGCTGGTCGATGAGAGGACAGCCTACGCTCAGGTTGTGTTTTGAAGTCGAGAATTGAATCACTTCAAGTCGCTTGAGATGAGGAGATGGCGCGTTCGACGACTGACGTCTTGCGTAGGGCTCTAGTGCCAATGGCCTTTGTTTACCTGGAACTGATAAGAAGGTGGAGATAAGGTGATCTGCGAAGCGGAGATGCTAAAGATTGACAGATGAACAACTCAAAGGCGCCGAGAGAACAAGAGTGGCTATATCAATTGTCGCCCGCTCGACACAGTATTGATGAAGCAGAGCAAAATGGTTGAGGAACTGCAAGTAATACTTTTAGGACAGCGGCACTCCCGTACATGTGATTGCTTCGAGGCAGGAGGATCGTCCGAGCGCCCAACTGCGGGGACGACGGGCGTTAGTGAACGGGGAAACCTTCACGACACCACCATTGGCGCGAACCCTTGGCGAATCTCCCTGGCCAGACTGCTTTGTGCCATGCTCTTGTCAAGTCAACATTGAACTTCTGTCTTCATCGAGGCAAAAAACGGTGACTGTGGAGATTCTTGTGCGAAAAGTGGCAGTTTTCATGTCGTCTGCTTGCGCAATTGGCAGGATTGCGGCGCCTTGCTATCGCTCAGGGTCTCAGAGGTCCCGAACGATTTGGATTTGTGATGCGCCGGCAGTGCCGATCCCACATTCTCATCGAACGAGAGCCCAGACGGCCGCCATGCCAGCGAACGAGTGGTACGCCTTGCCGTTTGTCTTCCATTCCTACTTTCATCA
The DNA here is from genome assembly GCA_023848595.1 of Aureobasidium sp. EXF-10727. Taxonomy (NCBI): domain Eukaryota; kingdom Fungi; phylum Ascomycota; class Dothideomycetes; order Dothideales; family Saccotheciaceae; genus Aureobasidium; species Aureobasidium sp. EXF-10727. The sequence goes on from SWBF01000010.1 coordinate 189,219, forward strand.
CGTTGCAGCAGAATTAGATTGCTGTTTGCGACGTACTCTCCTCAATCGGTCCAAGGCCAAAACATGCCGACGACGTGTACCGACAAGGTGAGCGCCCTTGCTTTTTTCTCGCTCTTCCACCCGGTTACCTTGAGGCTTGGGCGCCCAGGCAGAAACCCTAGACAAGTCAGGCCAGCTCGCGTGCTCCGCGTCCCCACATGTCGGATCCTGGCACAATCCGGACAGCAACATGCGGGAGGGGCGTACCTCGCCGCTTAGAATACTTCAAGCCTGATCCAGATGGTGTGTCTTCCTCGAATATCTTCACAGAAGTAGTCAAGAGCATAGATTCAAGATGGTAGAAATTTCACTTGGTGCTTTTCGTGGCAACCTTAGAGGTAAGGCTACTTTGAGTAGGTGCATGTACCCTCAAGGTCGAGTCCTTGAAGTACTTTACCTCAAATCACCAAACGAGGGGAAACCCGCGGGGTACGCATCCGGCGAGATGAGCGAGCTGGGTACTCTACAGCCTTGTCCATCGTCGATAGCAAGCAATCGATACATCGTTCGACTGTGATCTCCTTGGGCCGTCTGAAACGCCTTGTGGTTCGTTCAAGAGAAGAACCGTGAGACGTGTGCGAGGTCATTGTGCTGCATGCTACCAAACCACGGCCACAAGAAGGCTTGCCTCGGGGCTTGGTACATGCCGTGTACGTGAGGTACGTACTGTGCAACGCTCACGGCAGGGAGCCGCAAGATTGTGACAGTGTGTCTAGATCGATCGATTTGAACATGCCCAAATCGGCACTTTGTAGCCAACATCTTCAGACTCTTCTCACCACTTTGGACAAGGAACTGTCCAACTCCTCGGTCTGTCTGTCGGGCAGGATTGCAAGGAGCAATGAAATTTGAAGTATCCTTGCGACTCTGTGCTCACACTCGATCAGCATTTAACCTCTGTGTGAAGCACTCTGAGCGAAAGGTTTACACATGACACCAGGCTCTCTACGAACCATGCCCATGGCTTCCCCGAAGCGGTCAGATATAGCTTGCGTGAATATGGTGTTCAGAGCATACATCTCCAATTACGTACAGAGAACTCAAAAGTGTATCGGGCCATAACCATATCTATCAAACCATCAATCCCAAACTCCCGCTATGCAAGACTCCCCTGCTTAACAACTCTCAAAGACCCCAGTCTGAACCTCAAAACACCCCATACGCGTGAATATGCTGTTCAAAACAAAGCTTGTCTCATGCAGCCTCATCATCGCGAATCTCCTGCTGCAAAACGATAGAGTAAACACTAGCTTTGAGCAGTGTAAACACCGTCGACGTCTTTCTCTCCAAGCCTCTCAACGCATCGAGGATCTCTGCGCTGGGACGGGAGGCCAAGTCGTTGAGTAGAGCAGAGAGCTGTCAATCGCGTCAGCTGTCTTCGCCTTGTGGACAGAGAGCATCGTGAGAACAATATTATCATGCACTCATGTAATGACTGAAGAATGCGGACAAACGGCATTTTCGGATTTGGAGAGGAAAATGTGACTTACATCTCCAAGATTTCCCGCCAGGCGTACGTATTCGTCGAGAACTTCTTGCTCTAGTGGTGAAAGTGATTCCTCGCCTGTGGCTCCTGGGCTGCTGTCGAGACCCGACATTGTGGATTGGTGATCAATTGATTCTCTTTGGCAGTTCCAAGTGTTCGCTTGATTGAGATGACTGTAGTTTTGGCTCTGCGATTGTGGTTTGATGAGACGAGTGATGGTTTGGTTGTTGTGTTTTGAGAAGGGATAAAAGACCATCAGATGTTTTGGGCTTGTAGACGCCAAGACTAGAGAGTCCTTGACAGGGTGCTCCCCTAGACCATTGCTGAAGAGACAAGAATGGCTATAGCGGTGTCAGTACCTTTGTCGGATGCTTCGATTTCTTGGAATGGTATCATTGCGATAGTCTTGATCCATCGGTCTCATTGGATATGTATCTGAGCAGAAGGCCGTTGTGTGGTGATCGAGTCAAGCATTTTAAGCTGCTTCGCTCGCAAGTGCCTTCATATTGGGGTGAATCTTTAACTCGGTTTTTTGGAACGATATATTATCTTAGCCTTTCTTCAGAATACACGTCACTTAATCTGATATCCGGTTTCCAGCAAACTGGCGATGTTCGCATATCGAAGGATAGATTTGGGAGAGAATTTGGAAAGTATCGTTCACGAACTCAAACACGTCTCATAGGTTCTGGAGATCACCTTCGCGAAGAGAGAAAGACAGGTAGAACACTCGCTTTCCCTTATTGAGCCTCGAAGGCTAGAAATGATAGTAACGCCCCATAAAACAAACTCCCACCGGGTTGCATGCGTTAAGGAATAATGGCATAGATATACAGACTGCCCGACTTGCTTCGACATGATATTGCTTTTTTAGTCGCCAAATTGCCAGTGGCGACTTTGTCAGCATAGCGTGACACCTCTCGAGCACGGAGGGGCAGTGTTCTATCTTTGCGCCTCGTGATATTGGTGATCCTGATGTTGGTCGTCTCCATCATGATGCAACGTAACGGAGTTGAACTCCTCAAATGGATCTGCGATCTCACCACCAGGCGTGGCCAGATTGCTATCAAGGGGTACACCCTTCATCTTGCTGGCATTAACGCCAAAGCCTTTGTTGACCTTGGAACCGCCAAGGTCGACACTGTGACTTTCCTTGACATTTCTGAAGTTCACTGTGTCGACACCACGGCCCTGGTTAGGAATGATTGGGGGCTTAGAGTGTCGTAGTAGAGCCCATTGTGTCGTGCGGAAGAACTGATGACCCTTGACGTCTGACGCGCCAGCGCGAGAGCCCAGTCGGCGAAGTTCGTCCTTGATGAGGAGCTTGCGAATCAAAGACTTGCACAGACTAAGAGTTGTTAGCCGTCTAAAGCAATATCTGCAACGTAACATGTAGCTTACCTGCTGACATTGGGGTAGCCACTACCTTCGGGGAAGGGCACCTCATCTCTCAAGATGTTGGCAAAGGTAGCATTTCTGTTCTTCCCCTTGAAGGGTGTCGTGCCGTAAAGCATTTCGTAAATCAAGATACCCAAAGTCCACCAATCTACTGCACTAGTGTGGCCGCAGCCCTTGATGACCTCGGGTGCAATATATTCTTCTGTGCCCACGAAGGAATTGGTGCGGAAGTTGTTGATACACGACTTGGTGTCGATGGCCGGCATGTTGTTGGGGTTGTTCGAGACGCCGTTGCGGCCAGACATGATCATGGTAGGGACACCGCCGGGGTCTGACTGCTTGGAAAGGTCAAAGTCTGAAAGCATGATATGACCAGATTGGTGAAGAAGAATATCTAGAAGTGTATATTAGCATATCGATACCCGAAGAGGCCTGACAGTTTGACATACTCTCAGGCTTGAGATCTCTGTAAATGAAGCCCATGAGATGCAGATATTCGAGAGCGGCCGTGACCTCTGCGGCATAAAAGCGAGCGGCATCTTCGTCAACACACTTGTTTGGACGAGTCTGAAGAGCTCTGAAAAATTCGCCTCCGCTGCAATACTCCATACAGAGGTATAAATGGTCTTCTGACTGGAAAGAATGATAGAGTGTGACGATGAATGGGTGGTTGCTGGTGGCTAGAATCTCTTGCTCGGCCAGAGCGCGCTTGATCTTGTTGCGCTTGATCATCTCTTTCTTGCTAAGCACTGCGGACTGTCAGTGAACGGTCTCAAGATGTGAAGGTCGTGCGTATTCACCCTTCATGGCGTACAATCTGGAGCTCTTCTTCTCGCGCACCAGGTACACCTTTCCGACATCACCCTTGCCGATCAATTTGATCTTGTCGAAGCTTCCTGGGCCGACTTCGACATCGCGTACTTTGATGCTGTTGCTGCTATAAGTCCTACGGAAGGCTGCCGCACTTCTGATCTTGCCAGGGCTGGGGATGCCAGGTACAGGGAGCAAATCGGGAGAGCTGCTCATGGGCACTGTCTCGACCATAGACTGTACCGAGATGTTTGAGTGTTGCTGAGCGAGTGGGGAGGTCTTGCTCATCATGTCGGAAGTCTGTGGCCGGCTGTCGCTGGAGTTGGTCTTTGTGAACAGGCCCTGGGCATTGGGAGCACTGGCGACACGACGCAGTTTCCGTGCCAGCTCCTCCTTGCCAGCAACAGCAGCAGCTTCGTCTTCGGCTTCCTGGCCTTTCTTGATGGGCGTGTCTGGAGGACTCGGAGGTACACTGTCGGCGTTGTGGTGGCGGAGAGCGGGCGGGCCCTGGTGTGCAAAGTAGGGATTGGCGTTGGCGGTGGGGCTCAATTCGTCGAGGGCATTGCCTTCGCTGGCGACGGTCTGACTCCTATTGCGACCGATGTGTGGCAGAAAGCGACTGTTGCGGAGTTTGTGCTCAGAGCGCGGGGTTGAGGGGCCCTCAGAACTCGTCTTTGCCGGGCCAATCAGGTCATCCTTGGTCGAGGATGAGGTGATGCGGAAAAAGTTCTTGATCTTCTGCCCGACCTGCGAGTTGGAGCCGTTGACCGACTTGTTGGTCGACATGGACACGCCCGAGAATGTGCGCCGGTCGCCAGGCATGACGGGCTACGGGGGGTCGACGATGGGCGAGACGGGACGACAGGTGTAGGTATGCGACGGCAGAGATGCAGCGGACACCGTCGCAGCAGGCAGATTCGCACTGCAGTCGAGGGTGGAGACAGTAAGGGGAGTCTGCGTCTGGTGTCGCAGCTGTCAAATGGGCCAGAACGCGCGAACGAGCGAGGACAGCGGGCCAGGGTTATGCTTCGGCGTGGCGGAGGATATTCCCGGGGAAGTTAAGCCGCCATTCGATAGCGAGCAGAGCCGTGATGCGAGTTCCGCTGCTGTGCGTGTTTGGTGGTGGTGTCCGTGAGAGACTGGGCACTGCGATTGAGACGGTCAGGGCCAGAGATAGTGTTGGACCGAGACGCGAGATTGGTTAGTTGGTCTGAGTCGTGGTTGGCATGCTGTTGCTGTTGACTTGGCCATTCGTTGCCGCGAGTGCGTCAGCGTGGAGTCGTTTGCATCGGCCTGAACCGGGGGTTGCTTGCTAAGCTGCCAGAGGCTGTGCTTGCGCTTGCCGAACTTTCTGGCGGATGAATCGCGTCTGCTCGCTAATTACTACTTATCACTCCCTTACCAATCGGCGCATACCTATTGCATTTGGGCCAAGCTATCAATTGCTTGAATAGCAACAGTCAGAAGTTCTTGCGCTGGCGGACAGTATCAGATATCTCGCTGACGCCATCACCACCTTCCTTCGTTGCATTCCTGTTGCCGGTAATTGTCCTGGCAACAGAACCCATCGTCTATCGAAGAGTGCACGTGTGTGGCCACAGCTGGCTCCTCTCGATACTCGATTGCCTGTCCTGATTTCTGCCACCAATCGGTGGTCCTGCTTTCTACCAGCCATTTATTCAATCAGATGCTAGCCACTTTCCACAGCGACGCGTCTTTCCAGTTTTCGCACCAACTCATCAACCATGTCCATCCACGGTACCTCACATCACAAGAACAAGAGGTTATGCTCGTGGACCTCATTGAAGTCAGACCGAAGCTTGATCAAATAATCACCCCCGTCCAACAACAAGACAGACAGGTACCGATTGAGCCCAACCTGCACCAAGAGCACCGTCTCCATCGTGATAATGATGATGCACACTGAGCTGTACCCCTCATGCGCCCCTCGCTAGTGCTCGTATACCTACATGGCGTGAGATCTCATCACACTGTAAGCTAAAGACTGTGTCAAATCTCATAGCCGACCACTCTCCCACGGCAGTATACCGTGATTTCGGAAAATGCACCGCTGCTTGCTAAACCAAACGTATGGCCACGAAACTACACTCATAAACGTTTCTCTACGGGGATCAATCCCTTCTGGAAGGGTTTGTATTTCTATAGCTACAATGCAACAGTCTTTGGCTTTGGAGAGGAAAGAGTCAGGGTTGCATCGAGTGTTGATCGCACAATTCAGCCGAGTCAACACGATCGGAAGTGGGGTCTCCGCATGACGTCCCCCATCATGTACCTGCCCATCTTCACTTCCTACAGATCAATTTCCCTATGCAGTACTATGAGTTGCAGATTTCTCCGGAACATGGTCTCGCAAGAGGGGTTGGCAGACATGAATTGAGTTGGTCTCGGGTGAATGCAGAACGACGGCTATGGACATAAAGCTGCAGAGTTTCGCAGGCCTTTTCATGGTTTCTATCCAAGCCAACAAGACATTGCAAGATGGTCCTTGGCAAAACCTTCATGAAGGCCGCCGCCTTGGTTGCAGGATTGGCCATCACCTCAGATGCTCTTGCTGTCAGGAAGCCCAATCTCAATGAGCTCATCAAGCCATACAAGAGAGATCTTGGGAAAGACCTTTTACAGGGTCTTGTCACCTGGGACGAACACTCTCTCTTTGTGCGTGGTGAGAGAATTATGATATACTCGGGAGAGTTTCACCCTTTCAGGTATGAGGCCCAGGACCGTGTTTGAATGCGTCAATGATGCTGATACCACCAAGATTGCCTGTACCTAGCTTATGGCTAGATGTCTTCCAGAAAATCAAGGCATTGGGATACAACGCAGTCTCGTTCTACGTCGACTGGGCGCTCGTTGAAGGAAAGCAAGGTGACTTCACCGCTGAAGGCATCTTTGCCTGGGAACCTTTCTTCGAAGCTGCCCAGAAGGCTGGCATATACCTGATTGCCGTGAGTTGGCCACATTCGTAGTCATACGTTTTGCTGATCAGAACATCACAGCGACCCGGACCATACATCAACGCCGAGGTCTCTGGTGGTGGTTTCCCTGGATGGCTGTCGAGAGTCCCAGCCCCTCTTCGCACACGCGACCCACGGTTCCTTAACGCGACAGACAACTACTCCCGCAACATTGGCGAGATTATCGCAAAGGCTCAGATTACCGAAGGAGGTCCGGTTATCCTCTATCAGCCCGAGAACGAGTACTCTCAAGCTGTGTCCAGCGATCCCGAGTTTCCCGACCAAGTAAGTCTGATGCAACCTGACAGAGTGTCACAGATAGTCACAATTCCGCGAACAGTGTGCACGTTGACTTCTTGGCACATGCTGACATCCATAGGTATACATGGAGGCTGTTGAGCAGAAGTTCAGAGACGCCGGCATCGTCGTTCCATCGATTCTGAACGATGCCTACCCACATGGATACTTTGCACCAGGAACTGGAGTCGGAGCCGTGGATATCTACGGCTATGACGGATATCGTGAGATCGTCCTTATAAAGTATAGAACTTGATGAAATGCTGACCATCTGACTAGCCCTTGGTTTTGACTGTGCGAACCCGACTACCTGGCCTGACAATAACCTTCCTACGTACTATGGCAATCTGCATGAAGAACAGAGCCCTTCAACACCAAACTCAATCGTTGAATTCCAAGGCGGCTCGTTCGACCCCTGGGGTGGGCTTGGCTTTGCCCAGTGTGCTGAATTGCTCAACTCCGAGTTTCAAAGAGTCTTCTACAAGAACGACTTCTCCTTCGGAGTGACAATCTTCAACATCTACATGACCTACGGTGGTACCAACTGGGGAAATCTCGGCCACCCTGGAGGTTATACTTCTTATGATTACGGAGCTGTCATCACCGAGGATCGTCTTGTATCCCGCGAGAAGTACAGTGAAGCCAAGCTTGAAGCAAACTTCCTGCAAGCGTCGCCAGCATACTTGACCGCTGTTCCTCAAAACAACACCCATGCCAATGGTTCTTACACCAACAACCCCGACATTGCTGTCACTGCTTTGCTAGGCAACAGGACCAACTTCTTCGTCATCAGACATGCAGCATACAACTCTCGTGCTTCGACCGAGTTCAAGTTGAACCTGCCCACTAGCCAAGGAAACATCACGATCCCCCAGCTGAATGGCTCTCTTATCCTGAACGGACGTGATTCTAAGTTCGCAGTGACCGACTATGACGCTGCGGGCACCAATCTGCTTTACTCATCTGCTGAGATCTTTACTCAGAAGTCTTATGGGGACAAGCAAATCCTAGTCGTCTACGCTGGACCTAACGAGAACCACGAGCTCGCCTTCACTCTTTCTTGCAGCAGTGAGGTTGTCGAAGGATCGGGTGTCAATGTTGTAAAGAAAAAGGGCACTACTATCCTTGGTTTCAAGAGCAGCTCTGAACGACGAATTGTCAAGATTGGAGAGCTCTACGTCTACATCCTCGATCGCAACGATGCCTACAACTACTGGGTTCTTGACTTGCCTTCAAGCACTGTCTCTGGCAACTACACCAATGGTACGCTCGAGACCTCTGCCGCCATCGTCAGAGCGGGCTATCTCCTGCGCACTGTCGAGGTGAGCGGTACCACTCTGCATCTCACTGGTGATCTCAATACCACCACCGAGATTGAGATCGTTGGTGGCGCGCCAGCAAAGCTTACTGACCTTACATTCAATGGCGAGAGCATCAAGTTTGCCCAAGACAGCTGCTCCGGGGTGGTTACAGGTTCCGTTGCTTATAAGGAGCCATCTTTCTCTATTCCTGACTTGTCTTCTGTTGGTTGGAAGGTGTTGAACTCTCTGCCAGAGATTGAACCAGGATATGATGACAGTCTCTGGACCAGTGCCGACCTTACCTACAGCAACAACACCCAGCGCAATCTTACCACTCCTGTATCACTGTACGGACAAGACTATGGTTACAATGCTGGGAACCTTCTCTTCCGTGGTCACTTCACTGCAAGTGGCGGCGAAAGCTCAATTTACCTCCAGACTCAGGGCGGCTCAGCCTTTGGCATGTCCGCTTGGTTGAATGGCACTTTCATCGGCTCCGCTCCTGGCATCGACGCTGCCTCGAATGCTAATTCAACTTTCAGTCTGCCCAATGTTGTCTCAGGCAGCTCGTATGTTCTGACTGTTCTCATCGACCACATGGGGCTTCAAGAGAACGGACAAGGTGGCTCCAGTGAGATGAAGACCCCTCGTGGTATCCTCAACTATTCTCTTAGCGGTCGCAACGCTTCTGCAATCACGTGGAAGTTGACCGGCAACCTCCACGGTGAGGACTACGAAGACCGCACTAGAGGACCTCTCAACGAAGGTGGTCTGTATGCTGAGAGACAGGGCTACCATCTTCCAGGTGCACCTACTTCCAGCTGGGCCAACAGCACCTCCGGACCAATGGCTGGCATCACTTCTCCCGGTGTCTCTTTCTACTCTACAACTTTCGATTTGGATATGCCTGTTGGTTACGATATCCCCATTGCCATCTCTTTCTCCAACGCCACATCGAGCAGCAATGGCTCAGCTCCTGCCGCATACCGAAGTCAGATCTACGTAAACGGCTACCAGTTTGGCAAGTACGTTTCGAACATCGGTCCACAAGATGTGTTCCCTGTGCCGCAGGGTATCTTCGATTACAACGGGCCTAATTACCTTGCTGTCTCATTGTGGGCCTTGGACGAAGGCGGTGCAAAGATCTCGAACTTGAGTCTGGTCGCCGGCCCTGTCATCCAGAGTGGATACGGACCTATTTCTCTGAGTCCCATGACTGGATGGTCTAAGAGAGAGGGTGCGTACTGAGGAGAGTCGACGCTTTATGCAAGTTTGCAGCACGATCTGAATGGCGGAGGAGTGCCTGTGTGTGTGAAGTCGAACAGTTTTCATGCTTCACATGATTAACATATCCCTAATGTATGAAATCTTTGGCAGGCCAATGAGTGGAATGGTAATGCGTCATGTATATAGATATGTCTATTGGTATAATCAGCACCGAGGAGCAGAATTCTGTGGTGAACAAACTGCATGTAAGATCTTTCGTGCAGCACATCTCGCGGGCTTGCACTCGAGATGCTTGGAGTCATCGTTCCTCTGTCTCAAGCATCGACATCCGCTTACTGGAGAAGGTACCTAGCGGAGACAGGTTTCCAGGAAGTCGCCACCCACAACCCCACACCTGCAAGCCACACTCCTCTCTTCCTCCCTCTCAAACTCTTTTGCCATTGCCTACTAAACTCAGTGCTGAGTTAGTGATGCGGCTTTCTAGCATTCGTCGAACAGGCAGCTTGAGTCGGCCCTTCTGCTGACTTGTTATAGGTCAATCTAACCTTTGTCGCTCCGATGAACCTGGACCGCACCCTGACTACTGCTCACGTTGCAAGCGCTCCATACGATGGTCCTTGCACCCCACTACCAGTGCATGCTGACCCGGGGCCCCAGGTTCTTCAGCCGGTTGGTCTGATCCTCCTGTCTATCTGCCGTACTACTGCTTCACTGGTCACGCGGACATGGACGCTTGGGATGTCCAGTATCTACGATGCCAGCCACAGTTCGTTCCCAAGCCTGAACGCTCTCCGGGTCCTTTTCGCGTTTCGATTCCAAAGTTGTCGGCATTTGATGCAGCGCCATCGCCGCATCTCGCGATCCCAGTCTCTCCGTCGATGTTTCCTATCTGTATATACTGGATTGTGTACTCCGTACACATTGGCGATACCTACCCTAGGACGCGCCAAGCCGAAGATCAGGCTCTTTGGAAATGATACCCGGACATCTTACAGGCTGTATCGATATCCTGACAGATCGAATGTCTTGTGCCACTCTCAAGATACAGCAACAGAAGAGAACAGAGTGACAAGATAGGCTCTACTTATCAAGCTTGTGCGTATGTGCAATGCCGTGGCGCTCATCTCGTTCTAAGACCGTTTTATTTCTGCACGTCCCTCCGCTGGGACTAGGAGAAACCAAAGGCCGATCCGGATCAACCAGACCAATCAGAGACGACCCTGAGGAAGTGGATCGGAGACCTCGTGCTCTTACACGCGGGGGAAGCGCGGGGCAGGAGGCTCGGAAAAAAGTTCCATGACTGAAGCCGGATCATCTCTACGGAGTATAAGTAAAGCTTTGGAAGATGCAATCTCCCAACAGTTCATCCTCAAAAGCCCCTTCTTCTCTGGAGGCACCTTCTCCTTCTCATTCCAACACGACGACAATTTTTTACCATGGCGGAAATCCGAAACGAACCGCTCACCTTCCCCGAGAAGGATCAGGTCGCCCATACCAAAGCCAACAACCTGACGATCGCAAATGCCAAACTTGCCACTGAGAAGGAACACAACATGACCCTCTTGCAGGGTATCAGGTTGTATCCCAAAGCCGTCTTCTGGAGTGTCCTCATCTCAACCTGTATCGCAATGGAAGGTTACGACGTCTGTCTCCTCGGAGCCTTTTACGGCCACCCAAAGTTCAACGAGAAATATGGTGTAATGCTGGCCGATGGAACATATCAGGTACCTGCACGCTGGCAAGCAGGTCTCAGTAACGGTGCCAATGTTGGAGAAATCATTGGTCTCTTCATCAACGGCTTCGTCTCCGAGCGCTTCGGCTACCGCTACACCGTTATGACTTGCCTGGTTATGATCGCAGCTATCACTGCTGTCTTTTTCACTGCACAAAACGTTCAGACCCTGTTGGTTGCTGAAATCCTCTGCGGGTAAGTTTGCGCCGCCGACTCTGTTGCATCACAAGCAGCTGACCACTATGACAGTATCCCGTGGGGTATTTTCCAAACTCTCACTGTAACCTACGCTTCCGAAGTCTGCCCCGTCGCTCTTCGTGGATATCTTACAACTTATGTCAACTTCTGCTGGGGAATGGGTCAGGCCATTGGTATCGGCGTTGTGAAGTCTCTGCTGCACCGCAACGATCAATGGGCATACCGCATTCCTTATGCCCTTCAGTGGATGTGGCCCATCCCCCTCCTCATTGGAATCACTTTTGCTCCTGAGAGTCCTTGGTGGTTGGTCCGAAAGGGCAGGGTCGAGGAAGCCAAGAAATCCCTTCTCCGCCTAACCAGTCTGAACCGCGAAACCAACTTTGACGCTGATGAGACCATTGACATGATGATCCACACCACAAAACTTGAGGAGAAGATCACTACTGGCTCCAGCTACTGGGATTGCTTCAAGGGAACCGACCTGCGCCGTACCGAGATTGTCTGCATGGTCTGGGGTATTCAGAACCTCAGTGGTAACTCCTTCTCCGGGTACTCGACTTACTTCCTCGAGCAAGCTGGTCTCGACCCTGGAAAGGCTATGGATTTCGCAATCGGACAATATGGCATCAACATGGCTGGTGTCTTTGGCGCCTGGTTCCTCATGAGCGTCGGCATAGGTCGCAGAACCCTCTACCTGGTCGGTCTCTGTGGTCTTTTCACTATGCTTCTTATCATGGGCTTCCTTGGACTTGTTCCTCACGCCCATAAGGACTCTGCATCCCTCGCTACTGGCTCCATGATGTTGATTTGGGCATTGTGCTACCAGCTGTCGGTCGGTACCGTCTGCTACTCCCTCGTCTCCGAAATCTCGACCCGTCGCCTGCAGATCAAGACCATCGTTCTCGGACGTAATCTTTACAACATCGTCGGCATTGTCTGCAGTGTCTTGACCCCATACATGCTCAACCCAAGCGCATGGAACTGGGGCAACTACGCCGGTTTCTTCTGGGCTGGTAGCTGCTTCTTGTGCATCATTTACACCTATCTCCGTGTACCTGAGCCCAGCGGTCGTACTTTCGCCGAGCTTGACTTGCTTTTCGAGAAGAAGATCAGCGCGAGAAAGTTCTCCAAGACCCAAGTCGACGTCTTCGCCGACAGTGTAGAGAAGGTTGAGGTTCACCACAACGAGAAAGTTGATGTTTGATTGCGAATTGAGTCGCTAACCTGCATCTCAGGTTGGCGTGTTTTGACGCATTTTTTGTTCGCTTGCTTGCTGCTTTTTTACGATGTCTCACGAGTCTCATTATTTCTTATGCCCTACACGATTTTGTACATAGCTTACTGTAAATTTACCACACCAAGCCTCGATGGCGGAGATGTTTTTTTCCCTTAAGAATCAGTCCAAGATTTACATGATACCTGCAAAGTCTTGTCACATCCTATCTACTCGACTGCCGTGTGTTTGTCTTAAGATCAGGCGGCGACCGGATGCAGACGGATAGGATCTCTTGCTTTCGTTGGGATCAAGGGGCTGGGTCGTCGGCGAAACCTTTCGCCGAGGATCCATTAGCTCTTGCCACCGCGTTAAGTGAGCACCGACGAGTTGTAGTATCTCTTCACTAAAGTCGATTGCCAGCCGGATGTTCTGTTTGGACACAGGTTTGAGATCGCAGTTCACCACGTTTCGCGACAGCGCTTGTCGCAACATATTCTCGAAACTGATCAGTCGCAACAAACGAATATTCTCTCAATCAAGACGATAGCGTGAACTTCAATGTGAAGCGCTAGCGTGGCCTGTGCAGTTCCTCATGTGATAGGTCAATCAAAGTCTTCTAACGCGCTTCCCCGGTCTTGATTAAATCGATAGGCATCCTTAGCCTTAAGTGACCTGACACTCACTTTCACTAGGTGAGGTTGTCGTTTGCGCACTCTACTTTCTTGCTCGCCCATCACTTGCGCTTTTCACGCTCGCGACTATTCAACATCACTACAATCTCGTTCGCGACTCTTTAATTCGCAACCAAAACAATCCTTCTCTCGACGCTGGGTCCCTTGACGCGTCGCTTCTCTCAGAATGGCGTTGAAAGTCGGGGACATTCTGAAGCGCTTAGGCCTAAGAGGCGCCATCATCCGTTACGGCGAGCAGTGGAAAACCCAAGAGATCAAAGACCTCGAAGACGACATCAGAGCTTTCTACCAAAAGTATGAGCCTTATTTGAAGAGGGAAGAGGAGTATCCTGCCGAATTCAACACCGACATTAACGACATTCTGGAACGACATGGCCCTGGTCTATGGCCCGATGGTCCACGCAGCGAAGATACCACGCTCTGGCTGTTTCCAACAGGAGAAATCAACGAATACCTTGAGGACGTCTATTACAGTCGCCACATTGACAAGTAAGACAGCAATTACTCGTACTAGGCATGCGAAGTTGTGGACTGACAAAACACAGGATCCAACCACTCTTCGCGACACTTCTTACCATGCGAGTGAAAGTTTATCGCAGCAACCAAAGACACGCAGAACTAAAAGCCAAAGAAAGACGTGAAGCCGAACTCGCTGCTGCCAACGCCAATACATCGAATCATCTCTCGGACTCTGACTTGACCGACTTCGACAGCCATGACGACCCCCCTTCTCTTGTCTATACCTTCAAATTCGTGCATGATGAAAACAGAGCCAAGCTGCAGGAGATTCTCAAGGGCGACGAGTTCAATCTGAAGAAGAGAAAATTGGAGGCCGACTTGCCTCCAGGCTCGACCAAGCGTTCCAGGCAATCAAAAGCTCCATCCGAATCTGCTCAACAGAGCAACAACAATCAGCACGTGTCTACCTGGACATCGACCAACTCCGAGACAATCAATGTTGCCAGCCCCTCGAATCCTGACAATGGCCACGAGCTACTTGTCGCAGCGGCATCTGGACCTACCCATGGTTTCGTGTCTGTCAATCAGACCGAACAGAACGAGCAGCCGCAGCCCGTGCACCAAATCTCAGACAGCGACGAAGATGTATCCGTACTTGGAAGGCCCGCCATGAGCCTGCATTCAAGCGATGATCTTCCCAATACTCCTGGCGAAGGCGTTCTACAAACACAGTACTCACTGCCCCAGAACGCTGCCTTCGACGCACAGATGAGTGGCACGAACGAAAAGCCCTTGCAGCACCCACAAGCCGATGTACAAGTTCCAGACATGACCACCGAGACGCCCCGGCCTCGAATCACCGACCCATTTATTTCTTGGCCTAACCCCAGCAAGAGACGAGCCAAGAAATCAAAGAACGGACTGCGTCCAATGTTGGAGAACACGGAGCATCCATCCCAAGAACTACCTTCAAGGCCTTCACTCGGCGCCTCGAACCCACCTATCATATCGCAACAGGACGAGTCCCTCGTTTCTGAGGATGGCCATAGCCCCGAAAGCCGCAAGCTGATGAGAAGAACACATGTCCGTACTCCGGCCCCAGAATCGTCGATCCGTATGACAGACAACACAACTTCCACACCCAAGCATCACAACACCCAACAATCCAACAACTTCACACCTCTCTCAGCTCAAACACGTACTTATCAAACGCCATACGCAAATGCACACCCACTAGTGCCCACATTGCAGTCATCATCAGCCGACGCTGTTCTTGGTGCCGCCAACATCCATCCTGCACCAATTCATCTTGCACCAATCCATCCCGCACCCATCGACTCTCCACACTTAATCTATGGTCAAACTCCAACCACCATGAACAAACACCTACCGCCACCGCCGACTGACATGCCTGTCTCGGCAAATATCATCACAAGCCACTTTGCAAACACATTCATCAAGTGCACTCTGACCATCAATGGCGGCAAAGTTGTCAAGTCTGTCAAGATGATCAAGCTTGCTGATTGCTTTGATGCTATCGCTTTGCATCAAACAGTCAACACTCGCTTCAAAGATGAGCTCTCAGGCCTAGTCCCCTCAGAAATCGTCTTCACGTTCGCCGATACCGCGTACGAGATCAACACAGAAGGCGGAGGTCAAGTCCTTTGGGACGACTTTATGCAAACTGTTCTTGATAATGCTCCTCCAGGCACTTGCCCCGTCGTGGCCGCGATCAAAGTCTGAGACCAGATGGCAGACGTGACCATATCCTAAATTGGAACAGCGAAACAGATTATCGATTTACATAGTCGCGAGACACGATCAAATCAATAGCGTGGTCTTCGGTCAAGGAATACACGGCGACTGAACCTCGGAGCTGCGTGTCACCTTGACGGAAAGGAAAGAATCGATGCAGCAAAGCTGGGAAGAAGAATTGATTCCAATAAAATTTTGGTCGTTTTGCTTTGCTTTGCTAATACAACACAGGAAGCGGGGTTTCAGGAGTTCAATGGATCGTTTTTTTTTTGTACCTTAGCATAATTACATAACTCCAAGCCCAGGCTCGAGAACAAGCTCAGAATGACGAGACTTTTTGCAGACGACTTTTCATGTCCAGTAGCTCTCATGTCTGACATCTTTGCGGCTTTCAAGAAGTGGACGGTGTCTCCTTCTCCTTGATCCCCGTCTTTGTCTCGGTATGCTCTTTGCTCAAATGACTCCTGACAATGAAGAAGCTCGCCACGAGGCCAAAGGCACTCACGGCCGTCATCAAAATCCACGTCCTCTGCAGACTAAACGCAAAAGCCTCCTTGACCGCATTTCTCTGTCCCACATCCACGATATCCTTGATCATCTCCACATTGGCCGCCGCATCTCCACCGGTAAATTCAGAAAGAAGTTGCGGGGACAGACCAGCGGCAGCCAGCGACGCCGACCTCGAAGCCATGGAGTTTTGAATGACGACGCCAGCGATAACAATGGACATTGATGTGGCGAGGTTACGGATGAATCCCAGCGTTGCCGTCGCAGTCGCCACATCGTCTTGTTTGACCAGCGCTTGCATGGCGATGAGTGGGGGCTCAAAGAGCATTCCCGCGCCCAAGCCCTCCACGACTTCGAGGCCGAGGATTGTGGCTAGAGGTGTCGAGGCGTCAATGTAGATGTATAGGCCCATGCCGAGGGTGCACAGTGCCATGCCGGTCCAGATGAGCTCTTGATATCGTCCGGTTCTGTGGATGATGATGCCGCTCATGATGCCCATGAATGCTTCGCAGAGTGTCAAGGGCAAAATGTAGATTCCTGAGTGGATGGGGGAGGCTTGCTTGACGGATTGGAAGTAGAGAGGCAGGAAGTATTCGGCTGCGATGAAGAGCTTTTTGGTCGTGTCAGTATGGATTTGATAGCAGGGGTGAGAGAAAAACTCACAAAGCCGTGGCAGAAGGTGACGACGAGGACTGCGACGTTTGATGGGTGGCTGAATACGCCCAATGGCATTAGAGGGTAGCGGGCAACTTTCTTCTCACTCAAGATGAACAGACCGCCCATTACGACACCGAAGACGATCAGGCAGATGACCTTTGGTGATGACCAGGGGAAAATTACACCGCCAAAGTCAAGACCGAGGAGGAGCATGAGTGTCAATCCAAGGATACACAGGCTGCCCAGGAAGTCGATTGCCATGATACCTTCAACAACCTTTGTCCTTGGGTTGTGCACGTCAAGGAAGAAGAGAAGCAAAAAGAATGCTGTTCCCGAGATTGGAAGGTTGACCCAAAAACACCCTGTCAGCAATAATCAGTTTTGTCAGAGAAAGTAACCATGATGCACTTCTGCTTACATCTCCAAGACACCGATTCAGAAAATACACCTCCGACAATGGGACCAATGCCACCAGCAAGCGCCCACATGAACTCCATGAGCCCGATAAACAGAGTGCGAAGCCTCATGCTGAACAAGTCCGAGATGGTGATGATGGTGACTTGGATCAATGCTCCACCACCCACACCTTGAAGTGCTCGTCCAGCAATCAAGACAGACATGCTAGGTGCAGTGGCACATATGATTGAGCTGACAAAGAACCAAGCCACTGATACCAGTAGAATGAGCTTTCGGCCCCAGATGTCTGACAACTTGGCCCAGATGGGCGCAGCCGCTGCGTTAGCGAGTAAGTATGCTGAGCCAACCCATGTATATCCACTGGCAGAGTGCAATTCGGACGCGATGGTTGGTAGTGCCGTTGACACGATTGTTTGATCCAAGGCTGCAACGAACAGGGCGAGCTTTACGAGATTTCAGTACTAATTGGCTTTGGCGAAGACAAAGACGTGATGACCTACGTTGAGAGCTATCAAGATAGCTGCGATCTGGAGTTTACTTCTTGGTGTATCCGCTGGCGAAACGTCCATTTCTTCAATCTTGTTGTTTGTGGATGTGGAGGGCGATTGGGGCGTCTCTCCTACCAATTCATCTCGAGACATTGCGATTGGATCAGCCATGATTGCTAGAGTGTACAAAGATATATTCAAAAGCGCGGCATAGATAGAGAAAATAAGGATTGATAAATTCTTATGGCCTCCAAGCCGCCAGTCTGGTCAAGAAAAGGGCGCTTAGAATGAAGGAGTCATCGTCTTGATTGCGACAAAGTCGAGAAAATGATTACTTTTGACCAGTTTTCTCCGCAGTTTGCCATCATGATCTGCCTGATTGAGGCAATACATGGGGAACCTTTAGCCGGCCGACGGCCTTGCAGGTCGTTGCTTCGATGTTCATATCTATTGCAATTCTGTTTCTCTTCAATTTTCGTCAAGAATTAAGATAGGAGCTGAAAAGGCCTCATGGGCTGTGGTCTGAGTATGTCGCTACTTTCGATCAGCTCTATTCATGTGATTAGCTCTCACAACCACACAACAACAGACACGGATATTTCGACGACACATCTCAAGGCTCTCAGACAAGTGACTTTTGCCTTGTAGTGGTTTACAAGAGTCTTTGTATCTGAGAGGGACAACAGTAGTTCAAGTCACCATAGTTGTTCATCAGGACAATCATGTCGATTGATGCAATCGTTGGCAAGCTTGCACAGTAGGTCGCTGTCGTGAGAAGTATAGAGAATGTGGTATCAGAGAGTAGGTGTATGCGTTCTCCCTCCATTTCTGCATCTTTCCGTTAGGTGGACAGAACAGCATCAGTGCTCTATCGCTTGGAACCTTCTCGTTTGTCCAGGCTTCTGTTTGTCCTGTCTGCCCCTCAAGGCTCCATCCATCCACCCCAAAGCTTTCTTTATGACTCCAACAAATCTCATCACAACAGTTGATACAATCTCATATCTCTTCAGCTCACCATCTTTGGCGTGGCAGATTTCATCTGCACATCAACCTTTACCAA
This sequence comes from Aureobasidium sp. EXF-10727, assembly GCA_023848595.1. NCBI lineage: Eukaryota > Fungi > Ascomycota > Dothideomycetes > Dothideales > Saccotheciaceae > Aureobasidium > Aureobasidium sp. EXF-10727. Next base: position 207,933 of record SWBF01000010.1, read on the forward strand.
AGACGCCATGACTGACAACGAGAACATCTCTGCCAACGACCTTGACGGCAAGGAAACCACCTCTGCCAACGACGCCAGCCATGAAGTCAAGATCGTCATCGGCAACGAACAGGACACCCATCCAGCACCGATAGGACCCTTCGTCATCAGAGTCAGCAACGTCCCCGGTTCAATTCCAGTCACGATCCACCGCTCCTTGGGGATCACCAAACAGAGCGATGAAACGTCAACACCCGTCTCTGAGGACATCAAGCACGGCCATGGTGATCTGGAGCAAGGCAATCAACCTTCACGAAGCGATGCAGAGCTCAGCGAAGCCGCCTCAATCTACGAAGACTGCGATATGGAGCATGACGACGAAGACAGCTATGACTTCGACTACGAAGACAATAACGACGACGACGTATCCCTCGAAAACGATCCTTTCTTCGGTGACGCCGCCCAGATCAAACCCGACCAGCCGACCGAAGAGCAACTAGAAGCCATCAGAAAGACCATGGAAGAAGATGAGAAAAAGGCAGCCGAGGCAGAGGCCGAGAAGAAGGCTTTGGAAGAGGCAAACAGAGAGGCTATCCAGAGGGCTTTGACAGATGCCTTGCCTCCCGCGCCCGTCGACAACTCTACCGAACAAGAAGTTTTTGAGCCCGCCGAGCCCCCTCACCCTCTGTTGAGCGAGCAAGTCAACAATGCGACAGAGTTGGTGCTGATGCTCAGATCGTTCCTGGGAGGGGAATTTCTCATGTTGGTTGTCGGATACAACGAGCCACTCTTCGAGATGAAGCTCAAGTTCATTCAGGCGGTCAACTTGGACGTCACGGAGCTTGAAGGTCTTGCGTTCTTGTTTGGAGAGTATCGCGTTCTGGATGAGGATACTGCCTACGAGGTTTGTTGTCTTTCACGGTACCACTCGACGCAAAGAGACTGACAAGAGTCACAGCTTGGAATGTGCAATGGAGCGAATGTGTATTGCGAACGTGTTGGAGCAATGCCCGATGATGCCGTTCCCGATTCGGCAACAAGCTAGATGGTTGCCAGGTTATGAAGGGCTCCGTTCCACAAAGGTTGCGTGCGTAGATGGATGGCGATTGTTTGACATACTCTCCGGTCGATATCTGCACTCATCTCGGTTTTTCGTGACCAGCCACTTGGAGGAGAGAATGAATGGCCCGAACATGGAGAGACGAGTTGATGACAAGTGGGAAAGAGAACCATGTACAGTAAAATTGGGGTATCAAAAGCGTTTCTACATCTTGAACAATGGAATAGGTTTCTTAGATGGACCAGCCTGCAGCCTTCTTCTTTTTCTTCTGCTGCTCCACTGTGGCATTGTACTCCTCTTGTTGGTCTTGCAGATTCAAGGGCTCCAGATGTTTGGCGAGATTCTCGGCTGTGAGAGCAGGTACAGAGTCTTGTGGTCCGAGGCTGCCGAGCTCTTCTGCCAGTTTCGGGTCATCGACTTGAGGGTTCTCGAGAGAGTCTGCGTGCGTTTGTTCGGCGAGCTCTTGCTCAGTTTGGTCTTCGTGGGCCGTTTGTGAATTTGTCTCTTCTTCTTCGTCGTCGTGGTCGTCGTCGTCGTCCTCCTCCTCTTCCTCGTCTTCCGAGTAGTCTTGATCGACCTCGTGGCTGTCTCCGTTGTCCTGAACTTCTGCGGTGTCCTCGTCGGCTTCGTTTTGGAAGCCCACAGCCTCAACGAATCTGTCCAGATCCTTTGCCATTTTTCTGCTGAAACCCGTAGCCTCTACCTCGATATCCAAGCGCTTGTTCTTGTCGGCGTCCTTGATGGCGTCTTCAAAGAAGGGACCTGGCTCGTCTGATGTGAATTTGAATTGGCGGGAGAAGAAACGCTTGATGCAGTTGACATCGCGGTCAAAGTACCACTTCGCATTCTCGTGGGTTGTGGAAAGCATTTGAGGGAAATCAATGAGGATCGGGGTGGACTTTTTGGTGACGGGGTCCTCCTTGATGAGCAAGTTGAACTCGTTAAAGTCACCGTGGATCAGGCCGACCTTGGCGAGGCGGACGATCAAGTCCATGAGTTCGCCGTAGAGTTTGAGAGGGTTGGAGACGTTGTCGATGGAGCGGAGGGGGAAGGAGTCGATGAGTTCCATGACGAGAGTGTGTCTGGTTTGCGCAATGGGCTCGGGAACGGGGAAGCCTTCGCGCTTGAGGACCTGCATGAAGGCGTATTCCTTCATGGCGGCTAGGCGACTCAGGTACATCCATGATCCAGTGGTGCGGTTGCGCAGGTAGTCGCGATTGGCCTTTACGGTACGGAAGGAAATGCGGCCGAGTCTGTGAAGCTTGAGGACGAGTTGTTTGCCAGTGGGGTCTGCGACGACGTAGATGTCTGATTCCTTGCCGACACCAATCTGGTTTCCGAGACTGAAGACGGTGTCTTGTTTGCGCAGGGTGTTGAGGGAGAGGTAGTCGAGGCCGCCGTAGGTCAGGCGGTAGCCGTCGTACTTTGCATTCTTGATCTTTGCGACGAGGCCGGATTTGGCGAGAGTCGCGATGCTCTTGTGGACGCCGCTGCCTCCTCTGAGACCGGCGATTTGGGCAACCAGGACGGTAGGCACGAGTTCGTGGTTCTTGCTGCCCATCTCGACCTTGATGAAATCGTCAGTGCTGACACGAAAAGGTGGACATGGGTCTTCATACCGCCGTCAGGACTCGCCAGTCCTCGGCCGTGAGGTAACGCAACTGCCTCGAATCCAACTTCATCTTGGTATGTGTATGTTTTCTGATTAATAGAGTTGTCGAGAATAATTCTTCGAGGGCAGCGGGCATTCTGCCGCTGTCAAGTCCGCAGGCGGTGAGGTATTGCCAAGACTGGTTCCTAACTAATCGGCGTCATTCTACTCGGAGCAGCTTGAGAGCTGCTCGCCGCATCGCCGCCATCAACACCATCCACAACTCACACGACATCTATCAACCCGTCCATCTCCCACTCCTCCGGACTCTTCTCGCCCGGTGACCGTCCGTCGAACCCGCGCCACATTCTCTCTTCCGCCACCGATCTACCTCTACCGACAAGCGTCCAAACATCACCATGGCCCAGGACGACAAGCCTGTCGCCGACAAGGGCAAGGCCCCTGCCGAGAAGCAGACCACCGAAGTCCCCGGCGCAAAGGAGCCGCAAGAGCAGACCACCAAGGATGGCAAGAAGCCCGTCGACCTTCCTGCTGGTATGTATAAACACTCATCTTTGGCACTCTTTCATAGTCTGACCGAAACTAGACGAACTGAACGAGGAGGACCAGAAGCTCAAGGATGAGCTGGACATGCTCGTCGAGAGGTTACTAGTGCGTCTACCTAGTCTACAGCACGTCAGCTACACCCACTGACACACCTGCAGGAGTCCGACAAGTCGCTGTACAAGCCCGCCCTCGAAGCCATCAAGACGTCCATCAAGACTGCCACATCATCCATGACCGCCGTTCCGAAGCCTCTCAAATTCCTCCGCCCCCACTACGAGAAGCTCGAACAAACATACGAATCATGGCCCGCAGGCGACGACAAGAACTCGCTCGCCGACACCCTGTCCGTGCTGGGCATGACCTATGCCGACGAGGACCGCACCGACACACTCAAGTACCGCCTGCTAGCACCTTCAGGCGATCTTGGTTCATGGGGTCACGAGTACATGCGCCATCTGGCTCTCGAGATAGGTTCCGACTACCAGAAGCGCCTGAACGAGGAGCGCGACGCTGACGAACTCGTCACCCTCTGTCTGGCCCTCGTCCCCTTCTTCCTTAAGCACAATGCAGAGGCCGATGCAGTCGACATTCTGAGCGAGCTTGAGATGATTGAAGCTATTGCCGATCACGTCGACGACAACACTTATGCCAGAGTCTGTCTTTACATGGTCAGCATGGTACCGCTTCTCACCTATCCCGACAACGACCGCTTCCTCCACACCGCACACGACATTTACAGAAAACACAACCAGCTGCCCCACGCCCTTACTCTGGCCATCCGTCTCAACGACTTCGACCTGATCAAGAGCGACTTTAGCTCCACCAAGGACAAGAACATGCGTAGACAGCTCGCATTCGTCCTCGCCCGCCAAAAGATTCCGCTTGAGCTTGATGACGAAGAGAAGGAGGAGGATCCCGAGCTGCAGGAGTGCTTGAACAACACCAGAATGCCTGACCACTTTAAGGCTCTGGCCAAGGAGCTCAACATCCTCGACCCCAAGGTTCCTGAAGATATTTACAAGTCGCATCTTGAGTCGAGCAGAACTGCTGGCTTGACCAACACCGACTCGGCGAGACACAACCTGGCCAGCGCTTTCGTCAACGCTTTCGTCAACGCTGGCTTCGGAACAGACAAGATGATGCTTGTCGAGGGTGGTATCAAGTCAAGTTGGGTTTGGAAGACAAAGGACGATGGCATGCTCTCGACCGCGGCCTCTCTCGGTTCTCTTATGCTCTGGGACGTTGAGAATGGTGTTGACAAGATCGATACATACACATACGTTCAGGAGGACTCGATCAAGGCTGGTGCTGCTCTGGCCACTGGTATCGTCAACTCTGGTGTGCGTCTCGAGGCTGATCCCGCCTTTGCTCTGCTCGGTGACAACCTCGACAGCTCAAAATCAAAGTCGGTCAGAGTCGCCTCCTTGATGGGTCTGGGTTTGGCTTACGCTGGCTCCAACCGTGAGGACCTCCTCGAACTGCTCCTTCCTTTCGTCACCGACACTTCTCTCGACATGCAATTGTCTGCAATGGCTGCCCTGTCTCTTGGTCTGGTCTTTGTTGGATCCGCCCAATCAGACGTCAGCGAGGCCATCATCCAGACCTTCCTTGACGACGACCGCAACAAGCAACTCAAGGACAAGTGGACCCGCTTCATGGCTCTCGGTCTTGCTCTGCTCTACTTCGGCCAGCAAGAAGAGGTTGATGTCATTCTTGAGACTCTCAAGGCCATCGACCACCCCATGTCCAAGCCTACTTCTGTCCTTGCAGAGATTTGCGCCTGGGCTGGTACCGGTGCTGTCTTGAAGCTGCAAGAGCTCCTCTACACCTGCAACGAGCACATTGAGGAGGGTGACGAGGATAGAAAGGGTGATGAGCTTGTCCAGACCTACGCTGTCCTTGGTCTATCGCTCGTCGCCATGGGTGAGGAGGTCGGTCAGGAGATGGTCCTTCGCCAGTTTGGTCACTTGATGCACTATGGCGAGGCCAACATCCGCAAGGCCGTTCCTCTTGCCATGGGTCTGATTTCTCCCTCAAACCCTCAGATGAAGGTCTACGACACTCTGTCGCGTTACACTCACGACAACGACCCTGATGTCGCTGTCAACGCAATCTTCTCCATGGGTCTGCTTGGCGCCGGTACAAACAATGCTCGTCTGGCTCAACTGCTCCGCCAACTTGCTTCATACTATCACCGTGATCCCAACGCTCTATTCATGGTCCGTATCGCTCAAGGTATGCTGCACATGGGTAAGGGTACTCTTTCGCTCTCGCCCTTCCACACGGACCGCAGCGTTCTCTCGAGAGTGTCAGCTGCCGGTCTCCTCACCACCCTTGTCTCTCTCATTGATGCCAAGTCGTTCGTTCTCGGCGACTCGCACTACCTCCTCTACTTCCTCGTTACCGCCATCAACCCCAGATTCCTCATCACATTGGACGAGGATCTCAAGCCTCTGCAAGTCAACGTTCGTGTTGGCCAAGCAGTCGATGTTGTTGGACAAGCTGGTCGCCCCAAGACCATCACTGGCTGGCAGACACAGAGTACACCTGTTCTGCTGAGCTATGGCGAGAGGGCCGAGCTCGAAGACGAGGAGTACATTCCTGTGACGAACGTCATGGAGGGACTGGTCATTCTGAAAAAGGTATGTTCACACTGATGACTTCTTCCGGGTTTCGGCACTGACACGTATACAGAACCCTGAGTGGGAAGGTACACAAGCATAGACGGTAGCATGGACATGATATGGGGTTTGTCGAGTCAAAAAGTTCACATGGATGAAGCTTTCAGCACTTGATACACGAATGAACATCAGACAGCGCGGGTCGGCGCTGGGACGGAAATGTAATTTAGAGAAGACGGCAGTAGTAGCATGTTTCTCAATGGAGACACTTTTCACGATTCAACAAAAGTTTTGTCTTCATGGATGTGAGATGCGCGATTTTGAAGCGTCGAGCTGACTGACCAGGCGAACGGCATCTCGGCGCGAGCCCAACGCCAAGAGGGGTCTGGTTCCCAACTCCGCAATCTCCGCCTTCGATGGGATTCTGGTCCAAACAAATCATTTCCTTTTGAGTCTTGACATCTTCTTTCTCGGCAAGCACACCGTCCATCTCTGACTGCCTCACCTTGACGACGGCTCACGCGGGCTTATCACTATTCATCTCTCACATCATCTTCAAAGCCGGACCATATCATTCGTCGCCAAACTATTCATACCAACACTCCGTATCGCATATATCCAGTCACCGAGAGTATCGCAAAGAGAAGCAGCCCAAGGGCCGAAGGATACTCCCATTACATAGGCTACCAAGGAAATCGACAAACACATCACAATGGCAGCACCCAACATCAACTTTGGCAGCCCCGTCATCTTCTTCGACTCACATCCCGAGCAACAACCCGGCTATGTCGCATCGTGGGCCTACGCCTTCCGCGACCACTTGAAGATTGCCTGGACTGGCAATGTGCCCAAGAGATTGTTCCCTGGTACCTTGCGACTGGTCTGGTGGACTGTAAGCATTCTCTCTACACGACACCTACTAGGAGCCTCATGCTGACACAACAACTACAGACCGACGGCGTGCAAGGCCTTCGCGACTTTGAACTGCACCAATCCGAACTCATCAAATCACTCTGGGACAGCCTTCTCGATAACCCCGACGTCTCTCGCGCGCTCGTGACCGGATACTCTGGCCAAAATCCCTTCGTCCTCAGCTACGGCGATAACCCATGGCTCACAAAAGAGCAAAAGGAGAAATTGATCCGCCGCCAGAACGACGAGATGTGGGCCAAGAAGTCAGCCAGAAGAGTCGAGACAAGAAGTAAAGATGAAAAGTTCGACGACGAGAGGGAGGCAATCAAGAGAAAAGAGCAGATTATGGAACACATCGACGAGGTCATCCAGAGTAACGAGGATGCTGAGAAGGAGAGGCTGCTGGCTGTGGACAGAGAGTTTGTTTGAGCTCTGTGAATCTCGACTCGCTTCTCTTCATTTTGGTCTATTCTTGCGGCTCTGGCTCCTCTTTGCACGAGTCCATATTCGCGACACTTGGTTGCCATCGATTTCGTCTGGAAATCAGCTATGACCATCTTTCTCTGGCCCTTGCCTCACCACATATATCAAGAGGCCATCACATTTTGCACAATCGACTCTTCTTGCATAGTCAGCGGGCGTTAAGGGGTTTGCATCCTTTTCAAGATTATATGTAGATAAACATTCTTGTAATCATTTTTCTCAGCATGACACCACGATCACCATTTCATCACTCAGACAAGAGTGCGCATAAAGAGGAGAACAAACGTTGTATTCACTACCAAGATACGGCCGCTTCCTCCACAACTCATACAGGAGTTTCATTCTTACAGTAGCCACTGCTTTGGCCAAGAAAAGATTGATCTCTTACTGCCATACTTGTGGAAGGTGCCGCTGCGAAGCTCCTTCTGTAATACTCCAGTAGAGGAATGGACTTTCCACATTCTGCGATTTCCTACACAAATGCCTTTTCGCCCGAACCACATCCACTCCTTCAATCTCGGCGGCCTTTCTGTATTGTACATCAGCGCCGGGTTACTCTTGGAAATTGGCGTTCGCTGCTATCAATGCGGCATGCCCGTTCGCAGATTCCTGCGGCACGGCAGTGATCGACGTTTTATAGACTGATGGTTACACAGGTCTTTTCCAGCCACGGTTGCAGGACAGGGCAATCAAGGCATAGCTACATCTTCTCGGATTTTCTCTTGTCTTTTGGACGAAATACCACCTCGACAGTATCATCACACTTCATCCCCTGATCAGTTCTCTCACAGCCAACGACTCAACAAGACCACCATGTTGTCAGTCTTGCGATCTATGTGGGTATCAAGACCTCTCTGTAACAACGTCGCGCGCAAGACGCAGCACACCCATGGGTTGCTGAACGTGTTTGTTGGTCGGTCGCCTATCGCTGGACTTCACTTGTCTTCAGCCCCTAGGCTTCGGACCAAAAGTCTCCTCACGAAAACCTCGATCTGTTGGATGAGTCGTACAACGACTCACGAAGTGAAGCATGGCCCGAAGCTGTGGTTATGTCTCTGGAAGACTTGGTAAAGTCGAAAGCCTCTGAGACCAGAGAAGAGGGAAGCCTCGATGCATCGTTGAAGGCTTATCTCGATGCAAAAAGCAGCTCCACACGAGTGCCTTTCCAGTCAGCCCAGGAGTACCTCTATCAGGAGCTCACTACGCCAGCAGAGCCCGCTCAGGCTTACAACGATATATGGAACGAAACTTATGAGGCATTCATCAACCGGCTACCGTGGCCAGAGACCAGTTCCGGATTAAGAGACGCTTTCCACGACGATATCAGGACGAAGACTGTGGCAGCAGAAAAACAACGAGCGTTTTTGAAACTCTACGACGCAACAAATCCAGACCCTGAGCCCTTCTTGAGTCATTGCGATCGGATTGCCGCAAGAAGCGAGAGCCGTAATGCAAGTAGAGAATTCAAGCGAGAGCAGATATGGAAGATCTACAAGCAATGCAGAGATGCTGGAGTGATTCTGAGGCACCGAGAATTGGTAGATGATGCCTATTGGCTTTCTTGCTTTGCTTCTTATCGGTGGAATCACTCAGGATTGGGGCCCAAGACAATTTATCCCAGACCTCAAGCCATAAAGTGGCTTACAAAGGTCTACAAGAGAAAGCGATTGCAAGCTTCGTGGATAAGATTTGGCAGGTGACTTCCCAGACCCTACTTGATCTGGCCTCAAACACACTATGCCTCGAGATCTCAACTCGCCATTAGGACGCAAGGGAAAGTTGCGAAGCAGTGCGGATAGAAGGAAAATATCGTTCTAGGACATGAAGTTGGGTTGAGATCTGATATCTGCAGAATCAAGTACGGATCAAGGAAGTCACTCGCCTTTTCTATTTATGACGCCTCGCCCTCACTTCTTCTTTGAGACTTGCTAGCTCAAGTTTCGAAGCAGGTAGTTGATCAAATAGTGTAGCAAGCTATTCAATCATCGCTTGGGTAATTTGGCTTTGTTGAGGAAGAGAAAGGACGTCAATCACCTTGTTTGTGCACCATCTAGAATAGATTCGACTACAGTCGTTTCTGATATTGATCTCATACATCTCCATATCTCATCGCTTTATCGTACCCTAAAGAGAAGTTCAAACACAAGCCTTGCCTGCCCCATTCACTTCCACTGTATGTTGCGGAGGAGTCTCAACACCAGTCCCATATCCTCCCAGTTCTCCTCTGATAACCTCCTCTTCTCTCCTTTGAATCTCCCTGTTGTGCAAGAATCTGGTCCCTAATGCTGTGATGATGATGCACACAGATAGACAAGTGACCGTGATGAAACCTTTGTGGTACTTTGGCGCATCCACCTGTTGCCAGACCAAAAGGGGCAGCCACGCTTGCACGATATACGCCATTTCATTCATGTTAGCCGTAACAATGGCTCTTTCCTCGTTGTCTGCAGCACAGATTTCGTGAGCCCATCTATATTGGATCAGTTAGTAACACAAATCGATGACGAAAGAAACAGGCAGAGATTGAGCAAAAACTCACGCGAATATCAAACCACTCAATCCACTCCCACACCCACTCAAAATATAACAAGCCCACTTCCACTGGATCGAAATATCCCAGACGGATAAACTGACATAGCAGAGAATATTCATCGAGGCTCCAAAAATCATCGGCGGCCACCTTTTTCCCTTGAATATGCCGTCACTAGTCCACGCATACGCCAAAGTCGTAATCACAGCAACTGCACTAGTCATCGTCGGATACGCATTAATCTGCGCCACACTATACCTCGGCTCTTTACTCTTTTTCAGGAATTGCTGAAACACGGGTTGCGAGTTTGCGGAGCCGTTGTTGAAGAATATGTAGAGGAGGGTTAGCATGTAAATGTGCCATGAAGAGAGTATGTTCCTGATTTTGGAGATAGTGTAGGGTTGACGGGTTTGGCGGCCTTCGAGTGCCATGCGCTGTTGGGCAAAGGCGATTTCTGAGGGAGAAAGGTAGAAGGCGGTGCAGATTTCGGGGACGTCGGGGAGGAAGAGGAAGCCGGCTAGACAAATCGGTAGTGAGATTATGCCGTCGACTATAAAGAGCCTGGTTGTTTTTTCTTTGTCAGTGTGAATGATATATCTGTGTGGGTTTGTGTGTACACACCATTGCCAGCCTTTGAAGCCGCCGACGCCGCCGAGGTGATAGACTGCTGCCATAAGGTATCCACTAAACATTGTGGCGATGGCGCTGCTGGTGTGGAAGATGCAGGATCGCTTTGCGAGTTCGTCTTTGCGGTACCAAGAGCCGATGATGTATTGCATGCCTGGGTAGAAAGCTGACTCTGCGAGGCCGACGAAGAAGCGGATTACGTAGAGTTGAGTGGCACTGTTGGCTCGACAGGTGCAGAATGTTAGGATGGTCCATGTGAGCTGTGTCCAAAGTCAGGATATTAGTCGTGACGAGGCCTGCTTGCACTACTATACCTCGAGAGCAGGGAGCCAGTATTTAGGCCGTATCTTTGTGAGAACGATGTTACTAGGAACTTCACCGATGACATAGCCAACTGTCCAGCAGGTCTGAATGTAGTTCAGTTGATTACCATATAGACCAAGGTCTTCCTGCCTGTGTGTGAAGTAAGCGTCTCTGGCCCATGTGGTCTTCTTAGAACCAAGACTTACATCCCCGAGACCTATGAGATTATGCATATCAGCCAACGGAGATTGGTGATAGATGGAGAATGGAGGACGTACGAATGCGTTGGTTACATTGGTTTGGTCGAGGTACTTGCAAAAGTAACCTATTGGATAGACTTTAGCATTCGGTCGAACACAAGATACCAAAAGAAGAAAAACACCGAGAAGACATACCAAGTGAAGCAAGAGTAAGCAAAGCAGAATCAATCTTGAACAAGAACTTTCTTTCTTCAGGACTCTTGTCAAATGTGTCCCAGATATAGCTCTTCCAACTTCTCTTTGGCTTTTCGGCAATGACTTCTTGGGCTCGCTCATAGGCTTGTTCGTCGACATCGCTGACCGTTGGTTTGCTTGGTAGATCAGACATACTGAGTTTGCTGAGGCCAGAGTACTGGTAAGCTGAGTTGAACAAGTATTGTGCAAGGACTCAAACATATAAAAGGATACTGGACCGATGTCAAAGACAAAAGATCTGGATCCGGTGGATATGCCGAGTCAGGAAGGATGAGATAGCTGATCCATCTCTTGTACTTGGGAATTGAGCCGGACGATCCTTGTTGATGAAGGTATTGCGTGCTTCTTGATAGCGGAGGTACAGCATGGTGTATCAACGACTGGCCCTCGACGGCTTTGGGCGAACTCTAGATTGCGTTACATCGTCCTCAGCATACTCTCTGGTCGCATCTCTTTGCTACATCGAGACATTGTTGCTCTTCGATGACAATGCCGGTCGCGTATTCTTGGATCTGGTCAGACAGTATTGTCGGAGCATCGTTGAATCCAATCGCTCTTCTCTCCAACGCAGGCTCGGCCAGTCCTGTGGTGAGCATGGAAATCCTATTCGATGCGGGACACTGTCGCAGAGCAGAACACAAGATAACATGCCTTCCAATCAGAATAGTTCCATTATTCGGAAACCGTATGTTAAAAGTTGAAGTCGTGTTTAGTGGTGAAGATCTGAATGTCGCCATTGAAGCCCCCTCTCACGACAGAGCTGTTTTGCCAAGACATATGCAACCACCCTGTCCGAGCCCCACCACAACGAGCGGAAGTCTGTATGATGACTTGCGGTTCATACGGAAGTATTGATCCTTCAAGTCTTTGTGCTCCGCAATCAGTACTTTGGGTGCCATGGTGAGGGGTAATGGTAACTCGTCAGGCTATGCTTAGCAATAGCTTGATGATGTGCTTTCGATCCACTCCGGCATCTGTTTTTGTCAACTAGATTTATAATCCGCGAGGTAAACACATGAACAAGTGCTGAATATAAAGGTACGGGTGCTTGGAGAATCTGCTTTGCTCATTCCCATCACATCACAAATTTGCAAAGCTAAATTTCAATCAGACTTACCACTATGGCTCCCAGTGCTATCGATCCCTCCATCACAGATGTGGTTCAACCTAAAAAGGACAGCCTAGGTCTCCCCAAAGAGACTCGAGTTCGTCTCGAGAGGGCCAATGTCGACCTCTCGAATGGTTATCCCTATCGCCCAGCTCGTCCTCTCTACTTGCAAGATGCCTACAATATCAGAAACGAGCCTTGGGTGCACGACGATGCCGGGGCCAGAGCAAAGAAGGTCGATCCTACCAAGAAGTCACTCTTCGAAGCCGCGAGCAAGGTCGAGGACCTCACAGTTCACATCGGCACTGAGATTCACGGCCTGCAATTGAAGGATCTCACGAACCAGCAGAGAGACGAGCTTGCACTGCTAATCGCTGAAAGAAGTATTGTCTTCTTCCGTGATCAGGACATTTCTCCTCAACAGCAAAAGGAGCTTGGCGAGCATTACGGAAAAATCGAAGTCCATGTAAGTGCTGATTTAGAGAGATCAGGTTCGTATACTGATGAAATCCTGTAGCCTCAAGTGCCCCAAGTCCCGGGTGTCGAAGGTGTCACTGTGATTTGGCCCGCTCTGCAAGCAACCGAGAGAGCTGCAAACTTTAGGAATCCCGGCGGTGCTTCTCGTTGGCACACTGATCTGGTCCACGAGCGTCAGCCTGCGGGTATCACTCACCTTCACAACGATGTCGTGCCATCTGTCGGTGGAGACACTCTATGGGCTTCGGGCTATGCTGCCTACGAGAAGCTGAGTCCAGGATTCCGTAAGATCATTGACGGCAAGAAGGCATACTTCAAGTCTGCACATACCTATCTCGACCGCAACGATCCCAACGCCGGTCCCAAGCATATCGAGCGTATTCACCCAATCGTTCGCGTGCATCCAGCTACTGGCTGGAAGTCGCTCTTCGTAAACAGATCCTTCACAACCAGGATAGTCGGCCTCGACAAAGTTGAGAGTGATGTCATTTTGAACTACCTTTTCGATGTTTACGAGCGAGTAAGTGTCTCCTTAGGTCAAAGTCGGTTGCCCTTGAAATGGTGTTGCTAACCTGTTTTCAGAATATCGACATTCAGCTCCGATTCAGGTGGACACCTAGGACCAGTGCTCTGTGGGACAACCGCATCACCATCCACAATGCTTCATGGGACTATGAAGGAGGCAGCCCAAGACATGGTACTCGTGTGACTGCTTTAGCCGAGGAGCCTTACTTTGAGGAGGATGCGCCGACCAGAAGACATGCGCTGGGTCTTGATGCTGAAGATGAGTCGGTCGGTTCCAATTAGCCAGATAGCTAGATTCAGCTCTGCTTTCAGCATGTTGTTGCGCACGAGGTGTATGAGCTCATGATTTTACTTATGGAAGACCTCCAATGAGCTACTTGGATAGCATTATTTTGTCTGCTTGTGTGTACGTCAGCGCTTTCACAATTCGAAGTTGTGATGCAAGGTTGGCTGCGGTTTCCTTAAGTGGCTGCAACTTTGCCGAATCCGTTTGGTGGTTCCTTCAAGATGACAGAACAATCATTTCGTTGAACATTCAACTTGTTCATCATGGATTTGTCTTTGCGCTGCAATTCGCTCAAATGTCGCCATCGTCTTGCCGACAGAGCCGTCGTCACAACATGCAGGTAAGTGTTGCACCGTCTGGGAGACGTTCGACCTCTGATAATTGGCTTTTGTAGCCACATCTTCTGCATGCCATGCTCGGATGTCCTTGGTCTTACCAGTTCGACAAACGGTGTTCGTGTGTGCCCTGCATGCGACGCCCAACTTGTGAACCCAGATGATGCAGTCGCCACACAGCTCAACCCCACTGAAGATTACAAGACAAGCGTGCTCAGCGGCCTCAGTCCGACAATCATCATGGAGTGCTGTAGCCGCGGAATATCATTCTACCAGTATCAGGTGACACAAGAGATGTGAGTACAACAAGCAACTGACAAAGATCAACTCTAACAGAAGCAGCATGTACCACGACTACATGGCCAAGAATCTAGCGGACAGATATGCAAATCTCAACTCCCAGATGGACAATGTCATCAAGGACGCCAATTTAGAAATCAAGGGTCTGCGAGACAGACTGGAGAGTGAGACGCACAACATTTGGAAGACTGCAGATGGCGGTTACTGACACGGTTCAGGAATGCATCTGGAGAAGAAGACACTCGAGCAGAAGAATCAGGAGCTGGTCAACGCGTTTAGCGCAAAGAGCAAGGCGCACCAGCGACTGACCAAATTATACCAGCGAGCCAAGGGCACTCACGATGCCGAGCAGATTCGATATGCTGCTGCAGACAATGTCGACCATGTGATACAGTCGATGCAAGGACCGGAATACCCCGAAGTGCTTCGAGACAGGACACCTCAGCGATCAGCTTCAATGCCTAGAAGAGGGGGCAGCCAAGATCTGCCTCAAGTGTACAGTCATAGCAGGGTAGGAAGCTACGGCGGGAGCAAGAATCAGGTGTGGTCGAGTCAAACTGCTCGAGGAGGACTGGGTATGTATGGTGTAGTGGACCTCAAGGGCTGGGCTGATTTACGCATGTCCAGAGCTTTCGCCAAACACAGGCTCTCCTTCACTGCATTCTGGCATGCCAAACTATGGCCTCGGAGCTTCGACATCAGGTCAACGACAGTCAACACCGAACCGCCAGCCTCTGGGTGATGTGAATCGCAATGCAACAAGCAGTCAAGGGTTCGGCGGCTACAGTACCAGCGGAAGAGGCGTCAAGGTTGGGGGAAACATGGATCAGCAACGTCCCCAAATCATCAATCGCAACCTCGCACGCGTCTTGAATCGAGGATGAAGCGATGATTAGGTCGCGTAATCGGGGCAAAGGGAGAGACGGTCTGAAGAATCAAAAGAGGTGGGAGGTGATGACGCCGGGACATTTCGGACCGAAGCGGCGGGGTCCTGCGAGCGAAGTGGCATGCATGTGAATTCTGAACGACCGAGAGCATTTCTAGAATTGCTGCTTCGTGTTTCGACTATCTTTCTTACTACAGAATCTCTATCACATATTCATCACAATGGCCCAAGCATCGAGCCAGTATGTCTTTGCCATCTCCGACAAAGCATAGACCTCAGCTAATATCTGACCAAGACTCCCGCCTGTCCGAGCATGTCTCTTTGACATGGACGGTCTCTTGATTGACTCTGAGGATCTGTACACAGTATGCACCAACGAGACGCTACGGAAGTACGGCAAGCCCGACCTGCCATGGAACATCAAGGCTCAATTGCAAGGACGCCCCGGCCCTGAGGTACCCACGCGAGACCTACCAGGAGCAACCATCAAGCGCTAACACACACCCGCAGGCTGGTCAGATCTTCCACGACTGGGCCCAATTACCTATTACCCGCGAAGACTTCCTCCAACAGACGTCCGCCCTGCAACGAAAGTACTTTCCCTCCACACAACCGCTGCCCGGCGTTCGCGACCTACTAAAGACCCTCGATGCGAATCCGAACGTTCACATTGCCCTCGCCACCTCATCCAACAAGAACAACTTTGGCCTCAAGACCGCACACTTGGAAGACATGTTTGCCGTCTTTGAGCAACAGCACCGTGTCCTCGGCGATGATCCGCGAATCCCTGCTGGAAAGGGCAAGCCCGCACCAGAAATCTATCTCCTCGCTCTCGAGACCATCAACGAGCGCATCCGCAAAGAAGGAAAAGAGAAGGAAATCACACCTGCTGAATGTTTGGTCTTTGAAGACAGCGTGCCTGGTGTAGAGTCGGGAAGAAGAGCTGGAATGCAAGTCGTCTGGTGCCCACACCCTGGCCTGTTGAACGAGTACAAGGGAAGGGAAGACGATGTGTTGGCGGGTACGAGTATCATGAAGCAATATGGCGTAAGCAGCGGAGGCAGCGAAGTACCTGGAAAGGTTGGCGATGGTTGGGCGAGACTGCACCTGACTCTTGAGAACTTTCCTTACAAGAGTTATGGTATGGAGGCATAGCAGGCGAAGAGAAGCGGTGAGACGAGACCTTCGTTGTAACTAATGGAATAGGCCTTCGTTCAAGCCGCAATGGGCGTGTCCAGGACTCTTGTCTGCAGCAAAAGGAAAAGGAAGACACACGTAAAGGATTCTCTCAACAGACAATCGTTCTGATCGGGAAGATCGTTTCATCCTATCAGACTCTTGAGAGCCTTTGACATTAAAGCGACACAGCCAGGGTTGCGATCTCGGCAATTAGAGTGCTCATGAGTCTTTGTAGTGATCTAAAACATAGCGATCGCAGAAGTACTTGACGGTAATGAACCGTGTCCATTCTCGAGACCATCGACTGTTTCGTGGAAATGCTGTCCTCTAATGTCTAGTGTTTTTTTGTGCGGATAGTCGTTCATATATGTTTGAGCTTCGTGAAACTGAAGCGCCGGATGACAAACGTGTTACTGAGCGCACAACAACTTGGAACGCAGAAATACAACGACAACGACCAAGAGACACAAGAGAATAGGATTATATCATCTGCGACATCGTTGATAGCATGCCCAGTGAGGACGATCATGTGCATGTTGCTGTGCGGTAGCGACTATATATTATTTCTTCATAAGCACAATTTTAGCTGTAATGGCTCAACGGGAGAAATGACTTCAATCTTTCTTACCACCCCTGCTGTTGGCAACAACCCAACCATCGGTGCCCGGTTCGAATCTCGTGGTGGCCACCCACTCGCACAGGTAACTTGCGATTTGCTGCGCGTGGCCTTGAGACTGCTTGGATACCGCTTCAGCCGAGCAATCGGGCAGAGCGACTGAGCCCATGGGATGGCGAGTCCGGACTACATTGATGTGTTGGTGGGGTGTTTGGGAAGAGTTATGGGGTTGTGACTCTCTTTTTGCACTTTTTTTGGTGTTCAGGAGATCGCATGTGAAGGTCGGCAAGACCCGAGACTCGGCGATGACTTCACTAGCCTGCTTGCTGTCGGAGCAAGCTCTCCCGAATAATTCCACCAGACACAACTTTACACATTCAATATATATCGTCGCGCACTTGCGCCATCTGGTCCATCGGAATCGCGTCCCCTCGACGTAGTCCATCGCTACAACCACCAAGATGGAGCGCGCAAGCTTCAAGCGCAAAAGCGAATTTGGCGCCAGCAACAACAGCCGCAAGAGCGCCAGACTGGACGAGAACAACGGACCGCCTGCCAACACATCAGGCAAGATGACTTTCGCCGAACGCATGATGGCCAAGATGGGCTACAAACAAGGCCAGGGTCTCGGAAAGGAAGGCGAGGGAATAGTCAACCCTATCGAAGTCAAATTGCGACCACAGGGTGCTGGTGTTGGCGCAGTAAAAGAGAAGACGGAGCAATACAAAGCTGAGCAGAGACGAAAAGCCGAGGCCAAGGGAGAGGAGTATGAGGACTCCAGTGAGGAGGAACGGAGAGCGAGGAAGAAGCGGAATGAGAGGAAGAAGGAGGAAAGAGCTGGAGGTGTCGGCGGTGGCAGACGGAAGATGAAGTACCGTACCGTCGAGGATGTGCGTGCTGCTGCTCCTGGACTGGAACTGCCGAAAGCCATGCTAGGCAGTATTGTCGATGCCACGGGTGGTACGACGAAATTGCTTACCAGCACTGCTGGGCTCATGACACCCACCGTCGTCCCTGCCGAAACCGAAGCGGACAAGATTGCCAAGCGCGAAAGGCTGGAACTGGAGGCTTTTATCGAAGCATGGCATGGCTTGCAAGAGCGAAAAGTCGTCGTCGAAGAACAACAAGGTCATTTGCAAATGGACATCAATCAAGCCGACGACGATATTCAAAAGATGCGAGACATGGTCGAAGCAGTCGAGGCCTTGAACATAGCAAACATCGACTGGGGCCAAGCAATGGAGAAGCTAGGGAAACTACAACAAGACTTTCGTCACGATATCGATAGTTATGACCTCTCCGAGCCGGCTGTTGCGACAATCGCACCCCTTTTCAAAGCTGACTTGGATGACTGGGATCCCCTGGAAACACCATCTTATCGTTTGGTCGAACGGCTTACACATCTCAAGCCCATTCTAGGTCTGGAGAAAACGACATCGGCACTCGCAACCTCGAATCCAGAAATTGAGCCCGAGCAACGACGGTACCGCAAGCAAAAAACCACTACACCTTACGAGAGCCTGATATACGGTGTCTGGCTACCCAAAATGCGGTCCACAGTGACGCGTTGGGATGTGCACGACTCCTCGTCTCTGATTACTGTAGTCACAGCTTGGAGGCCATTACTCCCCGCCTTTGTCTACTCGAATCTGCTAGACCAGCAAATCGTGCCGAAACTATCAGAGGCTTTGATTGCCTGGAACCCTAGAAAACGACGCCATCACCACAAATCGTCGAGCAATGATGCACCGCATACTTGGCTATTCCCCTGGCTGCCGCTACTTCCTTCCTACCACCTGGATCCAAAGTCCACGACTGGACTGCTGGTAGATGCGAAACGCAAGTTCCGCCGTGTGCTAGATACCTGCGACGTCTCATCCCTGGTCCCCGGTCTGTCGCACTGGAAACAGTTATTCGGACCCAAAGACTTTGACGGCACAATGCTACGACACGCACTGCCTCGCTTGGCATCCCATCTATCCACCAACTTCGAAATCGACCCAGCAGACCAAGACATTTCACCACTGGAGCACGTATTCGCCTGGCAACCCTTCTTCACACCCATCATCTTCGCTCGCCTGCTCGTCGCAGAATTCTTCCCAAAACTGCATTCGGTGCTGCATCAATGGTTGACTTCGCCCGAAGCCTCCTTCGAAGAGATTGGCGCCTGGTACACGTGGTGGAAATCCGTGATCCCGGAACCCTTGCAACGGATCCCTGAAGTCCAGGCTGAATTCGACAAGGCTATTGCAACGATAAACGACGCTTTAACGCTGCAGGAGCAAGGCAGAGATATGGCGGAGTTGGCTGCACCTGCCGCGGGTCCTTCTCGACCTATCGTTGCTGCTTCCGCCACCACTACACCAGCAACAACCACCAACCGAGCAGAACAGCAGGAAATGTCGTTCAAGGATGTCGTTGAGGAGTGGTGTTCGGAACACGATCTTACGCTTTTGCCGCTGCGGGAAGCGCATCCTTCGACTGGATTGCCGTTGTTTAGGATTACCGCTAGTGTGTCTGGGAGAGGTGGCGTGGTTGTGTTTTTCAGAGGAGATATTCTTTGGGCTCAAAAGAAGAAGAGGGAAGATGGGTTTGCGCCTTCGGGCTTGGATGATCAGTTGCTCGAACGAGCCGAAGGAAAGTAGAAGAGAGGTGGCATAGCGTTGAGAGACACTGGGACTCGAGCATCGTTGCTAGTAGATGAGAGGTTTCATTCACAGCCTCAATGAAAAGAACCTTTCTGATTGTTTTTGTCATTTGTGTTGATCATAAAAAGTGAAAGATACAATATGTCCATCAAGGCAATGTTCCTAATAATACACAAAGCCGATGAAGAGATCTTGCTCAATAATGGCTATAAGCACATCATTGATGCTCATCTCCTCTTGCTCCTGTCTTTACCCTTCCCGCTCTGTCTAAATATCTCACACGGTATGAGAGCACACTCCTCATCATACACATACGAAAAAGCCGTAACTCCTGAGTGTAGATGGTGACGGAAAGCGCCTGTCGATGACAAGTGTCTGACGAATGACGTGTCAGCAAACCTCCGCCATGCCCTGATCCCAAAGTATAGATCACGCCCGAGAGCGCATATCGAAGAAAATTGCCCGGCAGACGACTTTGCAGATGTGACCCATGCCATGGATCCAGAGCGTAAGTGATCTTGAAAAGGGAAGTGCCGTTTGTGCCTTGACGAGAAGCGGCGGACGACAGGAGACAAGCCAGTAAACGCCCACTAAGGGTCCAGCTCCCAAGGATCTTGCTCCTAAGGACCCGTAGGATAAGGAGACGGTCCATCTTCATTTCCGCCAGGAGCAGGTCGAGGGCTGGGTACACCTCCAGGTCCACTGCTTCCACCTATTGAAGGCGGTACGCCAAAAGTGGGCGGCAGAGGGAACTCAGGAACGTTCTTCACAGGAACATCTGGGTCCGCCATTGGCTTTTTCGACGACATCTTCTCACCCCGTACTGCTGCTTCCATTTCCTCTTTGCTCAAGGTCTCGTATTCGACTAACGCATTTGCTAGACGTTCAAGTCCTTCGCGGTTGTCGTTGAGTAGTTTGGTGGCGCGAACGCGACCTTCTTCTACTAGTCTGCGGACTTCGCTTTCGATGAGTTGTTTCGTCTCAGATGAGAGTTGACCGTAGTCTCTGTTAAGGTCTACGTTACCGAGCTTCTCTGACATGCCGGCTTGTGTTACCATCATATAGGCGATGCGGGTAGCGGATTGGATATCCGAGGATGCACCCGTGGTGACTTGATCGGGGCCGTAGATGAGTTCCTCGGCGACCTTGCCACCCATGCAGACGTCAATTTGAGCCATCATTTCTGCTCTGGTTTCCGACACCTTGTCGAGTTCGGGAAGCATTTGAGTCAGACCGAGGGCATGACCACGGGGCATGATGGTAGCCTTGTAAAGAGGGGTTGTTTCCTTTGTAAGCATGGCTACCAGAGCATGACCACCTTCGTGGTATGCAGTCATGACCTTGTCCTTCTGCTGAATGACGGCAGAACGACGTTCTGCACCCATGAGAACCTTGTCCTTGGCCCAAGTCAAGTCGTCCATGGTCACGCGCTTAGCCTTGTTCTTGGATGCGCGAACAGCAGCCTGGTTGACAATATTCTCGAGTTCGGCACCACTGAATCCAGGAGTACCACGAGCGAGGACAGAAGCGTCGACCTCGCCATCGATGCGAATGTTCTTGAGATGGTGTTTGAGAATGCTGATACGACCACGAACGTCAGGCAGGCCAACAACAACATTGCGGTCGAAACGACCAGGTCTGGTCAAAGCCTTGTCAAGCGATTGCGGGAAGTTGGTAGCACCGATGATGATGACGCCAGTATCCTGATCGAAACCGTCGAGCTCAGTAAGCAACTGGTTCAAAGTTTGCTTTGCGTATGCGGCATCACGTTCATGACGCTTGCTGCCAATAGCATCGAGCTCATCAATGAAGATGATAGCGGGCGACTTTCCACGGGCTTGGGTGAACAGGTCGCGCACGCGCTTTGCACCGACACCAACATAGACCTCATCGAATTCGGAACCAGACATGTAGAAGAAGGGGACGCCAGCCTCGCCAGCGACGGCGCGAGCGAGGAGGGTTTTACCGGTACCAGGAGGGCCAGTGAGGAGAACGCCCTTGGGCAGCTTTCCACCAAGAGTCGAGAACTTATCGGGAGCCTTGAGAAATTCGACGAGTTCCTGAAGTTCTTCCTTTGCCTCGTCGCAGCCGTGAACGTCGGAGAAGCGAGTCTTTTGCATTTCTGGCTTTGCCTGGTTGTCCTGGGCTCCGCCAACCTTTTTGATAACACCAGTAGCATCGATGAAAAGGGTAAGGACTACCAGAGACAGATAGCAGGCGACAGCAAAGACCATCAAGAACTTGACCCATTTGAAGATGATAGCGCCGAGAGACTCGTCAACCACAACGTAAAGGGGTTCCTTCTTACCACCGCTGCCTTTACGGGAGACGGAGACATTGCCGCCGCGAGTAGTAGACGCGACAGCCTGACCGGCAGCCTGGGCGCTTTCATCCAAGTGAGCACCAGAGCCAGATTCAGATTGACCGACTTTTTCTATAGCACGGGAGTAGAGATTATCGACAGAGGGACTTGTGGCATAACGGCCGGAGTCGTAACGTTCAACGAGAATGTCGTGGTGACCGGCGCGGAGCAGTGCAGAGTAGAAGGCATTCTGAGCAGTAGCGCTTTGAGGGTTGTTGTTGGCCGTCTTTTCGAGACTGGCAAGCAAGTTATGCGAGACGCTGCTGGCGGGACGGGTTTGACGAGAAATAGATTGGATCTGCGAGAGTGGAGTGCGAGCGATTGCGGAAAGCGAAGGACGATATGATGCAAACGACGAGTAGGGCTGAGTGCGTAGCACTGCGAAAGTCAGCGTACTGAGCCGGGATTCCAAGGATGATGTCGTCTTACCACTAGTGACAAGAGAGCAAGTCGACGACGAGGCGGACCGCCGTGACAGATGCTTGAGCGCGGACGAGGCAGATGGCCACAAGGCAATCTGTGACCTTGGGTCAGTGGGTGTGTAGGGAGTGGCCGTGTGCTTGTCTTACCTGGGCGCCGCGAGAGGCCATGATTGCGCCTGGAGATGTGGCAGGCTCAGTCGGCGATCAGGGCAGCGACGGCTCGAAGAGTTGCTGCGTGGGCAAAGAGAGGAATGCAGGCGACTATGTCGTGTATACAGATGGCGATGATGGAAGATGGTTGTGTCGGCGGCAAAGGCAAGACCAAGACCACGGGCGCCTCGGCGTTTGGCCCGGAGAGATGACGCCCACCACTCCCGACACGCTGAAAGAAGAGCCAGAAGCTTCTGCCCTACACGCCGTTTCACCTGCAACGAGACCATTTCAACACTATCTTGACCATCTCACGTGCCTTGTTTATCCATAATCTGCTTGTTTCACCCATTACTTATCTATATACACTCTAACTATGCCGTCACGACGACCTCTGCATTCACGTCTCGAAAGCAGAAGGAGCGACAGCAATGACCACCACCAGACTCGCCACAATCAACGCTCCTGCCACAAACGACACAACCATGATACTACCTCTTGAAGCTGGAAATTTGCCTCGAATCACATAGTGCTGACTCTCAAAGTACCTGTGAAAGCCGAGTAGAAGAATGAGAATCGCTGTGCGCATGGTTAGTTGTCGAGATTCGGTTGCTCGGAGCCTGTGGAACACAACTTACACACTCCAAGAAATGTTACCCCCAATGGCTTGCCTAGCTGTCGTAACCTTTCCCTGTCGATATTGTTTACTACCGCTGCCGACTTCGAGTCGTCTTCGTTGGCAATCGACGTGTTCAGTCTGAAGAGCTGTGTGATGGCAATGCCAATAGACGCGAACGACAACGAGGTACGCAGCCATGCTAGAAACGTGCGCTCTGCAATCATCATCAGTTTGAGATTCCAGTTGGGATACGGCTGTCATGACATACCTAGTGCAAGGTGGTCGCGTGCGACACTGCCCTTGTTCTCAAGCTCGACGCTGCCATACTTCTCAACAAGCTGTCTCCAATAGTGTTCCCTGTCCCCTTCTTCCTCAGACTCTTGGCCAGTTCCCACACTGCCTTGTCTT
Organism: Aureobasidium sp. EXF-10727; assembly: GCA_023848595.1. Classification (NCBI taxonomy): domain Eukaryota; kingdom Fungi; phylum Ascomycota; class Dothideomycetes; order Dothideales; family Saccotheciaceae; genus Aureobasidium; species Aureobasidium sp. EXF-10727. The sequence continues at coordinate 231,382 of SWBF01000010.1, forward strand.
GAGTCTCTGCCTCCACGCGTACTTGCAGCTCGCTGAGATGTACCACTCTTTTTTCTACGTTCAATCGGGCTCGGTTCTCGATCCAACCCTTCTTCTGCTGCCCCGTCATATCCCGCCGTGGCAGTGTGCTCCGGGTCCGTACTCCCATACGTGCCCACGCCGGTCCTGCGTCTGACAATTGCCGTGTTCTCGTCTGCACTGCTTTCCGCTTCATCGCGTGCTCGGTCGGGATTGGCGTTGTTGCGTCGAGACATGAATGATGACGATCTTTCAAAACTGTCTGGTCGAGCAGATAGAGTGGAGCAGAAGGTGACACTGCGTCGAGGTTCGAGCGACGGCGAAGCCTTTCCTGGAGCCAATGAGCGGGAAGAAGCCTGTCTTGATATATTCCCAAGGCCTGATTTTGCACTACGTTCTGGGCTCTGGCGAGGACTTGTCTTCGGACTCGATCCCTGGCGACGACCTGGACTGGATCTAGGGCTTGATCGGGGGCTTTTCTTCCTAGGTTGTTCTGACTTTATAGGCTTTGCGTACGGCTCTGGTGGATGGCCCTCGGTCTCAAGCTGTTCACCGATATCCTTCTTGTCGGTAGTAGGCACAGCAGGATTGATTGGCTTTCCTTGGTTCTCCGGTAGCCTCAATGTTGAGGGATGAGAGGTGCGAGATCCTGCTTTGTCTTTTGACGACGAATCCTCCTCGAACTCGCTGGCGGTAGTGCTGTGATAGACGCCTCTCTTCGGCCGCTCCACTTCACTTTCGCTGGTAAAGTCATAGAAGCGACGGTCACGACTGCTCGACCAGGAAGAGAAAGGCGGCACAGGTGTTGATAGATTGGCATGGGTACGCAAGGAGGGGTTGGCAGGTCCCGGCCTCGGTGTGATGAGATCACTTTCAGATTCGTATTCCGTTGCCGACCTGGAGCTGCCTCCCGTTTCGGACGTGGATGCAGGTGAGCACGGTAGAGGCATGGTTGATCAGGCCGTTTTTTTGGTGGCTGGGTATGGTTCAAGATTCTACCCAGATGGCGTGATAGGGCCTGGGCTCTGATCCGGATGTCGTGATTGAGTTTGGAGCTCCTGGTCCAAAGTGCCGGACGTTCAGATATCTTGTATGACCCGAAAGCTGTATATATCAAGAAAACAGTGCTCGTCTGATTTGACCCTCCGAGTATCCGCCGTCAAGTGCGACTGGCGGTGGACACGGACAAGCTGGGGTTCGACCCAGTGTCGAGATGAAAGAACTCAACGTAAATTCGAGTTAAGTCACGAATCGATACCACGAATATTGCTCTTGCTCCTGTGTCAACTCAAATGGTTGCATCGCTGCGCGCCCAGAAGAGGCGGCTGTGTCAGTAAAGGTGTCGAGACAAGTACGCTCGAGGTTGAGGATGGGTGAGCTGCTCTCCAGCCAAGCGGACCAGGGCGTCGTCGTGATCGGTCTGCTCGATCTCCGCAGAGCAAACCCCGCAGGGTCCGAGGTAAGCAATACTCATACAAAGGACGGTGACGGCTTCTTATCTCAAACATGCATGCTCAGGTTCTTCTCTCCAATTCGCTATCGACGTGTCTGGAGCGGCTCGCAAGCAGAGAAGCTGCGAGGCATCCCTAGGTTTCTGTAGCAGATAACAATTTCTCTTCTCCCAACGATAATAAGAAAACTCACTTTCCCATGATATACAACTCCATCTACAAGAATGCACATGCCTTATCGCTCTGACAACACGCAGCTAATCACAGAACCGGGGCACTCGGTCGTCTAGACTTCTTTGACCCACCCGGCAGGGACAAGTCCTTTACCTTGCCCTCCCGCCCTTTCGACTTCACACCATCCGTCGCCTTGATCTGGTGCAATCAAGACCAATCTTTCACCCTCATCCATACTGGCCTCGCCTTCGCCACTAGCTGCGTACGTATACAATGCTTCGACGTATTTGAGCTTCTTTGCACCACGCTTGGGAGCCACAACGGGGCCCTTCTTCTTGGTCGATGGAGTCGAAGAAGCGATCGAAGTAGCGAGACTGGTGATGGATGCGCGATGGGCGGGCTGTGATTTCACAGGCGACGAAGGCATCATCTCGACATACGAAGCTGGAACAAGACCTTCGCTAGAGTGTGTACGGACTTTCATCCAACCGACGCCATCTGTATTCGTTGTTAGGATCTCGAGGATGGAAGACAACAAGGTAAAATAGCTTACCGTCTGGTTCAACAATCGTGACTTCGGCACCTTCGTCCACGGTGATTTCACCATCTCCACTTGCCTGGTAAGGATACATCATCTTGCCGCGAGGCTGTCCGTCTGCCCAATCCCCGTTGCTGTTTGCGTAGTGATCTGGTGGTGGTGCCAGGATACGACGCTTAGCCGTGTTTGACCGCCCCAGGTCGTTGGCGCTATCATTCGAGTTTGAGGCTGGCCGGACGTTCGTTCCAGACACGCTGCGATTTGCACTTGCAGCGTAACCAGAAGAAAGCGTGTTCATGCTACCCATCGTGTCGGTGCGGTTGAGGCGCGGCATGTCATTGACCGAGTCAGATGAGCCTTGTGCTGCTGCATTGGCTGCTGGAGGAGTGGACGTTGAAGCTGCGGCCTGTCGCTCAGCCTTGATCTTCTTCTTCTGTTCTTTGTCCAGGGGACCTGGACAGTTCGCTGGTACCTTCATCTGACACTTGCTATGGCAGATGAAGCCACAGTCTTCACAGTCAAAGCCCTTGGCGGACAGTCCCCATAAGCGATCACCGCAAAGATCGCAGTTCGTAGGTAACTTGAATGTCTGAGACTTGAAGGCGTGGTTTTGAGCACCGATGCTCAAGTCACCAACAGCAGTCGCAATGGTGCTGACCTCGACTTCGCATGTCACCTTCTTCCGCTCGGCCTCATGTAACGACTCTTGCAGGTTGAATTGTGCCCGCACGACTTCGACCTCGTCACGCTTGTCTGTGCCATCTCTAATTGCTTGACGTACTCTTTTGGCGCCCTCGACCTCACGGCGCTTAGCATCGCACTCTCTGCGCAACTCGTTCAGCTGCCCCTTGCTTCTCATCATGATGTTACGCAGGAAAGTCTTGCTCATATCGTCGGACGCCATGACATCGTCGTCTAGCCATACTGGCGAAGGCTCGAAGGAGAAATCGGCGGGGTCTTGCCAGTTCGCGGCGTTGTGGCGGACAAACATCATGGAGTCGAGAACGGGATTATTGCGTGGAATTTCAGCCGAAAGGTGCTCGAGAAGCTGGGTGGACCGCGAAAGGGTTTGTGTCTCAATGGTCGCTGCTTGTAGCCACAAGGTATTCAACTTGGCGACGCGGGTTTCGGACAGGTCCTGCAGCGAGTCCAGCAGATCGGGCACATATTCGTGATAGTATCGCTCCTTCTGCTTGTTGGTGACATTGATGGAGATCAAGTAGGTGTTCTTTGTGTTGCGCATATCTGCCTGAATCTGGACATAGGCGGCCTGGGCCTTGGTCTTGCCATGATCGAAACTGCTGTCAATCTTCTTCCTGCGGTTCTCGACGTCCTGACAGACGCTGTCGTACTTTGTCTTTGTCTTGCGCAGGTCAGCGTAGGTGCTGTCGCGTTCTCTCTCGAGTTTGGCGGCATAGTCGGCATGATGTTTACGTAGGTCTTCGCACCGGGTGGACAAGTGCTTGATAGGATCGGCGAGGTGAGAGATAAGTTGCGTGGCGAAGCGATCGTGTTCGGAAGCGCGGTTCTCGAGGGTGGTAAGTTGGGTACTCCAGGTGGTCATGGAAGCACTAGGAGAGTATTGATCAGCACAATGATTGTTGGCGAGGCCAGGGCTCAGGTGTACCTCTCCAAAGAGCCAGGAGTGACGGTTGGAGTGTCTCCAACACTCAGACTGCTCTGCTTGCGAGTCTTCTTGTCAAAGTACTTTTTGGCGAGGGCACTGAGTTTCTGGCTGTACTCCTTTTCAATGGCGCTGCGCTCCCGGTAGAAGGCTTGGACGTCGTCGAGCCACGAGATACCGCCCAAGACCCAGGCATTCACGGGTTTGAAGCCATCCTATGCAACCATGTCAGTCGCTTGTCAGTCGGGTGTTGATCGACCGACCAACCTTCAACTCGACGCCGAACTGCGGCGCGATGTCTATCTCGGCCATGCAGGGCTAACAAGATGTAGAGGCAGGTTGAGACGGGATTTAGAGCCGGCCACGGCGGCTTTCTACACACGAACAATGCAAGTAACCTTGTGGAAGAAGACACGAGACAGGCAATCATATGGCCGCCCAAGACCGGGAGTGCCTTAATTGCCAAGGCGGGGTATCACTATCGGTCCAGCCTCCGCCGGCTGAAGTCGCATGCCTACCGGCCCGGCATTGTTGTCTCAGACGTTATCCACAGACAAAGCCATTGATCATTAGATTACAGTGTGGTTGCAAGGACGTACGACTAAGTAGACACATAGCAAGTTTGAGACATTTCAGAGGTGGTTGACTCATGAGTGAGTATTATATATAGCGGGGAAGCGACTGCCGGACAGTTAAGACGGTCTGCATGTAGGAAGTTGGCTACCTAATGTGGCTAGTGGGTGTTTGGGCAAACCAAACGTCACTCAAGATTTGTTGCGTCGACAGCAGATTGAAGCTGCGGTTTGCGCCTTCCTGGACAAATAACATTCCATCACTCCTTCGCACCTTCCCCCTCCATCACAACCACGCGCGCACGCACTTTTCTCTCATTGACGCACAACCATGTCCTCCCTAGGCGACCGCATGACGTTCCCCGACGGAAAGAAGCTCGACTGGGCCGAGGAGAGCGAAGAGATGGACAATCAGACTCAGACACAGCAACCTGCTGCTGCTCCCGCCACAGACGCAGCGCCCGCCGAAGCTGCACCCTCAGATCAGACCGATGGCGCCTCAGAGTTCCAGATGGGCTCGTCGCTGCTCGAGCCCGAATTTGACGTCAACGTCAAGCTAAATGACCTCCAACAAGACCCCAACAACCCCCTGTTCTCCGTCAAGGAGTTCCGCGACCTCAACCTGCCCGAATCGCTGCAAAAGGGCATCACCTCTCTCGGTTTCACCAAGCCCTCAAAGATTCAGGAACGCGCCCTGCCCTTGCTGCTCCAGAATCCTCCCCAAAACCTCATCGGTCAGTCGCAGTCTGGTACTGGAAAGACAGCCGCTTTCGTTCTCAACATCCTATCCCGTATCGACTTGACGCTCCAACAACCTCAGGCTCTCGTCCTCGCTCCTTCGCGCGAGCTCGCCAGACAAATTCTCGGCGTCGTCCAGGTCATGGGTGGCTTCATGGAAGGCCTTAGCACATACCAGGCTGTCCCCGACCCATCAACACGCGGCCAAGCAGTCACCGGTCAAGTCGTCGTCGGCACACCCGGAACCGTCATGGATCTGGCCCGTAGAAAGCAGCTGAACACACGCGGCATGAAAGTGCTTGTCCTTGACGAGGCCGACAACATGCTCGACCAGCAAGGTCTCGGAGACCAATGCAAGCGCGTGAAGCAGCTCTTGCCCAAGGACGTTCAGACTGTCCTTTTCTCCGCCACCTTCCCCCAGGAAGTGCTGCAATTTACACAACTTTTTGCCCCCAACGCCAACCAAATCACTCTGGAACGCACCAACCTCACCGTCAAGGGCATCAAGCAGATGTACCTCGACGTCAGCCAAGATTCGGACAAGTACGACGCACTGATCAAGTTCTACGGTCTAATGACAATCGCCTCATCCATCATCTTCGTCCGCAAGCGTGAGACAGCCGACGAGCTCTCAAAGCGCATGACTTCCGAGGGCCACCACGTCGTCACGCTGACCGGTGGTCTCGACGGCGTTGAGCGCGACTCAGTTATTGACCAGTTCCGCGAGGGCCATGCTAAAGTGCTCATCACAACCAACGTCCTTGCCCGTGGTATCGACGTCCAGACCGTCACCATGGTCATCAACTACGATATCCCCGACAAGCCGGCTCCTACAGGTCGTGGTTATGTGCCCGATGCTGAGACCTTCTTGCACCGTGTGGGTCGTACCGGCCGTTTCGGCAAAGTCGGCGTTGCTCTGACCCTTGTCCACGACAAGCGCAGCTGGGAGATGTTCCGCGCCATCTGTCAAGAGCTTGGTATTAATCCTACTAAGCTCGACACAGAGGACTGGGACAATGTCGAGCGTGTCGTCAAGACCATCATCAAATCGGGACGCAATGCGAAGGTCGAAGGTGGCGAGACCATGTTCGCAGTGCAGGGAGAGTAAAGTTTTGAGCGAGCTGGGTCAATTGCTCGCGCTTGGAGGATGACGGATTACACGAAAAAAGATACCATAGAGATCTGCAAGTAATGAAACAGGGAAAGAAGGAAAGGCTCTCGTTAGGCGAAGAGAGTCGTCGAAAATCTCAAGTCTATTTCAACTCCAAGTCCATTCCATGAGTGACATGCAACATCCATTGTCTAACTTCCCGTTCTTCACCTCGAATCCAAACACATCCGTAGGTCTCATCATACACGTCGATAACTTATATTGCTGAAAGCGAGAACTGTATGCCTTTTCTCCTTTCTCTTTGCTCATCGTCTACATCAGCCCCTTCTTGTTCCAGCTCCAGAACATAGACTGGGAAGGCGGAACACAACGCTTCATAGGATGTTTGCCCTCGAGTCAGCAGTATAGTGATTCACCTTTCAAACTACAAAAAGTAATGCAGCACCATCATGATTTACGTCTGAGTAAATGTGCCTATGGATAGGCCAATCATCTGCCGATCGGGTTGGTCGTACAGGAGGTTGGTCAAGATAGCATGTGGTATTGAGGGAAGATATACATAAGCATAAAGAAGAGTTAGGAAGCAGGGGTGACTATTCAGTCCTGTACGAATGAGCATAAGAATCCAGCCAGTCGATAGAGAGATACGTGTGCAAGGCACTGAATGAACAGTGCAAGGGATACAAGTCTACACAAAACCCCAAGTCAGCCACACAAGCTAATGTAGGAAGTGCAGAGATGGCCTAATAATGGCGTTGGAAGGTATATCGAAATCGGTGGGCCTCCTACCTGTGTGATAGAAGGCAAGAAGGCCAAACACCCATGCCTCCTCGGCCGTAAGAACGCCAGATCGGATGATTGTACTCGGAGTGCACCCATACTGCCAAATGCAGAAGAGTTCATCGGTAACGATGGTCTGAAACAATAGACCTGTGTAGGGCGTACATACGCTCGTTGTCGACGCCCTACAAAAGCAATTGCAGAAAGCAAGAACCCAAGATCATGATAAGGATTGAAAGATAAAGTTTACCAAGGGGAGGGGAAGATCAGAGAGGGCCAAAAAGAGGAGGTTGAGGGTTGGTATCAAGCAGAGAGGACAGTGGGAAGTCGAACCTAGCCTCCGATGGATACACTTTTCCGGATGATGGATACACTTTTTCGGATTGCTGTATCTGGTTTTTGACTTCTTCTATAGCTTGACTTTCGTACACACAAGCTTGCGGTCCAGAAGACATGTGGTCCACATGTCATGTGTAGAGTTTGGGGCCTCTGCTAGGATGAAGTTAAAGAGGATAGTCCTCAGATACTGATAACAAGAAGCAGTTCAGAGAGAACATAGTCGACACAGCCAGTCTTGTCAACACCTCGAAGATCATGGAAGAGGGTAAAAATCTGATCAAGATGTTTGGTCTTGTGAAGATACTGTCCCAACAAGGAACCAACAGAGGGACTCTGGACATCGTATGACCTTGAGGCATGCATTGTTCGAAAGTCAGACTGAACATGTGTAAGAGCGTGAGTGGCCAAGCAACGTCAATCGCAAAGATGGTGATCGCAGTTCGAACCAGAAGCGGAAAAGATAGCCAAAGAGGAGGTGGAGTCGAGTTGGTCTGTCACAATGATGTGGACAGCATCATGGTGCTTGTTGAGGTTGAGCTCAAGGGTAGAACACAAACCACAAAACCATAGCTGGCAGATCTACCAGTTCGTAACCGTCTCTTTCGAAGTCAAAACGCTTGATAGAGAACAGGATGAAGGACGTTCACCTTGGCATAAAGCATCATGATCGTTTGCACGTCCATAAAAAAAGACATGAATGCGTGAGACGATGTTAGTGAATTAAGGTATCCACAAACAAATTAACGTGGGTTCAAAACAAAAAAGCGTTCATGGGGTAGGAGTCAAAGCCGAGGAAGGCCAGAAGGTGGAACACAGACTCAAAGGCAGACAACATGAACATTGCAAACACCCAGGCAGCATTGGAGGTCCAGAAAGATGGTAGATCCAATGGTCTGAGAGGATATTGCAACTCTCACTCGTCACAAATGCATTTGTCGTTGACATGGAGAAGTCCTTCGGGGAGCATGGGCAACAACTTGGCTGGAGGTCGGTCGAGTTGGATTGGATCGACGCTCGATGTAAACAAAGGTGTGTTCGCGGTGGCGAAACCAAGATGGCAAAAGCTCGCGGCGCTGGAAGGTTGGTACTTAGGGCAAGTGCATGGCGGAACCTTGGCTGGCATGTCCAAGGTGGATGACCCCATCACTGATCCACTGATAGCGTCGACCAACTCTAATGACAGGACGCCGTGAAATCCGATGATGACCATCGTATTCGCAGTAGAGTGCTGTGTTCAGAGCTTGCGAGTGGTGGAGATAGGTCAGCCAGACAAAAGGCATTACGAAGAAAAGTGGTCGGCCTACCATGTCAGTATACAAGACCTGGTATATTTGAAGGAATTGGGTAAGCAGCAGTGAGAGGCCCATTTTTTATTGTATACTGTCTGATCTAGACTGCCTGAGATGTCAAAAAGAATGGGTATCATAGAAACAAAACCAATAAACCGAAACACAGTCAACGACAGTATACTAGCCCAATAACAAAATCAATCTTGAGACTCTTCTAATCGCGCCGACTTTATCAAAACAATCTCCTCAACACCACGCTCAGATGACAGACCAAATATGAGAGGAACAGAAACTTTTTGTCACAATCATTGGAACCAGCCGAACATTCTATTGTTCGCGTTGGTGGTTTACTCTTTGTTGATAAAAGAGCGGCGGTAGGTTAAGAAATTCCGCAAGGTCTTCGTCAGACATCGGCTGGGAGATTGTCGCCGTCAAGTCTGACATCTGGTTGGGCATGGGCGATGCAAGCATGTGCATGAAACCTTCATGTCCCTCAGACAGAGATTGGGAAGAATCAAGATCCGAGAGTGGCGGGAAGTCGACGTAGCCTGCGTGATCTTCAGGCTCTGACGAGTACTCCTGCTTGGGCAGAATCACATTGTCGATGTGGCCACCACGACCACAACTTTGTTGCCAGGCACCACTGGACACTTGTCTGACCTCGGGACAGGTGATGCATGTGCATTGGAACGAGGCACAACTTTGACATGGGAACTGCGACCTGGGACTTGGACCGGGTAGGTTGAAAGGAGATGGCCCTGTTCCGTTGAAAGATGGTAGAGGCGACTGAGCTTGTTGTCTCGAACAACACGATTGCGAAGGGTTTGTGGATGGCTGTGCGGCCATCTGCTCTTGGAGTCCCAAGTCGGCAGCGTATTGGTCTAGCGCCTGCGTGCCGACGGGCATCGACGCGTTCTGGTACTGATGCACGTACTGAGGGTGACCAAAATTTACCGGAGGGGGTGGGTTTCCGAAGAAGGCAGGCTGGTGTGGCGGTTGCTCAAACTGCTGGTACTGAGGGTGATACTGAGGTTGCTCAAAGTTTGTCTGAGCAGGCTGGCCTCCGAAATAGGCAGGCTGGTATGGTGGTTGCGACTGGTATGGCGGATAATATGGAACAAACTGCGCTGCTGCATCAAGATGACCGAACGCGAAGCCGGGTGGTGCTGGTCGGAACGGCATATTGTGTTGCTGTTGCTGGTATGCGAACATGGCTTGAGCCTGTTCGCGCGCTTGGACTTCCAACATGTCCTGCTCTGCATCTCTCTCTGCTTGTTGGAGAGCTTCCCTATCCTCATACATGACAGCAGACGGAATCCCGCCCGCTATTACCTCGTCCCACTGTTGAGGTGTCAGGTTACAGCATAGGTTACGGCTGGCCGCGCAGTCGCATGTTCTCGGTTTAGTATGGCCACAGTCTCTGGGTGGCCTTCCTGGCTCCGGACGCCTGAAGAGGATCTTGTCGCGGTGTTTGCTTGGAGGACACTTGGGTGCCCGGTGACCAGATATACAAGTGCCGCTGCGAGACTTGTTAGCTGTCAAGCCTGGTGGGCGAAAGTAAGACGTCGTTCGATCACTTACCAGGCAAACTTGTAGACTCTGCCGTTGGCGACATTGCGGACGCGAATCAGGTCTTTGGGCTCCTCTGGCTTGGATGGGTCTGTGTTTGTAGCACGACGTTTAGTGGCGTGTCTGGCTCCAGCTATCTTGCGTGCTGCGTTTGGGGCCATGGTGCTTAGAGGAAAATAGAAGGAGTGGACAAGAAGAAATAATAGAAGAGAGTCAAGGTGGATAGAGAAGATCTTGACGGCAGTACGATCAACGTTGAGGATTGAAGACGGAACGTTGGACGGCTGTGGATGGAGTGTTGATAGTTGTAGAAGAAGTGCTGACTGCGATGGATGCGATCGACGGACAAAGTTGGGGTGTACGTTGTGAGTGAGGGAGGGAGAAAAAAAAAGAGGACAAGCAGCTTTAAAGAAGGGAAGACAGATTTTGAAAGTGTGCGTACCTTCCACAGGACTTGATTCCATTTCAGTCATTCTTTCCACGTGGAGTTCTCAGTTGGCCCCTGGATATAGAATCCGAGGACAGATATAAGCGAATATTGAATGGCTCCCAGACGGCGGCTCTGATCAGTTGACTCTAACGACAACTCCCGAGCGTCCAGTTCCAAAGTTAAATTGACTGTCCGACGCTTGTTTGGATGGTATAGCGTCGAGGAGGGTGGGCTGAGGTAGTTTGGGGATCAGCGAGCGAATCAGATGTGCACGGGCCTCTCGATCGGAAGGGGTCCCGACGCGGGCACATCTCACCTCGAAAAATATTTGTGAGAAACCTAGGCCAAATAACATCCAACAACATGTCGGACTCTGAAGGGGAATTGGGTATCTTCGAGGAGCCCGAAGGATTCTACGAAGCTGAGAAAGAGCCCACCTTTGTCGATTACACATTACAAAGTGGTTCCAAGCTGAATCTCCGTCTGGTCGGGCATAATCCTCTATGGGTAAGGTTTCTCTCATCTCGTGCCCTTCTCACTTTGGTCATCCGTGATTGGGGCCCCAAGATCACCCAACGCTTGTCAATTCAAAGGGTTCTTGGCATCTCAGTGATCCTGTCTGGCTTCACTGCTTTGCCAAGTGCCGTATAGAGATTGGTGGCGATTTGGTCAAAGCGAATTTTCATCGAACATCGACTGACCGCAGGCACAGGGTCATTTTCTCTGGAACGCAGGCCGTACGATCGCACTGCACTTTGAAACGAACCCCCAGATTGTCGAGTCCAAGACTGTCCTGGAGCTAGGTGCGGGCGCCGGTCTTCCTTCTCTCGTCTCGGCACACCTTTCCGCCAAGCGCGTTGTTGTTACTGATTACCCTGACGCTGATCTGATCACCAACCTCTCCTACAACATTGGTGCTTGCGCCCCGGCACTGCCTATCGTCGCCAAAGGATATCTTTGGGGCGCCGATGTTTCTACTCTTGTTGAAGAAGTGAAGCCGGATGAGGCGTTCGATGTTCTGATTCTTGCTGATCTGTTATTCAATCACTCCGAGCATGGAAAGCTGGTTCAGACCGTCAAGAAGTCTTTGAAGAAGGACGGTACCGCACTGGTGTTTTTCACGCCGTACAGACCCTGGTTGTTGGAAAAAGACCTGGCCTTCTTCGATCTGGCAAAGGAGAATGGATTGGTTGTCGACAAGGTTTTGGAAAAAGTAATGGATAAGGTCATGTTTGAAGAAGACCCTGGTGTATGTAAATCTTCACTACAAAGACTTCGACCGGTGCTGACCCATCAATTTCTAGGACGAGCTTCTACGTCGTACCGTCTTCGGCTACGAGCTGAGATGGGCAGCATGAACACCCGAGGAAAACAGAGTTGCATGTTGAATCGTTACGTGCGTAGACTTAATGTGGGCTTCATCATCAGGGTCCGGCGAGGTCCAGTCAAAATTCAATTGACGAGACCTTCTACCAGCCTCCAGGGCCTCCAGGGCCTCCGCGACCGCCGTGAGAGGGTCCCCCGTTCATACCCCCAGGACCTCCAGAAAATCCACCTCCGCCCATGCCTCCCGGACCACCGTGATGACCGCCTTGATGGCTCTCACGGCCCATCCTCATGTCTCCTGAAGGGCCACCCATGCCGCCCCCGGGACCAAACTGGCCGCCATGCTGTGAAGGCCCGCCAGGACCTCCGGCAGAGTGGTGGCTACCAAACTCTTGACGGTTGTCATACATTCCCATGCCGCCGCCGCCACCACCACCGTAGCCGCCCTGAGGTTGACCATAGTTCTGTTGGCCATAGTTCTGTTGGCCAAAGCCTTGTTGGCCAAAGCCTTGTTGTTGTTGTTGAGGAGGAGGATGTCTTACAATTGTTAGTGGACGTGTGCAAAAGTTTCGGGAAATTCAATGCATACGAGTACTGCTGCTCATACTTCTTGTCGCCGTGGTGAAGCACCTTTTCTTCGATCTTGTGAATGAGACCCATGACGGCTGATGAGTGTTGTTTTGCTTTCTTTCTTTACAGTCTTTGAAACGGCCTGAGATTGAGATATTTCGTCCTTCAATGGCAAATCTCGTTCTTTATAAATCACCTTTTTGCATTCAAGTTTCTTAATTATCGATTTCAGACAATGCCTACGCAATTGCATGATGTCAGTTGATGGCTTGGCATTAGGAAGCGTGCCCTGATATTGCGAAGGAAGCTGCTGTGGACGCGCGGACATTACAACGATGGCCATGGCGTGTTCATCTCTTGACACCGTAGAACCTGGAATTGCCCACTGCCATTTGCACTCTGCCTGATCGTTTCTGCTGACCTATAACGATGTCGAAAGCTCATGTGACTGTCCGAATCGTTGAGTCACTGCTTACGCGGTAACATGCTCAATTTGACGGAGCCGGCTCCGGAGAAGATACCTTGGCGTCCGGCCACTCCGCGTGCTCTCTTTCCAACGTCCCTTCTCTGATATAGCTTTTCAGACTATACCATCGGCATTACTTTCTACCAAAATTCAAACTGCTTATCGATGATGTCATTGACTTGCTTGCAATCACTTTGAGACTTCTCTCACCATGAACCCAGTACTTTGATACTGCCCATCATGGTCTGTTTTCGGCTGCTGTCAGTGTTCTTAAATCGCCAAAGTCACGCTGAACAACGAGATCATGGTGTGGAAGCTGCAAACATCACCTTCACGGACCACGGTTAGTTGGTCTTCCACGACCGTCAGGATTTCTGGATCCAGCCAGAAGCGCAAAAATTCTATCCAGGATCGATCGACCTCTGTTGAGCGGGACCAGCATGCCGTCCCTTAAAGTAGTATCTCTTTACTTACAAGCGTATTCCTACCCTTACTCTACATGCTGCAGCAACAGGAACTTCTCCAGTTGCTAGAAGAAGAGCTTGGAGCCTCCATCTCCAGTCAATATACTAACGTCACGGAACTTCGAGACGCAGCTTTCACCAACCATCGAAGAACCCGGTCCAACTCTTCCTTGCTGCTGTGACTCTGAATCGAAGCTCTAGCTGGAATTTGAAGTGCTGGCTAGTTTCAGGCAATCGACCTGTAAGCCCGGCTCAAATCATCCGGTATTCAGATCTAGGCAACTTCGAAATCGAGTCCCAGCGCAAGAGCGATGAACCATGTTGTGCCATCATGTCTAGCTTTGCCATCCGGAACAATATTACCATGACAGGCAGCCCATGTTCGCAAGCCTCCGCACGACTGCAAGTATATATGGCCAGAATCCCGTCTCACTTGCGACTAGACATTAATGGCTCATCATCGGATGTACCTTATCAAGACGAGAGTCAAAATACGTGCTGAAGCTTGATTCGACGTGGAACACATGGAAGGCATTTCCAACGACAACAGACGAGGTAAATGATACTATTATTGTTCACTACGAAAGCGGCAATCTCTTCTTCTCGTTTCAGATATCGGGAGAACTGCCAGCGACCAACTAGACCTTTTCAAGTTTTTTTCTTCTTTCTATTACTGATCTACGCGCTAACAAAAGCAAGAAGTACGAAGACAAATACGAAGACAAAGACGTCCAACTCATCAGGAACAGACAGCTTTCTTCATCTCTGCCCGGATGGACAATCCCGTCTGCCGTGTTTCTGGTACCACTCGCGGTAACGCTCAGCTGTCGACTTGACGACATGTTGAAGGACGATCATCAATCTATGAACACCCCCTGTCCATCCCATACAGTCAATTGCTTCGTCGTACATCTCAAGAGTGCTTCCGTCTTGGACGGCAAACCCGACTCTCCACCAATCACCATCCACCACAAAGTAAGGAACTGGCCATTGACAGCCGTCAACTACAATCTCGCTTTGTTTGAGATGGTCAAAATGCTTCGATAACCACTTTCGGAGGCGATCCGTCGAGTCATCGTAGATGTCGTTTTTGATTACGATTGGGCAAATGGGGATGAAGTTGAAAGCGTCGCAAGGCGTTTGTTGCGGTCGCCAATCGCTTCCCTCCAAACAGATGACCATGTCAACAATTCCATTGTTGTGCTCGTCGTTCTCGAAACCCTTGACGCAAACAACCTCTTCTTGCAGATCATAAAATTTGAGCAAGCGTTTCAGGAAGGGGTAAGCGCATGATTTGTCCCAGTCGAGTCCCATCGCCATCAGTATCGAGGGCATCGGCAATTCCGGATTGGATAGTAAGCCAAGATCTGTCCCTTTTCTGAGGTTCCACAAGGCAGTTTCGATGTAAACGTAGCTTAGAAAGTGTTGGATGCTAGCTAGCAGGTCTCGGAAGGCTGGTGGAAGGCCTTTCTTGTCAAGAGACAAGCATTCAAAACTGTGTGACCCTCGACCAACGGAGCAAGCACTGCAGTCGTGCTTTTTGGTGGGATGAGAGTAACCCCACTTGTTCTTCCTAGAGTCGCGTATGCGAATCTGGGTAGAGTATGGTATTGTTTTGTTTGACGGGGCTGCTTCGAGATCGTTTTCATACAGAGTTGTATCGGAATTGTTGTTGTACGAGAACTTCGGGGAATCGCCATAGCTCACAGATGGTTCGGAATCAATGTCATCTGAGCCCTGCTCAGGGAGTATAGGAGAGTGGACTTTGTGGATTGATGCAGGGCGTAGTGGGAGGGTTTGATCGGTTGGCTCCTCTGCCGCTTCAGAACAACCATTCGCCTCCAAGTTTGCTGATTTGTAGCAAGACACTTCTGGCGAATCCATAGAGTCATCAAGTAAGTAGAACGTGTCGACATGATCCTGTGGAATCGACCAGCACATGATCATTCCGTGGAGCTGTAGAGTTGGACTGTTTTCTCCAAAAGTAAATCGTGAAAAGTAATTCTTGATGAGAGAAGTGTTGTTGTGTTGACAAAGAAACAGAGAGAGAAGAGCAATGTGTGAAAGGTTTTATGGACGGAGAATCTGTCAGCCTTGGAGATGACTCTTACTCCATGTGCGACATTCGAGTAGCGTCGAGCAAATTGTTGGGTGCTTCTCGATGATTGGAGAAAGACTTCATTGCACGCAGGTCAAGCCAGCTCAGAAACTCAAAGAATATAGCGGAAACAAGAGCTGATCTTCTCATTGCACTATAATGATGTAGGACACAAGCTATCAATGCTGCTATGTCTATATTCATACCTGAAGCATTCAATTCTTCATCAATAACAACCACTGAAGTCAGACCAAGCTTCCCTCCCCCGAAAAATTGCCACAATTTGCGTTACATATGTTCGCACGCGGACCGGAACCCTCAGAATCATACGATTCAGTCCTGCCAACAAGTTTGTACTATCAACAACTAGAATCTGGCAATTTACTCTCTTGATTCTCATACAACGAGAGTCTACATATTCGAGCTCGATGTGGGATTCTACTCTTTCTAGGCATAAGAATGGATTCGATGGATCGAGGTTCGTATTTCTCGAGACATAAATGCTTACCAAGCCCCTCATACAAATCAATACTACAAGTTCCAATTTTGTAGGCAAGAATCGTATCTTCACTCATGTCCTACAGTCTTGGAAGACAGGAGACAATCGAACAGGTCACCAGATGAAGTCTGTGATTTAATTGGAGTTTATATGAGAGAAGAGGGGAAACGGCCTCTTTGGGTGGCAAAGTCTGTAAGTGACTCACCACCTCTCCATCACTTCTGTGTCCATCTGCAACTGTGTCTTCATATTGTCGCTTCGATGAATCTTCATCTCAATACACAGTCTGGAGGTATGGGTCTGTACGCGCTGACATCTATATCAAATGATATCTCGACTAACATTCTTGAGTAGAATGTCACCCCTGAACTCGCCATATACATCTCTCGCCCTTACTGTATTCGCATACAGCTTTCCAGCTGTTTTTGTCGCCATCGCCACACATCAATCAATGGCTATCTGTGTACGATCCCGTCAGTCAGATGACAGCAGCTCGATCGAGATGTCTTCTGGGGCTTCCAATAGCATCCGACTGGAGAACGATGTCAGGACACACTGTCCCAGGGCAAGTAACAGACCAAAAGAGGTGAATGATCATCCATCACCTTCTTTAGATGCCTTCCCATCCACTTCAACGGGCATGACGTTACACCCCTGCCGATCGATTAGGGATATCAGCGCCTTGCTATACCTCTTATCCTATCTTCGACTCCCAACCATACCGCATACAAGCAACTTCCAGGCACAAACGGAATAAAACTGTCTCCGTATATGGAGTAGGGGGTTCGACGGGGTGGTACTCACGATCGTCGGTCTCGTCTTCTTCAAGAGAGCCCATAGCGGAGACTGGCGCATAAAGATCAACGTTCATCGTTTTGATCGCCTGCTTCTCGACCAAGAGCATGAAGCAATGGACCAACGGCTTTACACCTTGTGGCGCTCAAAGATCGATTGGAGCACCGCTCTCCCGCGGTCTTCCACTCGATGATACATTCATCGCACGTGTTCATCTCAGTTCTACATGAACTTCTTGGGAGGTCTACCAAGGTCAGTACGGTTCAAGACTATCGAAGAAGGAGTGCATTTGTGAGTATCGAGGCTCCACCACTGGTTGCTTTAGTGTCTTCTCCTGGATCCTGTCCGATGGCTTGTCAATATAATGCCACTGGCCACAACGTTTGTTACTGCAAGCTGCTTTCCTCAAACCTTCGCCTGTCATCACACTGTTCCCTCTGACTGTCCGATACCGTCTCGTCTCTACAAAACACATGCCATTGAGTATTTCGGTATTGCTGCAATACAATGGCCTTGTAATCTTTTCACTAAACAGAAGTAGTAGATATGGTCCATGACTGCACTCAATCTCGCCAGTCCTCGTATCACTAGAGCAAGGCATGCAGTTGCATGGCTCCACTCGTAAAAAAGTGTTGGTTTCGCTTTTGCATGGATCAATCTTACCGCTAGAAAAAGCGAAGGAGATCGGGACGGACCTTCCTTCGATGCTAATCTGTTCACCCAGAGGAAAGCACCGACGATATCTATACATTACACGTACACACCAAATGTATCAAGCAATTCGCACAAAAGTCTCTCGGGGCCTTTTCGAAAAACATTGGATCTGTTTTAGGTGTTTTCATCTTACTGAGATGCATGGCAGGAAGTGTCGTTGGAGCAAACAGAGCAAACTCCGTGGGGAGATCATCTTATCCGATCTGGGAAGTCGCTACTGAGAGCCTCAACGCTGCCTCTTATCGCTCCTTCTTTTTGGCATGATCAAACACTACTTATCACGTTAGAAAGAATTATCGGCTGAGCATGCTTGCATCTATTGGAAGTCACGCCTGTCCTCACTCATGCACCTCCAGACGAGCATTGTGCAGAATGCAAAGTAAAATTAAAAAGACAAATATGCCGAAATTCCATGCTTATTCATCTTAATCATAATGCCACGAATCCAACGGGCACTTAGATCTTGCTCTCTTTGCCGTTCAGCTCGCAGAAAGCCTTGAAAGTGACCAAGGGCTCGTCTCCAGAGCTCTCAAGGACACAGGTCGCAGTAGCGCCAACGAAGAAGACATAACCCTCCTTCAACTCCTCTTCTTTGGGACCGACACTAATCTTGCCCGAACCCTTTGTACAGATGATGATGCTGGGTCCGTCGATGGACTCGAAAGTGGCTTTTGCGCCAGATTTGTTGAGGTCGGTCTTGACGACGCTGAACTCCTCGATCGGGGGGTCGTAGAGGGTGGCGGCAGAGCTGGAGCCGTAGGCGGTGGAGTTGAGGGTGACGAAGGGGTAATCGGTGGGAGACATTTTCTGTTCGCTGATGGGGGCGTACGAATAGGTGAGCATATCGACGAGGTTGTCGACATCCTTGAATTTGGGGGTGAAGCCGGCGCGGACGACGTTGTCGGAGGAAGCCATGCACTCGATGATGTCTGTCTCATATCAGCAGGTATCAGGGATAGCAGAAAGGAATGATTGATTACCTCCAGAGAGGTAGGCGTGAATGTCGTCGGCCTTGAGGAACATGGCCTCACCAACCTCGAGCTTGACGTAGTTGAGGAAGAAGGTGACGAAAAGACCAATGTCGTTGGGGAACTGATCCTGCAGTCGCAGCATCAAGTCTGAGAGCTCCTTGCCGTTATTCGAAGGGCCGCCGTTGCCGGCAAACTTGTCGCCCTCGTCCTTCGCTTGTTGGATCAGGTCTTTGGCGTGCTTCTCAATGTCTTCGGGCGTGCTCTTCATCAGACTGCGGAAAGCGGCCTGCAGAGCCTTCTTGTTTTCGGCAGCCTTAGACTCGTCTTCTGAAGTTTCTTGACCCTTGACCGCCTCTTGGAACTTCTTCGCCTCATCCTGTCCTACCAGGCTCTTGAGACTGGGGACGCTATCGAGGAAGTGCGAAATCTCATTGAGCGGGCGGAAGCCGCAGAGACCGTCGAAGGGGGTGATGGCAAGAGCCATCTCGGGCTTGTGGTTGTCATCCGGGTAGTTCTTGGGGTCTTTTTGGTGCAGCTTTGCGGCGAGCTTCTTGTTGGGGTGGGCCTGGATGGACAGGGCCTTGTTGACGGACAGGACCTTGAACAGGAAGGGCAGCTTCTTCTGGTACTTTTCCGAGATTTCTCTGGACATCAGGGCTTCATTGTCCTGGACAAGATCGAGCAGAGTGCGCTGGGTGTGCAGATCCTTGGAGGGGTTGCTGGGGTGAGTGCCCATCCATAGCTCGGCGTAGGGCTTCTCTTCCTGGATGCTAAAGTCTGAGGGCGTGGCAGAGGCGAAGCGGGCGGCAGCAGAGTCCTTGCCGACCTTTCCTGTTCATGGCCATCAGTCTTTTGCGTGGGTCGTGGGCATTGTCGCAAAGGTGTGTTACCCCACTCGTAGCTGTTGCAGCCTGCAAATCGTCATGTCAGTCGACTGTCAATTCCATCAACCATGGCCTGCCTTACCGCATTGCAAGCGAATCAGAGGAACCTGCATTATGATAATCTCTCGAAAGTGATGCGACAAGATAAACAGGCTGACGAGCGTTGTTTCTATGTCAGAAGGTCAAAAAAAGAAAGGGGCCATGGTTCGTCGCGTCACAGCTGACCAAAAACTCCACCCAAGCTTGACGCGGGGCTGCTCGTACTCTTCGTACTCGCACTCGCCCCTGAACTACCCCTCGACTCCTCCTTCCACACCTTGCGTCCTCGCTTTACCTGGCCTCCTCTTACCTTGCTTCGCCTTGTGTTCGAGTCTTGCGATCACCTGATCTACTGGCCCAATATCGCTTGTCAGTGTGTGTGACCTACCTCCGACATGTCCAACAGCCTCATCCTTATCAATTCCCTCCAAGCACCTCTTCATTCCAGCACTTGATCGTATCTTAAGTCCATGAGGACCCTACCAACATGACGAAGCTATCTGCCTTGTGCCAACCGTGGCCAGTCGAATTGATCGGCCAAAACACTGAGCCTCACCAGTGATGCGTTTTCATACAGAAACTAACTCAGTCCCACGAAACTGTACAAAACTAGGTTTGAATTCATCATACCACCATACTCTCAAGCTCAACACCCAAGACACTCCTGCTCCAGTGTTAAGTATATCAATTGCCCACTTCTTCATCTTCTTCCATCTCCTCTTCTGTAAGTTTGGTGCAACTTGCCCTCGGATCTCACCATGTTCCTCTATCATTCCTTACTATGCCTGGCGGCTCTGTTCACCACCATGGCGTTAGCCCTCCCGGCAGCTACATCCCCTTCTGTACTGCATCCTGCTGCCCACACCCTTGTTGTACGCCAGTTGGAGGAAGAACAACGCCCCCTGTTTTGTCTCTACAACCCAGTCCAATGCCAAAAGTCTTTTCCTGAGCTCTGTGCTGCTGAGAAAGAGCCCGTTCCCTCATGGTGTCATTTCGACATCAATTCAGGTGAACCTCCCGTCCCTCCTGAAGACGATATTCCCCCAGACACCCACAACCTTGTTGCACGCCAACTAGAGGAACCACAACGCGACCTGTATTGTCGCTACAACCCCATCACATGCCAAAAGGATTACCCCGAAATGTGCAAAGACTTGTCCAAGGATTCCCCTCCATGGTGCGATGTCAATGGCAACCCAGGAGAAACAGACGATTGGCTCGCCGACAGCCACGCTCTTGACAACAGCAGTCCAGGAACATCTCTTGTCCCTAGACAGACCGATCATCCAGATCTGGCAAGGGAGTGCCATTTCAATCCTGTCTCTTGCCAGAAGCACCACTCCAAGTATTGCGCCATGAAGGCTGCTCCAACTTGGTGTACCTACACCGAGTCGCAAGCAGCAGTATCAACACACGCAAAGAGAACGGATCCCCCCAAATCTTCCGCAACGCCCAAACCAAAGGCAACGGATTCCCCCAAATTTACCAAAGCCGATCGCCAACGTCAACATGAGTTGTTCTGCCAGTACAATCCCAAGAGCCACATCTGCCAAAAGTCTTCTGGATCTAGACCTCCCGGTGGCGAGTTGTCAGATATTGTGGACCTCGTTGAGCGCAGCGCCCAGGATGATCCCGAAAAGCAGGATCCAGAGAACGAGGAACCCCATCCCATCAATCGCTCCTGGTGCAAACACCACCCTCACCATCCATACTGCGACTCCCAATACTGCCGCGACCATCCTGGTTCCTGCAAGAGTGAACCTGGTCTCATCGAAGACGACGACGGAAAGCTAATCCCAGAGCACGTCGACGAGATTCGCAACGCGATCACAGAACAAAGGGACGCCTGGTGCAACAGGATGAGTCGCATCAGTCAGATGATTCCACACCGCTGCTCTTACGAATGCTACAAGCACCCTGAAGACCCCACCTGTGATATTCCCGCCGTCGAACCACAAGCAAAGGACGACGAGCAAGACTCACACCATCTTCTGGCCGAAACCATGGCACAAGAAGAAAAGCGCAACGAAAAGATCGACTGGGTAACCAACGCTACCGCAAAACAGAGATGGTTTTACTGTTCGCTGTACTCTGGAGGACCATCCTGCTGCAGAACAGCATGCTACTACCACCCTCTGGAGCCAACCTGCGCCATCCCCGGACCTATTCCGCTGCCTGGCGAAAACCCACCAGTGACTCAACCCATCCGCAAAAGACAGGAATGGTGGTGTTTGTGGAAGTGGTGTTGATCTACTTCAAATGCTTTACCTTTTCTTTTGGGTTTTTACCCTCTTTTCTTTTCTTTTCTTTTCTTTCTGTTTTTATCGTTGGTTGGTGTTGTTATATCCTTACTTTGGTCTTTTCTGTCTCTTTACCTTCTTTTTTCTTGCCTTTGCCTTGTTTTGCTTGGTTCCCCTGTCCCACTGATCTTTGTCTTTCAACTCACCAAATTACCCCCAGCTTTCAACCCTGGAAACTTTGAATACTTGAATATCTTGCTATAGCTTATATACTCTCTTTTGAATTTGGAAGAAACACGTTCGCTCGTTTATTCATGTGTCTTTATACCTCAAAGACAATGCCAAGATTAGTAATGATGATGTATGTGCCACCATAAGCCAAAAACACTTCATGTTATCAAGTCATTGGTTTTCACAAAGACCCTTTCAAGCTCACTCTAAGATGGAAGGTCAAGTGACATTTGTGCCTTCCTTATCTGTAGCATCTACTTGAACGTCCTCAGAGAATGTAAACAAGGGTAGTAATGGAATTAATTGATTGATGTCGCTGATTGGGGGGATAATACAAATTTACATAGAAACGAGAAGATAAAAGGACAAACAAACGTTGAAAGCCGACAATGATATCACCCCGTGTCTCTTCGCTTATTAATTATAGTACGAAGAACAGAGAGGATCGTGAATGCCGAGCTGTCGAAGAATCAGAATTAGGAAAGATGGGAAGGTCCTTTCGGCTGCTCTCCCCTTTTGTTTTGTCCACCTTTCAGGTCCTCTGCTCATTGGCGATTTGTCGACCAATTCCCAAGAGGATGATGCGCAAGCATGCATTGCCTCTGTCAGGATGAATCCGCCGATTTGCTGGTATTCATGAGGAAATCCGAGAGAGTAAGTTGCGAGATAACAGAGACCAGTGGCATCCAAGCAAGCGCGTAGAAACCAATCATGGAAGATTCTAGATTAAGCGGTGTTGTTCTTCTTGTTGTTCAGACCAAGAGTAAGACCGACAGCCAGACCGACGATGATGCAGATGATAACAACAATGAGCAGGCACCACCATTTCAGACGGCGAGCGCGGCGGGCATGTGTAATACCCTTGTCGAGCTGCACGTTACCGGCCTCGGTGTCCTTCTTAACGTTCTCGGTGTGCTGCTCAGCTTGTTGAATCATGGGCTCCTGAATGACGACAGCCTCAGCAAGGTCCTCGAAGAGCTTGTTGAGCTCGATCAAAGTGCGCTCAATCTGTTGGATGTCGTTGTGACGAGCGCGCACAGCGCCGAGGACGGTGCTGGCGGTGGCTGAGCGGTTGGTCTTGAGCTGGAGATGGGTCAGCATGCATGATTACAAGACGAGCAAGGGGGTGAACATACAGCAGTCTGGAAAACACCCTCGTTCCCCCAGTCGGCGTTAGAGGCCTCCTGAACTTCGGCGTCGGTAGCCTCAGGGTTGACGATGCGATATTGACGGGCGATTTGCTCACGGTAGCGGCGCTCGTAGCTGGCCTCCTCGTTGCGGTACTCCTCGAGCTGCTTCTTGAAGCTCGTCTTGAGCTGGCCAACCTGGCTGTTCTTGATGTTGTTGTTGCGTCCACTTCTGGCGGCATCCGTTTCGAGGAACTTGATCTGGTCCTTGATGGAGGTGTTGAGAACCTGCGTCTGGGTGACAATCGACTCGAGAGCCTGGTTGGAGGAAGCGTCGGGGCTGTTGAGAGTACGCTGGTGGGCGGCGGCAATTTCGGAAATGTATTGAGTCAATTGACGGATGTCGGCCTTTGCAGCCTCGACGCGCGCAAGGAAGTCCTGGTTGCTGAGGACAGTGGGGGCTGCCTGGTGCATGACGTTTTGAGTGCCGGTGGCTACTACACCGGCGGGTTGCTGACCAGGTACGCCGGCAGCTTGCGGTGTGCTATACTGCGAGTCCTGAGTCATGGCCGAGTAGTTGGACTCGCCGTGACGAGTGGCTGCCGGAGGTTGGAGAGGCTGGTTCTGAAGGTAGTCAGTATGTTGGCTCTTGCGACAAGATGGGCAAAACACACATCGCCGTAGGGGTTCGCCTGGCCGTATCCCTCGTTGCCGTACGGGTTGTCGCCATCGCCATAGGGGTTTCCGCCGTAGCCCGCGTATTGGTTGTTGTTGTTGTAAGCCATATTTCGGCGCGAGCGCAATTGATGGTGCGCGAGTAATTATTAAGATGCTGGTGTAATGCGTCTGTACGAAGGGACGATGAAGGAGTGAGATGGCGCTGCGACTCGACGACGGGCGGAGTGCGGATGGGTAGTATTAGGCAAGAGCGACGACGGTCGGTTCACGGCGGGAGCGATGGCGGTCGGGCACAAAAGGAAGCACGCGACGGGAAGTTGCAGTCGTCGAGGAAGGCGCGACGACGAGTGGGCAGCGGTGGAAAAATGGGTTGAACAGGCAGTCAAGGTTCGGTTCGTGATTGAGCGCTTGGACTGGAGCGACGGATGCAGCGACGACTGGTCGGCCAACCAGGCACAGCCCAGAGATCGCCCTGCCGTCCACGTTCAAATTTCCCGTATTCAACACACCAAAACAACCACTTTGCATCTTCCAACCCATCATCTTGTCTGCTGCGCTCTGCTGTCTTGGTCTCCCATCTGCTTAACAAGATCTCCATTGACCAAGACGAGACTGGACGAAACACAATGGCCAACTCTCATGCAGGCAGCCCAGCATGAAACAACGGTGATCAACGTGCAGACAGCAGCATGCCTGTGCATGTGCCTTCTTTCCTCCCCAATTTCCATCTTTTCCACGTTGCGACGCACTTCTGCCATCTTCTTGTTTGGCTTCTGTCAGGCATTGCCCCAACTCCGTCATAATCGCCGCCTCGAGTACTGAACATGCCATGACGACTGCCGTGCTAAGAATACGGTATTGGTGCTAGGCTGCCGCCCCCAGGTAACTCAATCGGCGCTCTGATCAAACCTGGGGGCCGCTGTGTAGGATCAACACATATCGAGAAAAAAAAACATTGAGATGCTTTGGAATACTTTGTATTGTGCCTCTTGCGAGGTCTTGTCCTTGTAGGAGCTAAACTGATGTTGTACAAAAATCATGGGGAATCTCTAGAAGGTCCCGGTCCCAGGCCGCCATCATCAATCATGAGCCGCCAACCAACGCCTTACTAAAAACACATCCGTCCGTAAAAACGCCTCCTGTCCCAGTAGTCATCCAATCGTAAACCCGTAACGCACTGATAATGCATGCTTTGAAGTCGTCTCGGTGATGAAAACACTCGCATTACATCTCCATGTCGTCAAAGTCTCTCATCATGACAGCCATCTGCGCACGCTTGGCAGCTTCAGCGAGAAGACTGAAGTCTTGCAGGAAAGGTGAGGCGTCGTTGAGCCCTCTAGGTCTCTGCTCCTCGCAGAAGCTGCCACGGTGTTGCTGAGGGAACTGAGGCATTTGCTGGTAGTAGTTGTTCTCTGCAGGTGGCAACGAGAATTGAGATTGACTTGAGGGCGACGACACGGGCGCGGCAGAGACCAAGGTGGGTGATTGACGAGAGCTCATGTTGGTCTGGTCAGGGCTGGTGTTGATGGAAGCCAGTGATGAGAGGCTAGCCGAACTTGTGAAGGTGGATTGGTTGTAAGATGCTTGAGGATAGGCAGGTCTTTGCTGGGCGGCGTAGAAGTGTCGGTTTGAGTGGGAGTCCATTGTGTTTTGATGGATGCAAGTCGACGTGATAAGCTGGAGAAAGTTTGTGGAGGAATGCGGAGAAGAGTGTGCCAGGGGAGGGCTGGACTTTAAGAGCTGAAAAAGAGTCGGTTATGACGACTGAAAGGGATGTGGGATCGAAGGCGAGTCAAGTGGGTGTGAGGATCGGCTGTCAGGGACCACTGTGCTCTCGGCCGACTTGGGAATAACGAGTCGTGTGTGCAAGGAAAATGAGCCGAGGGATGTTCCAACGCTCAAAGGGCTGGTAGAGAAGCCGGCTAAAGACGTGGTGATTGGCAGAAGGGCGGATGGAAAGACGGGCAAAATCCGCGTGATAGGCGCAGACGACTCTCGACGGATCGCCGAGTGCGTGGGGAATCTGGGGATTGACGGCAGTAAAAGCAAAAAGGCTGATGTGTCGAGTCGTTTGAAGGTGTGGGCGTTTTTGTTATCGGTACGTAGTTGCAGAAACGAGTAGGAGCAGAAGGAAAAAGGATGAAGGGAAGAGCAGAGAAGAAATACAGAACTCGTCAGATCTTGCTCGGTCCTGCAAACCACAGTGGATCGCCTCGTCCCCCACACACAACAACGACAAGAACCCGCGCCAACCCGCACTCTTACTGCCGGGCCGACAGTTGGCCCTCCCATGAGGTGATGTTTTGCGCGCTATCTACAAAAACGGACTTCTGCCGAGAGGGCAAATTGCGTGGGACCGAGAAAGGCCGGGGAAGGTGCGTGCTTGGCGCTTTTTCCACCTCGGGGTAATTGCTCGGCGCTACCAGTCCCAGCCGCAGAGAAGACCGAGTGTCCGGCGCTTCTCCAAAGGTCAGAGACTTCAAACATAACAGTCTGTGACGACCGCCGTCATGCATGGAGGTTGGTAGCCGCCTGCGTTGACCTTAGGTAAACAAGATCATCGTGCTCATCACCAGGTAGCGTCAGGCCGACCTCAGTCACCAGGAAGAAGCATATCTGCAGTATGAAGACGACTCATGGACAGTGGCCTAGAATTCGGTCTATCGTGCTCTATCCGAAGATGGAGGAAAAGACCAGCGAGCAGTTACACCAGTGCTCGTGCATCGAGGCCCTCGAATATCGACCACCTCTTTATCAAAGGTCACATGGACAGGATCGATGCAGCTCTTCGACGTTCTTGGAGTCTGTCTGGTCTGGAACTTAAAGGGAGAGTGTTATATCACACGGCCAACGTTCTCGCTTACTCGAGGATAACGACGGCTGTGCCCACATAAGTCTGGAGAGGATATAGTCAGTTGATCGTCCAAGACACCACCAATGTGCTGAATGGACAGTGAGATCGTAATTCATCGACTGGAGTACTGAGCTTGGTGGAGTTGAGATTTGCCTTCCATACAGGCGTTAACGACACGCACACGAGGCCGTTGTCCTCATATTGTATGCTTAATGGACATGAGCATGATTGATCGGGCCGTACATCAAAAGACTCCTTCAGCAAGCGAGAATGAGATACACTTTGTCTCCATTCGGTAGAAGACAAGGGCAAGATCCCGGCTGTGGGGTCAAACGGGGCCCTGGGGATGACCCACATTCCGTTTCTTTCTCGTCCAGACATCAGAGAATTTTGGTCTTGAAGATCTGTCTGCTCCGACATCCCGAGAGTTGTGCGGTGCGTAGACACAACAGACATCAGGCTGTCCATTGCTATGAAAGCACACGCTGTTCTGGCGCTTAAGAGAAACATCGGAAGCCTCAGATCACCAGAACCCGAGGATGCGACCGGTTCCCAAACCATTTCCTTTCGGCATGCTCGGTCAAATATATCGACCATATGAAAACTCTTTTTTCTTTCATATCCCAACGATCAAATGTCCCAACCCCTTTCACGAGGAACAACAATAAAATCTCCGTCATCACAAAGATAGAATCTTCGATGCGCCTTCGGTGCATGGGAAGAGAGTTTAGAGGTACCTGGAGTACATTTTGCATCGGCATCTCACGGCTAGGGGTACAAGAATACCTATATCGTCGTCATTTGTATCTTCTTACGCAGGCCAAGGCAGGCGGCTCTGTGTTTCCAACAATTTGGCATCAGGCCCCGCGTCTCGAGGTACGAAGAATGGCGTAGGTTGGAGTGTGCTCCGACACTGGAAGGCAACGATGACTGTGTATGCGAGAGAAAAAGTGGTTAAAAAAAATGGCGTGCAGCGAAGCACTTTCGGACCGAGATACTTCAACGTGGATCAAGGTTTACGACTCCACGAGAACTTGACGATAATCATTGCGAGCAGTATCACTGCAATGTCTGCCTGATCATCGAGCTCCAGTGCTCTATTGAACACACCTGGCGTGGGCTGCACCAGACTTGGCTCCGCAAGAACCTCGCTGGCCACACTATTGTATTATCTGAAAGATACGGATGCGTGTCAAAACACTCGCTCCTCCACATCCCGACACGTACACCACAACCCAGCCAGCAACCCTCGTCTTCTCTCACATCGTAGCCTACGCCAAAGCCAGTCAGCACTCTCACACTCACCACAGTCTCTTCTCCACTTCATAACACAAATATCTGCAATCCAACAATTCACTTCGGCCTCTCCACATCACGACACACTGCCGACAAACCCTCGGACCGACGACTCCCACCCGCCCCACGCAAACCCAGATGCCGAAACCCACCCCGAACTGCCATGCTCTTCTTTCCGAACACTTTTCGTGAACGAAAAAACGAGCGCACAAAAATTGCTTGGCATAACATGTGAAAAAAGTCGGGGATAGAAAAGCAAAAGCACTGCGGGAAGCAAAACAGGGGGTTGTGGAGGAGAAGCCGAGTCGTGAAAAGAGAGCTCGAGACGAGGGCAAGGCAAGCGCCGACGAGATCTAGATTCTGGACTTTTGGTGGCCGCCCCGGTCGGCAACTGTATCAGGGAACGTGCGGCGATATGTAGGTTCTGTTGCTGACTCGAGGGCAGGAAGACTGTGGAAATAAGAAGCGCGTGGGTTAATGTTGATGTTACTGTTGATGGGTGACCGCAGTCGACATTCGCGCTTGTATCGCTGACGATCACGGCCCTGCAAATGATGTCCCATCGACGAGTAGCATGTTCTGAAGATGTGAGCATCACAGTAGGGAAGGCGAGACAGCAATCGATTCGAAAGCCTTCAATAATATTATCTCAAACTAATCGCAGTATACCTCCAGCCGAAGGACAAAAAAGGAAACAATAACGACAGACTAAAAAGGGGTATCTAGAATCGAAAACATCAAACACATCCAGAACAATTACCATCTATTCAGATTCCCTCCTTCCTACGGCTTTGCGGCCCAGAACCCTTGGGTCCCGGTCGACCACCTCCAGGTCCGCCAAAGTCGTTCCAGTAGCGATCTCCACTACCGTGCCCAGGCGCAAGACTGACATCAGATCTGCACTTTGGCTGCTCAAAGTCCTCTGATGTACCAACAGGCCAGATGGGCAAGAAGCAAATCTCATCCGCAGCACAGCCACGGCATTGCTTCCATGTCGTCCAGGCCAGATACTCTTTAAGCTGTACGACCTGGTCCAATGCGATGGTGTAATCTGTTTGCTCGGATGCAGTCATCAAGCTTGAGCAGAGGGTGTGTGTAACTTGGCGTATTGCCTGAGCTGCCACACTCATTGACTTGGGGAAAACATGGCGGGGGATAAACTGGGAGGCGCAGCGTTCGGTCTCCGAGCTGCTGTTGCGCGCGCTGTAGTCGATGAATGGACGCAGCGCACGTTCAATCTCTGCTTGTAGCGTTGACAGAGAGGTCAAAGATCCCGAAGCTAGGTATTCGATGCGGTCGGCGTAGCGTGCGACTACCATGTCGGCAATGGCTTGCCAATCGACAGAATTGGTCTGTACTTCATCCTGCAAAACCATCTTGTCTACAGCTTGATACACGCTGTCCATGGCAGAAGACTCGTTATTGAGACGAGGACGACCAGTATCATCAAAGAAGACGGCCTCTGGATACGCAAAGGCAGAGACGAACCCTTCATAATCCAGCACCGCACGACCACCACCAATACCATGGTAACGAGCAGCAACAGCGCGATAGTAGTTGAAGCCATCGCCATTATCACCATGACCGCCGCCAAAGCCACCGCCAGCTGCTGGATTCGTCTTGGCGATACTAACAACATCGAGATGAGCAGCAAAGTCGCACAAGATGATTTCAAAGCCACCTTCCATGCGCAGAATACCATCGATACGGTCATTCCATCGCTCGTGAGCTAGCTTGCACAGTTGAGTCGCACGTTCCCGCTCGCCAAACATGCCCGAATTGTCGTCGATGCTGTTCTCCAGAAGCAGAATATCCTGAATGTCGAGAGTGCCCTTTTTGGATTTCGCAGCAGACTGGCCATCCACGTAGAGTAAGCGGAGGCTGTGTTTTGTGCGGTATGTGTGCAAGTATCCTGAGTTTTTGTCTTCAGGATTGCCTGGAGCCAGCGGTTCTTGTTCGGCTCGGGTCTCGATTATCTCGGTCTGGTTGGGCTCGGAAAGTATTTCCTTAGGAGGAGGTGCATGGCGCCGCTTGGGGTTGCGCATCAGGTCTCCGAGGCGATGAACCCAGTAGCCGATTGGTAGTATGGAGAAATCATGATGGTCATGATGATCGTGGTGCGAGCCACCCAATTCATCGAAACCCTCATGAGACGGTAGTTTGTGGTGCTCGTGATGGTCATGACCCTTGTGGTCCTCATCGTGATCCTCATCGTGGTGCTTGAACCAATCGTGTGGAGGTTCGTGATGCTCAGATGGAGGACCTCTACGAGGAGGTCCGTGTTGACCCTTGCCTGGAGGTCCGGGACATGGAAGATGGCCTTCTCCAGGAGGACAGCGTCGCGGGGGTTCGTCGTGGTTGTGTCCAGGTGGGCCATGATGAGGTGGTGGTGGTGGCGGACGATGGTGCGGCGCATCCGGACGAGAGTCATTACGAGAAGGTCCGTGATGACCCTTGTCGCCGTGAGGTTTTCCCATGCGACTCTTGCCATCCTTGCCTTCTGGACGTCTCGGTCGGTCTCCAGGAAGATGATCCTTCTCGTTGTCATCACTCTCCAGCATTGGAGGACCTCCCTCTCCATCAGGAGGTCGGCGACCATCACCAGGCGGTGGCCCTCTCCTCCCCCTCGCAAATATCAAAGCATGCTCGGGCTCAAAAGCAAGCCACTGCATCCCTTCCACTCGCTCCTCTTTCTCCGTGCCATGATAAAACTCCGTGCCCTCGGGGACCGTAGCAATGAACAAACTCATACCATTGTGATTCAGACTCGATCCAAACTGGCGTAGAGAACTGTGCACCGCATTGAAGATATGGTTGGCATGCTTGGTAGCATCAAGATCAGTATTCTGAGCAGTGGGTAAGGGGTTTGCAGCAGCCAGCCAGGAAACGAGCAAAGGGAAAAGATGGTGAAAGCGCGGCATTTCGCCTTACAGATGGGATTGAGGTTGAAGGAAACTGCGAAGAGCAACGATACATATTGAATTAAGCCATCGATTCTGATACCATTGGGCGCGTGTACAGGTGCATGGCCGCGCGTACCAAACCTGATGCCAAGCCATCGTTTTTGCCATACCACGAGGCCCTTGTGCAAGAGCATTCGGCAATGCGCTCTCGACTACCCGCTCAAGAGTAAGATGGCTGTGTGACATATCGATACCAACATGACCCGAGTCCATTATGCATGGTTTGCATCTCATGAAGCTGCTGGAGGATGATTGAGATGGCAGTGAGAATGATTCCTCAACGCTCCGGATTTCAAATCCTTCGCCATAAAATCGATTTCATCCTCTTCTGCCTATCTCGATTCATCGCCGCCGAGTCTCTCGGTGCATAGAACGCGCAACACCGCTAACAGAGTGTATTAGAAAAGTGGCAGCGTTCAACTGAGAGGCGCCAGGGCGATCCGAAGCCAATTTTCGAACTCGAGCCTGTCGGTAGTCGTGACCGATTTGCTCAATAGGGCTGACGACGACCAGCACGCCATCTTCGTTGCCACCACAGAGTATCGTAGTATCTGGTCTTGCATCTTTGAGGACTTGTCATACGTGCCTATGTCTGGAAGATGATAGCTAAAACACCATTTTGGTTTCGAAGGGGTCACCCTGTTTCAACCGGGATCATCTTGCAATGATTGATTGACGAACGTCGACATATTGAGAATGATCCTAGCTGCCCTGCACAACTACTGGGCGAATGAGGACGATCGCTGCAGAGCAACGACAGATGTTGTGTCTGCATAGTAGCGGGAGGTGGGTCCGTTGGATCATCACGTGTCACTTGGATATTTCTCTAGGGAAGGTACTCTTCGAAGGCAAGAGCGTTTCAAACAATCACTGTTGTCTGTACGATTACCGTGCGATTTGCACAACTCAATAGGGTATCAATAATAAAGCCTTGCCAAAACCTCAATCACGTTAGACCGCCAGAGCACATAACACAAGAAGACTCTGAATCCACTTGTGCATGGCTCCATGTGTTCCTGAAGCTGCTCCTTGAGTAGGACTGGGGGTGGCAGTCGCCGTGAACACTCCAGTCAGCGCGACAGTTGATGTGGTACTACCACTGGTCGACTTCGAGCTCGTCGAAGATGAAGTCACTGGTGTACCGGGCTTGCCTGCCGTCACAGTACTGCTAGGAGCGCTGTACTGCTTCGAGTTCGAATACCAGATTCCTCCAGCCACAATACCCTTGCCCTCTTGCATGTCTTCGATCTGGTCAGCGGAGCAAGTGTCCTGCATTGCGCGGATCCAGCATGTCGGCGCAGGCTGCTTAGCCAATGGCGAGTTCGTGTGTGTCGAGTTCATGGGGCCAGATGACTTGAAGTTGGAGAGGTCTATCGGCTCTCCCGTGCTGATTTCGGTGCCATCAATGATGCGTGTAAAAACTGTAAAGGCAGTCTCGGGTTGGTAGAATGGTACCATATGTCCAGCATCGTAGATGCGGCTGAACGAGAAATTGCCGAATTGGCGTACAGCACCTCCAACGTAACTCGC
This sequence comes from Aureobasidium sp. EXF-10727, assembly GCA_023848595.1. Classification (NCBI taxonomy): domain Eukaryota; kingdom Fungi; phylum Ascomycota; class Dothideomycetes; order Dothideales; family Saccotheciaceae; genus Aureobasidium; species Aureobasidium sp. EXF-10727. The sequence goes on from SWBF01000010.1 coordinate 263,760, forward strand.
ATTGACAACGATATCAGCATAACCCGCGCTGTTCCAGCCAGTAAGGTACGAGGGTGTTGAACCGTTCGAAGGAAAGTCTGATAGGGCAGCTGCGACTGCGAACGAGGCAGCCTCACCACCCTTCCAGTTGCACTAGTATACTTGTTAGCATTGAAACAGGCTCGTGTGCTATAGACTGTCACAGTCTCATCTCCGAGACCCTCTCTAATGGTGACACACGAGAATCTTGGAAGCTCTAGATATGCATGGTTGCCCCCAAGATCAAGAGCGTGGTCGTGGAGACACGACAGAACAAGGGAGAGGACGTACAATATAATCAGCGTCACCATACATGAGAGATACACGCACGCCAGCGCGGAGGAGATTGGCAATCTCTTGAATCTGACCGCCGCGAATTGAGTCTCCTGTCCTGATAAATGCATTCATCACAGCACTGCTGCTAGTTGTGTAGTTGACGCGAGCGCCAATGGCTTTCTGCACCGATGCGGTATTCAGGTATTCCAAGTAGGCGTTGGATGGATCTGGTGAGGGGTTTTTGACGCGGATATCATAAACGCTGAGATTGCTCCTCTGGAATGGGCTCATCAGACTATTGCAGTTGTAGACGGCAGCTTGACATGCGATGTTGGCCCGCATATTATCCCCTTCACCCTCAGGATCGGTTCCGTTAGCGATTGCACGACACAAATTGGTTTGTTTGCTGCACTGGTTGTTGTACTGCTCAATCAGGTTGAGTTCATCCGTTTGTGAGATTGTCTGAATGCCAAACGTGTTGTTGTACGCAAAGGTAGCATAGTAGTAGTCCTGTACCAGTGAGTCGATGAGACCATTGACGATTCCCAAGGATGTGAGCTTGATCTCCAAGGTGGAGTTCTTGGGCAAGGTGCCGTTGTCGCGTTTTGCGTTCTGCTCCTCGAAGTAATTTGCAAAAGTTGGACCGTATGTGCCGCCATAACTCTCGGCAAAGAGATTGACACCAGTGGTCGAGACATGAGAGCTGTTTGGGCGAACACCTGGGTTGTACTGTGGGAATGCGGCCAAGAAACTCTGGAGGAAATGCCACGCAGCTCTAGCTGAAATATCAGTCGTGTTGGTAGTAAACTCAGGATCGCCAGAGCTGAAGGTCCCGTTCATAAGCGCATAAGCGGGTCTGGTGTTGCCAGAAGTGTCATTCTGAAAGTCATACGGCAGGTATTGATCCTCAAAGAGATCGTAGGTCAGGTTCGTGAGGGAGTCGTAGGAAAGTCCAACCTATGACTCGTCAGCGATGCTCTCGTAGTGATTGTCTTGGCTTGTGCATATCGGCAGAGATTGACGATCGCCACAATGTTGCCCGAGTACGTACCTGGGTCGGCTGGTCTATAAACAAGACATTTGAACTCCTGTCCCAGCCCCACATACGTGTCTGAGTGCCATAGCTGCCGTCTGCCATCTGTATGACTTCGCAGGGGCCATTCTCAGCAAACATTCCGATCAAACTAGAGCTTCCAGGCCCGCCATTGATCCATATAGTCAATGGAGCCGTTTCAGGACTTTGTCTTGCCTCGGTAAACCAGAAGAAGGTGTTGATGGAGTAATTTTGCTGTATCGGCTGTAGCGTGAAGGGCGGCAGGCCTCGTTGAATTAGCAAGAGTCGTAGTCTTTACACCATGCGACTTACCGATGTAGCCAGTGAATTGTTTCTGGGTGCTGAATGCTGTGGTGCATGTGCCAGCAGGTGGAGTTTTGTACGCGACTGTGATATTCTCGTTGATGGGCGACTTGAGGATGTTTGAATATTCGACTGGTGGTGGGAACTGAGCAAGCGCAAGTAACGGCGCAGCCAGAAGAGAGGTGATGACAGTGTATTGCATAATTGTTGTAGCGAATCAATAGTCAAGTGGAACTAGTCGATCATCAGTCCCATAAACTCGTGCCTTTTCGAAAACGGGATGGACGGGAGAAGAGGCTGTTGAAAGACACAGTGATATTCGCCTATATCAGGACTCAAAGAGAGTTGAGCAGAAGCCAGCTCCCGATGGAGCAAGGGCTAATCTCGATGGTTTTATACATTGCGATGACCAACATCGGAAGCGTCCGATGCTAGGGGAGGTAAGACTTACTTGATATTGCTGTTGTGATGGAGAGCAGACAAAACTTCAGACAGCCAGGTCTGCAAACATACGTTTCGTTATGCTGGGACGAGTGGAAGGTGCGATTACTGGACGTTGAGTCAGTTTACAGCTTCCTTCACTTTCTGCTCTGCCCATGAATTCCAACACAAGAAACCATATTTACGACAATGGAGGAGACCACCGTAGCTTATGGTAACAGAACATTCTGGGATAGTGGGATAGTTGTACTACACAGGTAAAAATGTACTGTGAAATCGCACTCACCACAACACACGGATCCAAACCACACAAGTCGCAAGAACAATCGAACGGCGTGAGCGGCAAACTCGCACCACCAGGGCTCTGAGTACGTCCAGACCTCGAGTCGCGCGAGCGGATAGAGTGCGGCGGTGAGAAGAGCGCACACAGATTGATCACTACAGTATTGGTGCGCCCACAACCTGAGGTCAGGAAGAACTCGAACGGAGCAAAGGGACCATCGCTGCTGCTGCTGCGCCTCGGGAGTCGGGACCCTCTCCACCAATTTCACTTTCAGCCGCCCATGCAAGGAACCCGGACTGGGCGTTTTCACTGGCCTTGGCAACGTAGAAACTCACCAACTTTCGAGTACTCTACGATTCGCATCTTGTGTGAACATTTCAGGAAAAGTTGTGTTAGAGTTCATAATATTTCTTTCTGGCTGCTACTCTCCGCCCTCATCCATCTCTCCAAAAGAGCATACCATAACAAGAAACTCTTTGAAGTTAACAAAACATAAACATCCGTCGAGAGCCACGTCCCAATCATAATCCTCATTGTAGTTTTGAGTCGCGTCCGTTATTCGCCGAGGAGTAGATGAGAAAAAAGACATCGAAAAACAAGAAGCCGACAAAATCGAGGTGCCATCATATCATAAAATCTGAACCACTGAGCAGGAAATCTCTATTGACATGAAGTGAAGAACTGGGAGGAAAACAAAAAACAGAAAGTTGGGAGACGCTTTCGCTAGACAGTGCGTAAAAGACAAGGTCGTGTCATGAAGCATGCCGAAGTACATGAGACGGCTTTGCATAGCGTGGCGTAAATCTTGGGGCCGTAAAGTAGGTCATTGGGCGTTAGTTGTGCGTGTTGGTCGTTACGGTGATCAGCTTGCACGAATGACAAGTCTGGCCAGGAACTTGTTGGACAAACAATCGAAGTCGTTGCGGTCGAACTTGGCTTCCGATCTAGATCGGAGATATTTTTCTGGTTCATGTCAGTTTGAAGTCTTTGTGGTGACACTTTTTGTCAAACTCACCATGCTTGGTAACATGTTCCTTCACTTCGGTCAAGGCATCACAGATGGCAGGATCGGAGTTGAGAAGTTGGTGGTGACTACGAGTATCCCAGTCCATGAAGTTGGGCAACTTCTGGCTGATTGCTTGGAACAAGCCAACAATAACACCAACAGGAGTACTTTCCATGTCGTTGCAGAACTGATTGACAGCAGTCTCGTCAGGTGTGCGGTAGTGTGCGTCGAATTGCATTTCCTCCCACACAGCCAGCAGGATTGCTGCAAGCATGAAGATGGTTGGCCAGTTCTTCAGCTTCTCTCCACTATATACCGACGAGTAGAGTGCCGAGAGCTCCTCGAGAACATCCTTCTGAAGCTCTCTCCACATGTCGGCCAAGGCAATCTTGACCTGGAAGTTGATCATACCAGGTGCTACGGTCTTGCCGCAGAACTTGCTATCTTCGTCTTCGATCTTGCCAACATTGGCCTCCTCCTCAGACAAACCCTCGATCATGGTGATGTGGAGTGTCAAGTTGTATGCAAGAACCAACTTGAGCGCTTTACGGATCACTAGCGACTTGGATTTGACCCAGTAGTGGTAGGCGGTCTTGAGCATCTCGGTCAAGAATGGAGTACCCTCGAAGTAGCCGTCTACAAATGACTCGAACCCGTTGTCGAGGTGACAGTCCAGATAGTCCGAGAGACTCGAAGCCGACACACCCTCCATACCTGTTGACAGCTTGGAGGTATGCGTCTCGAACTGGATGGGATCGTTGATCTTCTCAGACCAGTCAATGTTGAAGCAAGTGTCGTCACGAACATAGACCTCGCGAACATTGATGGGCAACAGGTAACCATAGCCGTGAGTAATGTAAACAGTGCGCTCATTGGGCGAGAAGCCCTTGATATTGGCCGCGGAGACACCGAGGTTGACGTGACGCTCGTAGTCGGCCTTCCAATCCTTCATGAAGAAGCCAATGTCCTTGATGTCGATACGAGTGCAGGGGACTTGCCAGAGGCGAGCATGAGAAGGACGACAGCCACCACAAGGGTTGCCCTTGTCGCAAGTTTTCTTGAGGAATTTGCAACGAAGACAGGCACGAAGCTTTCTGATCTCGTGGGCTTGCTGACGCTGGTCGGCACGAAGAGGACCCTTTCTCTTGCCAACACGCTTCTCAGGAGCACCATCCTTACGAGCAGGAGGGCTGGCCTTTTTGATTGCTGACTTGGTGGTCTTTGCGAGAGCGTTGGTAGGAGTCTTGCGCTTTCTCAAAGGAGGCGACACTGGGCTTGAGGCGTTTGATGAGATGGTGGAGGTTTGTACTGCTTGAGAAGTAGAAGGGCGGGTACCGTCAGCAGGACTTGCCAATGGCGACGAAGATGTGGAGTGTGACAGGTAGTCGTGCTCGTAGTCGGATGAGAAATTTCTGGAGTGATGCGATCTGTGCTGAACGTAGTCGGCACTGAAGCCGTCTGAGACGGGCGAGAACAGAGGGAAAGGAATTTCCTCGTAGCTACTCGACAACTGTGCCGAGCTGGCGTCATCATTTGAAGAATCAGATGCACTGCGAATATGTAGAGTCTGACTAGGGTTGAAGATGGCATTGTTGTTGGCCTCGATGTAGGAGCCGAGAGAATGCCTCGAAACGGGGAAGTCAACGGCAGTCCAGCCATTGTCACTACTCGACAGAGAACGAATCTCCAGATAGGAACCAGTGGGGGAGTTGCTGTGCAGGCTGGGCTGAACATTGGAGTTTGCAGCCATGCCCATCTGGAAGGCCAGAAGCTCGTTCTGGTAGTCGTTGAGAGGATACGAGAGGACGTTCATTGACTCCATAGGTCCAGCCATGGTCATGTATGCAGTCGAGTTCATGGCCATGGCGTTCTCAGCCGAGACAGGCATGTACTGAGGGGTGGCCTGCTGGATCGGCATAGCATACGAGGCATCATAGGTGCGATCCAGAGTGGCGTCCTGGCTGAAAGCTTGCTGGGCGGGAAACTGAAAGTGCCATTGAGGATTGAGAACGGCAGCTTGGTTCATTTGCTGCTGGGCGTAGGCGAGGTGCATGGCATTAGACTCGACAGGAGCGGACACACTGTGGGCCTCGTAGGACTTTTGGTCGTGTTGGTTGACGGCATAATCGACATTTGGCTTCTGGTCAAGATACGGTTGATGTTGCGACACGGGCTGTTCGAGTTGATGTGAATGCTGATGTTGATGTTGATGTTGCGACTGGAGAGCGTGGTGGGCCATGGTTGGGTCGAGGGAGTCGAGGGTGAAAGCCCACTGCTGCGAAGCCAAGGATGATGCCGGGGGGTAGGAGTTGGCGTGGCGAGGATCGGTATAATCGCCAAAAGCCAGAAGGTTGTCGGCGTGGGTGAAGTCGAGGTTGTCCATGATGACTGACTATCTGTATACTAATCACGGATGCAGGCAATCTCGGGCAGGGTAATCCAAGGCGTTCCGTCGCACACACAGCTTGGTCGACGACAAAGGCACTGGATGGGCTGCGCAGCGATGGTTTCGCTGACCGCTGCTCTTGTTGCAAAAGGACAGCACGAGGAAGCGTGGCATATAGGTATTAGCGAGAGGCCATGGTCTTGAAATGGCGGTGAAGCACCACTGCTGCTACCATGCGGGGCGGGGTCGATGGACGCGCTAGCTTTTAGCCCATGCATGGGCCAGTTAGCGACAACAAGGCACCAAAGCACCCACCCGAAGAGGTCCGATCTAGTGCGTGACTTGCTGTCATCTCGACATGCCATGTATCCTCGTCGCAACGGGCTGACTTGTTCTTGCCGACTTCGAGAAATTCGCAGGCTGGGAAACTGCCTGGTAGCTTATGTTTCAGCCTCAGACAGAGGAGATAACCGTTGTCGACAAAACGGTGGCAGAAACCCTGAAAGTCCGAAGCTTAAACTCACTGCGCTCAGGGAAGGCGCTTGGACGACAAGTCCGACGTTGCAGAAAGGGAAGAGGGAAGAGCGACTCGCTCTCGATTCAAGTGAACCAACTAGGATAGCGTCGTTACTCTCAAGCCTCCCGGCACACCCAGTCTCTTCTGCATGTTCCCGCATTCTTCGGCCCACGGCTTAGACTGCTCTTCAGTCCTCCCCAACGACACCGGTCAGGACCTGGCACCATGACCGCAAGGCTTCAGCTGAAGTATTGCTGCACAAGGGAGATACACACTTTCAATGTACAGTCTGGTCGTTCGCTCGAGCGACCCACGTGAGTCCATCCATCGTCGTGCCTCTGTGTAACAGCATTCCACGACCTTAGCGCCGTCATGCCCTACTCGCACGCAAGGCACATCTAGCCGAGTCAGCCATTGGTTTCTAGACAAACCCGAGGAGCACCAGAAATACGAAACCTCCACGAGCTGTGCACTGTTTTTGTTTCACTTCCTGCTTTTTCATGTGGACTGATCTCGGGTGCAACATTCTACCGCCCGCTTTTCAGATTGCCCATATCCACCTACCTCTTTGACTTTTACAAGATCACGAAACCTTCGAGGCAGAAGAACTCTGTGCACAGACAAATCTCGGTACTCTTGTTTATTCAAGCTGCAAGAAAGACACGGCTCGGTCGATCTTTATATGCATGTTGCGTGTGCAGAAGTTGGCCCCAACTCCCTGCAGCCACTCATGTTGACAGGGTCTCAAGAAGAAACCCATCTCCGATTTGTTCTACACTGCATCGCCCAGCGCACGCACGAAGTTGATCCAGAATTTGAAAGCACGGTCTAGCATTCGACCGGACTGTTTGGCCGCTCTTGTCTTCCATCAAGTAGCTATGTACCGGTCCTTTCTCAACCCTTTTTGCCATTCAGCACGTCTCGGCCAAATCCAATATCGGCAGCTTCTCCGGTCTTCCAGTCAACATCTGGGCGAGTCTTGACAAAAGACTCCCTCTCTTGCCATTGTTGGAACCATTTTACTAGTTGTGGTCTGTCGTCGCGCCATGGTACCCCAACGATATCCATCATGGCCACACAAACAGCCACCGCACATTCAGCCGCTGATGCTGGTGAATCATTAGCCGGAGCTTGAAGTGTGCCACGACCAACTTCGAGCTCAAGTTGGTCGAATCCCCGCATTATCTTCTCGGTTTGGCCATCTATCCAAGCTTGGTAGGCGATGTTGTTTTCAGCACGGATCTTTTTCTCGTACAGGATGAGCACTTGCGCCTCCATCATACCGTCGGCACAAGCGTGAAGAATTCTCAATCGCCAATTGCGTGGTAGATGGTCAGACCGCTTGTTCGTCAAGGCTTCATCTTCTAGAAAATCGCAGATCACCTTCGAGTCGTAAACGCCATCACCGTTGTTGCCGAGGACTAGAGTGGGTAGTTTTGCCAGAGGGTTTGACTCGGCAACGGTGGGTACATCATCAGACCATCCAGGATACTCGACTGGAGCAACGACCACAGTCTGAAGCTCGATTCGATTTGCAGTGCCCAGTTCGAGAGCGACCATGTACACTTTGCGCGAAAACGGAGAAAGCGGATGGTAGAACATCCGATGAGGACGATCCAGTAGTGGTAGAGCATCCGCCACAGAGACACTGGTGAATAATCCGCCTCTATCCACTACCTGGATCCGGAAGTTCCAGCGAGGGAAATGGACAAGAACACCTTTGGCATTTCGAATGCACACCTGGTTCGCTGCTAACATCACGAGCTCACCACGATCGACATGTTTTGATGCCCAGTCAGTAGGGTAGATATCGACTGTCTGACCGATCTTGAGGCCGAGTGGGTCGGTATCACTGATATCGCCTTGTAAAGCAGTAGCTGATGCAGAGGTAATGTGGTCGAAAGCTTCTCTGCCACTCAAAGTTCTAGGCATAGGCGCTTCAGATTCGGCATCTTTCACCATCTGCTTGAACCGATAGATCCAAGCATAGGTTTTGGGAAACAGCTTCTCCGAGATGAACTGTTCTGGGGTCATGCCTTCCATCAACGGGTTCGTCACGACCCACTGCGCGATATACACAGCATCAATATCTGCTAGCGTTGGCTTCGCGCTGCCGATAATCCAGTCACGGCCATCTTCGAGGAACGACTCGAGCGTCTGGAACATGGTGCGAATGTATCCATACGACTCTGGTCTTTCCTTCATCATGTCCTCGATCCTGAATGGTCGGCCAAGCCCCTCAGATCTGTCGTTCAGAAATGCCGGGCTACTCGCAGCTGCAGAACGTTCGAAAGGTAAGCAGCGTGTTGCATGCCAGAAAATCTGATCATTCATCCAGTCTTGAAGCAGCCTTTGGACCGCCTTGTCTGGGCCGCTCATAGGGACTTCAAACAGAGGGTATTTCTCTTGCAAGACTTGAAGTATCAGTCTTGAATCGCAGTAGACATGACGATCAATAGCAAGCAATGGGATGCGACGATAGAATATTCCCAGAGCTGCCAAATCAGGTCTTGGCATGATAGGTGGTTGTATCTATGGATATCAGCATCCAACACCACTTCTGGTCTCGAATTTGGCATACGCATTCTGAATATTTGATACCAGCTAACTTCAGATACCTGAGTAACATCAGCACTACCTCGAGAGAATGTGCGAAGGAGTTGTGTGTGTACCATAGCACCTTGTGCGAATACAGCGACAGTGTATAGTGGAAGAAGACGATTTCTTCGCTCCCTTGAGTCATCTCTAACAGTGCACGCACGGAGACGCTACAGATCACTTGGTCACTGTTCGACCGTTGAGATATAACGAGAGTCAAGAACCCCTCACAACTGACACGTCGTCTCTGCAAGGTCGTGCCGGCTCGCATGTGATCGACATATCAACAAATATTCCCGACTTGGCATCTCACCGGTGTGAGCAGTAATCAGTAAGACATACACATCTCCGCCAATTGTGATATATGTGAACCTTTCTATACAACACGATTCGTCAACGCCCCACGTTCAGTTCATCTATACCATTATCGTACTTCCGCATCCATGCTCCACGTATATACATATTGAGCCGAGGTCGTTTACCGCTCCTGCCAAGCTGCAGACCGGAAGCTAAAGAGATCTACATCACCTTATTGTGGCTCCACTCCGCTTTCTCTCCCTCCCCTGTCTGCACGGCCTCTTGACAGCAAGCCTTCAATCTAGCACTTGCCGCTGTTCGCGCGCCATAGCCAGATATCTGATGATCTGTCTTGCGACTATCCTAGCAACCACGCCGTCCATTTCTGTTGAGTGGATTCGAGGAAGATCTTGTACGCAGGGTCTTCGAAGTCGAGGAGTCTAGGCAGTTGCTTAGGGGTAGGTTCGGGGTTTGCTCGTTCAGCAATGACTTATGTTGCTTGGACATGTCAGAATTCGATCAGGAGACCAGCTTATTGCCGGCAATGCACAACGACTATCAAGCTGTCTGGACGCAGGTCTGCCATCCATGTCGCTGTCGAAATGTATGATGCTTCCAGGGACCTAAGCACTATCTTCTGATAGCCATCAATACGCTGGCTCTCTTTGCACACATCTCTGATTTGCAGATGATCGTGCATCACCACAACTCACATATTACTCGTGGTCATTTTGAGAGCGAGGGACTCAGACTTGGGTTCAGTAGCCTTGCTCTCAATGTCACCTGACCGTTGTGGTAGGCAAGAGCGTCTGCCATGTTGGCCATGAGACTGCGATAGGCCATCTCTGCCGTTGAGAGCATAGCTGCGTGTATGCTTGAAATACGTGCTGAGATCTAATCATTGATTTTTGGTCTTTTTATTGGGTGCTCTTTGCCACATGTATCTTTCTTGGGCTCGGAGCGCCCAATTTTTCGATAGCCCTTGGTCTATCGTACTCGCCATCAGAGAATGCTCCGCTATTGCGATTGTCGTTTGGACCAGATGAGAGCTCACCAATCGAAGCAGGTAGCGCCGTGTTGCTTGATAGCACCGTGCATTCTTATAGCTACACGTGTTGCTTGCTTGAGTACACAGAGAGGTGATGAGTAAGTGGACTGATCTGGGATATAACGCCCAGCATATGTCTATTTTCTTTTGAGTATTGCCTCTGTTCATCTTTCCTTCTCATTCTCCCTCGTTGTCACAATGCTAACATCCGGTGACTGAACCACGAATGAGTCATTCTCCCAGTGATTCATTGTGATTGTCTCCTCTGATCGTCTTCTGCGATGACTACTTTGTCGTGGATATCGTTATGCTATGTGCTTCTTCCTCTGCTTTGACACGGAGGGTACAGCAGACCGTCGTCTTTTTTGCTCATTGCATTCGATCACTAGGGCTTGAAGTATTGAGAGTCATAGTGGGAGCGTGAGAAAAGGCCCATGAACCAATAAACTCTTTTGAAAATGCCTACTGTAAGGGAATACCATATCTTGGAAATTGATCAATGGGTGGTCTTGAACAATCCATGCACGATGCCGAGACGAACAATGAATAGCGATGAGCACTCGTATTTACGACCAGATAGGCAGCTCCAAGGAGATTTGCTAACATCGTATCTTCATCCACAGGACACACCTCCTATGCGCCGGTTCTCATTCCATGTCTTGTGACATACACTCTGCTTTATATCCCTCAATCATGTCTACCATAGGATACCACCCTCTCTTCTGCACCGTCCCACAGCTCCCGATGGAAGTCAGTCTCAGCATTGTACATCTTGCCGCAACTGTCTGACCACGAACTGCAGTTGGCCGAGAAGCCCATCACCGAGACCAGAGATGTCGACGCCAAGCTACAAAAATGCTTTGTTCTTCGTCGCCTCGCCGGAACAACAAGACTTCAATCGAGGCTTAAGACCAGTCACAGAGCTTATTCCCTGTGGTTTCGTTGGCGCAAACATTGAACAGCCTGGCGCATGTCTCGGCGCAAAAATTCAATCACCTTTCCGCGGACCAAAACAATGAGAAGGTCAGTCGGGATAACTTCGTCATTGTGGACGAACGCACTCTTGAAGACGGCACTATACACATTTTTCAAAGCGATCTTGGACCAGTCTATGATGAGGAGGGTGAACCCATCTCGGACGAGGATGTCGACAGACTGGAGACCGTGAGATGCGAGATTAGGCAGGTGGGGTGGTTGCTGGCATTGTTGCAAGAGAAAGGTATGATCCAGTTCAAAGTCAATCAGGAAGTTCCATTGGGGGATGATAATGTCGCGGTGTTGTAGTGTTGCAAAACTTTGATGGGGGGTGGGATTTTGTGAGATGAAGCCCTCTTTGAAGAGGCGTTGAAGCATGTATCGAGCGATCTGATTTCTCTTATACAGCAAGACGAGTGATCAGCTCATGGTTGGAGAACCCCTGCTCACGATGACTTCACCAATTGAAGGTGGTGCCATTTCTGCAGATAGAGTCGAGTATGTCTTTTCTTTCTTGCAATGTTACAGTATTCATATTCCAATATACATGGCAAGAAACCCCAAGGTCCTCGCACAATCCTACTCTTCAAGACTCGCCTTGAAATCCTTCACCGCATCCACAAACTGTTCATCTCTCTTGAAGCCCAAATCCATCGCTTTGGTAACATCAAACCTAATGGGCCACGAATCCAACATATCCTTGATTTCCTTTGTGGGTTGCTCTCTCTTGACCAAGGCGACAGCTTGCTTGCCTCCCACCGTCTCCAGCGCTTCCAACATTTCTTTTACGCTCGCAGTGATGCCAGGGAGATTGATCTGTCGCATGTGACTAGGCAGACTATCTCTCTGCAACGCCAACACGTGCAATAGATTCAAGACCAGGACGCGCGGACTACACAGCCAAGCTTCAAAGTCATCGGTACAAGGCAAGGAGGAAGGTAGCCCTTGCAATGGCTCTCTGAACATGCCACTCATCCATGAACTCGCCGCTTGCGTGGGCTTGCCCGGCCTGACGCTGATGGTTGGGAAGCGCAGGGTAAACCCATTAATGTATCCTCTGCGGGAAAAATCATTGATGGCGTATTCAATCATTGACTTTTGTGTTCCATATGAGGAAGACGGTGTGGGGAGAGTGGCCTCTGAAGGCCATTGGGGAAGAGGTTGACCGTAGATGGCTGTGCTGGAGGCGTACACCACTCTAACGCCTTTGCATTTGCTTCTCAGTGTCTCCAGAAGATTGAGAGTGGAGTGCAGGTTTACTCGATAACCTAGGTCAAAGTCTGCTTCGGAGCCTGCAGACATGATGCCATGGAAAATGTAAATGGCATCCAAGTCGGAGGGGATGACGGAGTCGCTGTCGGAAAACAAATCGGCCTTGATACAGGTCGCCTTTGAAGATTTTGACGAGGCTTTGGAAGGTACTGGTGGCTCAAAGATGTCGATGAGAAGGACCTCGTGGTCGGCATTGAGTAAATGCTCGGCAAGGAGTTGGCCTACAAAGCCGCCTGCTCCGGTGATGGCTATCTTCATGGTTCTTTGGCTGTGAGACTCTAGTCGTTGATCAATAGGTGTCGATGTAGAAGCTTGGATGAGGTGAGAGACGGTTTGGAGTCGACGTTGGCATCAGGAAGAGAAGAGCAGACCAGTGATTATATATGCGGCTCTTCCTTCCGGTTATGAGTGTAGATGAGCAAAGGCGGGGTGGTGGGGCAGAAAGGACATCGGCAAGAAGCCCGAAACCGAGCGGAACAATTCTGTCGCGAGAACAAAAAGTCATCTCAGTCGCCGATTACACGCGAGCACAATATCCCTCACACTACTGTTGTGACCAGAAATATGCTCTTACAAAAGAATGAGGCAGCAAACATTGAAGTCGGGAAGATTTGACAAGAATTATGTTCATCAATGGTAATCGCTAACAACAGCTGCATCTGGACAATAATGTGCTTCCTCCCAAATATCTGGTCTCGTTACATGCATGCAAAATGTTTATTTCTTGTGCTTGTTGTGGATGTCGATGACCTTTTGCACCTCCTCGTACGAGCCCATGAAGATACCAGACTTGTCGTGGATTGACTCGGGCACGATCTCGATCATACGGTCCATCTTGCTGTTGACTGCTTGACCGCCGGCTGTGATGACGTGTTAGCGTGTGTGTTTTGGTTTGGGAGTAACAGTCGGGCTTACCTTGCTCAAAGACCATGGCCATGGGAGCACACTCGTACAGGATACGCAGCTTGCCCTTGGGCGACTTCTTGTCGGCCGGGTAGGCAAAGATACCACCGTACAGCAGAGTTCTGTAGGCATCGGCAACCATGCTACCAATGTATCTCGCGCTGTAGGGCTTACCGCCCTCCTTCTCGGGAACCTTCATCGAGTTGCACCACTCCTTGACAGGTTCCTCCCACCACAGCGAGTTGCCCTCGTTGACCGAGTAGATGGCACGCTTGGGGGGCATCTTCATGTTGGGGTGGGTGAGGATGAATTCACCAAGGGCACTATCCATGGTGAAACCGTTGACGGGGCCGTCCTTCATGGTCATGACGAGCTGTGCAGAGGCACCATACATGGTGAAGCCAGCAGCGACCATGTCGGTACCGGGACGGAGGAGGTCCTCCTTGGTGCCCTTGGCGCCCTCGGCGAGCTTGTAGATACCAAAGATGGTACCAACCGAGACACCAGCGTCCAAGTTGGACGAGCCGTCGATGGGGTCGCAAGCAACGGCATAGCGGGCGTTGGGGTGCTCGTCGAACACAATGGGGTCTTCCTCTTCCTCGGACACCAAGATGCGCACGCGACCCGACGATCTCATGGCCGAGATGAAGATGTCGTTGCCAATGACATCGAGCTTCTTCTGGTCGTCACCCGTCGAGTTTGCCGAGCCAGCGAGACCCGAGAGGTTGATCAGCGAGGCGCGGCGAATGTAGTAGGCAATCGACTTGAAGGCGAATTGCAGCGAGTGGCAGAGGAGACTGTGCAGCTTGTCAGCATCTTGGCGTCTCGCAATTGACTCGAGCGACGTACGTAAAGTCACCGGTGGCTTCCTTGTGTTTCGTCTGCTCCTCGGTGAGGAATCTGGTGAGGGTAATGATCTCGGTGTTGATGGCTTCCGAACCACCAGGGCCGGAGTGGGACTCGTTGTTTGACGACATTTCTGAGATTGTAATATGGAACTTGCTGAGAGATGCGAAAACTCGAGTCTGAGCTGCGGGAGAGTTTTGGTGGGGGTGTGAGGGGTATTGGGTATCAAGTGGGACAGAAATGGGATTGGAGAGGAGGGGAGGAAGAGAGGATCGAAACAGCAGCAGCGACAGCTAAAAAGAATCTGACTGCTCGACGGTACCAAGCACAAGCACAAGCACACAGACTGTCTCCAGCGCGGGCAACGTCACGACGAGGAAGTTGTTGGTCGGTGTTGCGGAGCTCAAAACGTCAGATGTGGAGAAGCACCAAGACGATCACTCGTTCAACTTTTGATCGGGCTGCCTTTTCGATGTGATGTTGTTGGTGCTGTATGGGCGCGACAGCAACACCCTGTGTATTTGTACATGGCCCATTGCCGAGGTCATACTTTCGGCGCAAGTGAAGATAACTCGCGCGGACAAAATGCCGCCCATCGGGTCGAGGACGCGGATGATGAGGGGCAGCACCACGACCGTGGGGACTGTCTATTTCTCCGTAATAGAGCCTCGCTCCCCGGCTTTGCCCGCATCATACAAGACGATACCAACCCGTCCCGATCCACTCCTCTGTACCATCTTGTCCCCGGCCTCGAATCTCCAGATCCACTTCGGTTATAACCCATTTCTCGTCTTCTTCCTTTTAGACATGCACTTGAATGTATCTGATTTTATGTGCCTGTTCACATGTCAAATCTGCATCTCTGTTTTTTGATTCTGTAAACAGACGCCAAGACAACAGTTGTGTAAACACACGGGTCATCTGTGGCCGAAGCCTCTGACCGGATGAATTGATGAATATATACATTATCCTGGAGTGTCCTCCTTATACTTTTTATCTATGAGTCTAGGAGAATTGAAACATTATTGGGTGCCGAAAGGAGCCGTAGAGAATTGATGGTCTACAGCAAGATTGCTGCTCCAATCCATGCACCTCCGACCAAGGCACCGATACGAGGGACGGCACTGTTCAGGACTCCGGCGCCGGTGCTCGAGGCTTCTGCTGTGGATGTGGCTGTGCCTGTGGCTGATCTGGCAGGTGTAGTCATGGCAGATGTCTTGATGGCAGATGTCTTGGTGATACCAGACACACTGGCGGGTCCAACGCTCACAGTCGGCTCGAGTGTGCTCGACGTGGTGGCCGGCTTGATCTTGACATTGTTGTGGTTCATCAATTCGGGCGCTTCATCAATAAGGAGGGCCTGAGTGACTTCGAGGGCTGAGAGCTCCTGTCCGATGCCATATTTTCCGTCAAAGTCCGTGTACCACTTTTGACCGCAGGTGACGCCATCACTTGGTCCAGAGCAAGATTTGGCGGCACCTTGAGCAGAGGCGGTGAGAAGGGGTTGGATGGTCGAGCGCGTGTAAGGTGCGACAACCATGGCTTTTCCGAGGAAGCGAGCCAGGTAGGCCTTGAAGCTGAACTGGTCCGTATTGCAGGTATTGTACGGCTCACAGGCTCCTTCGACCATGATGTTGGTTGCATTGTCAAAGGCCTGGAAGAACGACTGGTCGACTTGCTCAATCAGACCGGTCAAACGCGTCTCCCAGGTAGAAGAACCGTTAGTGTAATTGTACAAGGCTGCAGCGCCATAGATGAAGATGCCCGGGTTGTAGGTCCACTGGAGCTGCTCAATCTCCTGGCAGTTGTCGGTGGTGCTAGCGCCGTCATAGACACGGTAGCTGCTGTCGATCAGGCCAACCGAAGTCTCCCAGTCCCAGATCTTCTCTGCCCAGTCGTAGTATGTGCTGTTGCCAGTGTAGCGTGCCAGACGAGCAGCCATCTGAAAGAAGCCTCCGTTCGAGACCGAATTCTTGTAGTTCCACCCTGCGTTCGACGAGAAAACCTGCCACCTCAAGCCTCCGCCGCATGTCGTAGTGTCCCAACGAGGAGCCATAGAGTCGAAGGCATTTACGGCGAGCGTCTCCCAAGACGGTGAGCCCTCTGGAGGGTCGGGGAAGCCGTATTCGAGGGCGGAGAGTGCGGCGTAGGCCCAGAAGGCTTGGTCATCGTTGCCCTACCATTCTAGTTAGCTGTCCGCTTTTGTAGTTTTGACTATTGGACAGCAAGGTCGCTGTCCAGACATTGTACGCACCATGCTGCTGTAGTATGCTTCGGGAAGGAAGTCATTGTTTGTGCCCGTCTGAGCCATCATGGCTTGCGTGACAACATCGTTGAAGCTGGTGTCGTTTGTGTATGCCCAGTAGTCGATCAGGCCTCCCCAGACAGCGCCAGCCTCCCACCAATACAGAGGATAAGGTAATGTGCCTATTGACTCCTTTGGTGTGTCGGTCTTGTTGTTCCGGTAGTAGTTCATAAGGCCGTGCGCGAGTGTCGATGCTGCATTGCGGATAGAATCTGGTGATGAGACGTCGAGGTCCAAGGCGTGTCCAAGCTGAGCGCATGCCGCCAGGGCTGCGAGAGACTGTGAAAGCTTCATCTGAACCAGTCGTCGTGGGTATTAATTGTATGATATCCAAGTATAAGACGCAATACGATGCTTCAATGCCAAATGCAAGATAACAGGTGCTGTGTAGGAAGATGAAGTGACTCGCTACGAGGCCATCATGTTAGTTTTGTATGCTGAGCTCACCAACAAAGAAAGCACGACTGTCTCGAAAAAGTCGACCCAAATAACGGCTATCGTCTTGGATAGGCTGAAATTGGGTGCAACCGTTGGCGCCTTCCTACCAAAAACAGCTGCGACAGGCAAGCCTCGTTCGTGTTGGCCCGCCGCGGAAATGAGGGCGGGAGCATAATAGATGCCGCCTGGGGCCTGTCGCTTCTACGTCCAAGGTATTGGGCCATCTTATATTGTGGGCGTGACATGGTGCAAAGTCATGTTGATGGGTGGAGGTGACAAGGACAGACAGCTCTTGTGGCTTCCAGATCTGCGCTGAGCCGTGGAGCGTTGAAATCCTCTGCGCCAAACCTTGTCAACGTCTATAACGTGCTTCGCCAGCCTCTTACGCCCTCTCCATGAGCTCGACTTTGTCCTTTATCAAGAGACAAAAGTGGATTGGACTTGCAAAACTGAGCAGAGTCTTGCAAATGAGACCAGCTAAGTGATACGCTCTCGCAGGCGCTGACTTGTGTTCAATGAGACTCATGTATCGCTACAGCTTTGACACTCAGAGACAGTTGATATGTCGCTATTTCGGGGAACAATACTCAACGTCCTCTACGCAGCAATACGTATGCATGCCCTACTCGGAGTGCTCCTTGCTCATTACAAGACGCATTTTCACCAGTATCACAAACGTCGTCGCAGGAAAATCTCATTACAATCATGTCTTCTTCGAGATCTCGTCGGTCTGACGCATGTTTATCGCAAACGGAGTATCAACACGGACGATCTAGGCTCTGATAAAACATTCTTATCGCGGAAGATCATGGCCCTCGTCCAATGCTGGGCATTGAGAAATTTCCCGTCACGAACAAGTTTTTACGCTGGTGGTATCACCCTGCCTAGATTTTATCATGCTGTCAACGACGACATCACGGGTCTGACCAGCTTGGTTACCCTATCAGCAGTACATCGTGTGTATAATATTGCTCTCAGAATTCAAGAATGATATTCGGACTCATCAGAAAGGAGTTTTTGAGGTATGTGTCCACTCGATGAAGCTTTAGAATAGAACACTGTCAGACAATACATTTCTTTGTTGCCCTTAAGTGACGTGCAAAAACAAAGACCAAAGTATCAACATCATAGAGACGTCCCAGAACTGTCATCTGTTCTTCTATCTCTACCAAAAGACGATCATACTGCCACATAACTACAATGCTCTGTGCACCGATCGAGGTTCAATCGCAATGAGACAAGAAAATACATGCGTTTGATTGTAGAGAACTATATGCGCAATTACGAACGATATAAGGGGCCGATATAGAAGTAAGAAACTGCAGCTCATGCCACGGCACCTAAAGAAGCAACATCTTAAACGGTAGGCCAGCCATTGACCCACTTGATCTTGTTGACACCAAAGCGCTTCTGGCCATCAGCATAACCAATGGTAGTGTCAACATAGTGGTAGTACAAGATCCATCCCAGGCTAGGATCATTGTAGACACCCTGTCCACCAGGAGCGTAGATGGTTCCATGCGAAGGCAAAACAAGAGTTCCGCCTCCATTGGTACAGCTTACACCGCTCTGGTCTACGAAGCCCCCAGTCGCAGTGTTGGATCTGCAGACCTTGATCTTGTACTCTTGACCAGCAGCAGGACGGCTCTTGTCTAGGTTGCAGCATTGGCCTTCGCTGAAGAACATGTAGTAGCCACCGTTGTAATTGATCATGTAAGCGGCTTCCTGATCATGTGTCCCGGCGGGCTTGAAAATGGTGTTGTAGGCTCCGCCGGCCTTAGAGTTGACAGTGTTGGGGGTGGTGTTCATTTCGACTTGGTAGAGATCGTGCCAGAAGGAGCCAAAGTTCATCAGGTATTGGTTTCCGACCTTGACGAGGTTGGCATCGATGGCGTTGTAAGACTTGCTGCTATCGGAAGAGATGCCGGCTAGAATTTGTTAGTGATGCCTTTTCTAGATTCGACTGATGTGTACTTACTGGAGCCCTTGTCGGACCAGGTGCCGACGTCCATAGAAGAAGAAGTTGCCAGGCCAATGACAGAGTTTTGGGTACCAAAAGCGCTCGCGGTGTAGTAAAGGTAGTAGGTGTTGCCGACCAAAGACACATCAGGAGCCCACAGATCAGTCTTTCCAGAGTTGGCTACATTTGCGCCATTGGGGAGAACTTGTCCCTTGTAGACCCAAGGGCCCTGAGCACTGGAAGCAGTGTGAACAGCAATACCACCTCCAGTCGAGAAACGAAAGTAAGTGCCATCAGAGGTACGCTTGATAAGGGAAGGGTCGTGAGCGTTGGTGCAGGTACCACTGCAAGGAAGAGGGTTCTGATAGGCCAAGACTGTGGTAACCAGGGACACAACTCCCGAGAGGATGGTGAGAAGCTTCATATCGAAGAATAAGGACAGAACAAATAGAAGATTCGGACGAGAGCGGGTGAGATGGGGCCTGGTTCTTCTCACATCAATATGGGAAGCTCACCTTTATGTATGCTTGACCTCCATACTACCTCTAGACTGCCACCAAGGGCAGTCATCAATCAAGGCTGATTTGATCGAGTATTGGATGAAACGAAGCATGGTGTCGAGTATATTAACCCGATGATATTCTCCGAGGTAGCGAACAAGCATCATGCACGGTGTCTGCGTGACAGCCAGTGCGTGTTTAGCGAGGAATCCAGGGTAGCATCCTACAACGTGCCCGGGCAAGCCAGGGCAGTGGCCGAGCATCTTTGATCCAACCAAATGTGTACGAATATGCATGCACTAAAGAAGCTTCGCAAGGTCATGAAGCTGCCTTCTCGCATTGAACGGAGTGAGCACATATTAGCCTGAGATTCTTTTTTGTGTTGCGAGTTGTTCTTGACGAGTCTGTCGACAATGTAACCTCTTGAAGGATGATACTTTTGCTGTTAATGCAAGGTACCCGTGGTCTACATTCGCGATTGGTGCATTTATCGTCAGCGTCTTGGAGCCTCGGGCCTTTGATACGACTTTGACTTTTATATGCCGATCCAGAAGAGCGTCTGCGCAGAGCATTCCAATGTGAGCTCGGCGAGTCGCTGCTTATAGTATCCGTACCTCACAGCGAATGAGGAACATGGCGAACGAACGTTCCAAGATGGACGAAGCAGAATACCGAGGGATTAAGCCACCATAACCGTGCGTGAATCTTTCTGGCCAGTGGCTTCCAAGGTGATGGACTCTACTGACCGGCAGGAGAAAGATCTGTTACGCACGAGAGTGCGCTATACCAAGGCTGATAGAGGCCGCGGCTCCTGGCGGCTTTTCGGCTGAAACAAGTGCGGGGGATGTTTGCTGTATCTTGGGCTTGGCAATCAATAGTTGCATAACAAGCCCTCTCTATAGGACAGACGCGTCTGCTTGGAGCATAGTGCCATTTGGTAGGGTGCTTCATCGAGAGTGGACTACAGCCAGCCGGCGGGGGAAAGGTTTCGAGACATACCCTGTTCAGCTCGCTTCGAGAGATCCATTGCAGTTTATGAAGTTGTAAGTCGAAACAGCCAAGACAGCCACTCATGTTGGGTTATTCGAGCTGGATTTTGTGTTTGCTCCTTGCTTTCAAAATCGACAATCACCCAGGTCAGTGGACTGCATTCGCAAAACCCACTTCGTTGTTGTCTATGAGAAGGCGCAATACCGGTAGTACGACTCTACGTACGTACTGTCGAAGGATTGCTTGTGCTGGATCCACACCACAATCTTGTGGGCAGTCCTCTACTTGGTCGCAACGGTAGCAGGCGGCGCGTGAACAACACGACTTCGGGTTCTCAACCGTCTTGGTGCCAAAGAAACGATGTTGCAAACATCGAACGAAGAAAGTCGATGTTCTTCAAGATGCCTCCAGGTTGATCTGTGATTGGCAACATGTACGGTACGAGCAGAGTGGGACCAGCTCCACAGCGAAACACGTTGGTCAAAAATCTTGACCGTAGCGGCTGTCCCACAGTCATTCCAGCCTTTAGGATCACGGCGAGGAGACAAGCTTACTTGAAGTAACCTCCTCCATGCAACGCTCGATAATCTTACGCCATGTTTTGACAGACGCCTGACAGGAGTTCCGAGTAAAGTGACACCGATCCGAGCGCAGCTCGAAACTCTTTCGCAACATCATCTTCGAAGCATCTCGTTTCTGATCAACTAGAGAGTCCCCTGTTCATGCTGGACTCCAAGCGTGTCTGATGTCTTCGGTCTGATGCTCTGTGGGGTGGGACATCGTTATCCGACAATAACTCGTTTCAATCTCAGCTCACAAGGCTATGCACATGTTTGGTCGGGCATGCTCGGTCAAGCATTCCTACACCGTTGTGTATAGGATTCGGGTACACCGGCCCTGAGATCTAACCGCAAACGAACCAGATGATACTTTTTGTACCGAGCTCTTCCGGAACGATTCACCGGACGTCAGACGTTGGACCCCAGATGTCTGTCCCCTACTTTGCCTGTGTAGGATCAAACATCTAACACCGATTCGGACAGTTTGTCCTCGGTTTCCCAGATCAGTGTTGATGTTTGGCCACAGCTGCTGTAGCCTCGTAAGCCGCAGATACGCCAGGTTAAACAGTTGAGATCTGTGGAACACACGCAATCAGGCTCAACAAGAATGTTCTAGGGTCTCCTGGAAAACCGGGACGGGATATCGTGGAAGGCGTGCCATCCCTCTGGATACCAGGACTGCCCCCTGCTTTTCTGTGCTAGTACCCTCAGATCACTCAAGACTCAAGCACAAGTTGAAGAGGGTTGATCTTGTCACTGACCTGCAACTGTCACTGTGGAGACGTCTCAGTCAATGTTGGTATGAGCTCGGTCACTATGGAGTCTGCCAGCATAGTCTCCTCTCCACACAAGCCCCCGGGATTACTTGACCGTTGAGAGACAGTTCTCCGAGTGAATCACTCCATTGTAAGGCGGGGACCTTAGTACATCGTCTTTGTTAAGCCTCATCATCACGACGGCAACTATTCAAACGTGAGTACTGCTTTGAGGTCATGTTGATCCCAAACCAGCATGGCAACCAGACACATCCCGAGAACGAGCAAGCACGTCTTCTAGGCCTTGTCGAGACTATGTCGCGTAGTCGAGTCTCGGTCTGATGATCGGCATCCATCATCCAAGCATTCGGTTCAAACAAGCATTACTGCCCATACCGGCAGGGTCGATAGTCAACGGCAAGGCAATTGTCTCGTTCAGTGAATCCACTTCTCAATATGCTGGACGTTGTTGGGTTGACACAGAGTCCAGACTGGCTGGAAGAAGAACACAAACAGTATACCATCCAAAATAGAGGATGCTCTGTACGCTCGTCGTCAAGTATAAGAGGCAGTATGAAGTCCTATGCTTCATCTTCTCATCCGCTCCAGCAACCTCTAAGGATCAAGGCGAATAGTTTCTCTCGACAATCCACACCCCGCTCTCAATTTCACTTCTTTATTCAGTTATAATCTTCATTCATTAATCTAATTACCATGGCCCGTCAAGCTGCCATCCTGGGTCTTTTGGCCCCGGCACTCATCCTTGCCGCTCCCTTGAACTCCAAGGACAAGAGAGATGAGAACGCCGACCTTGTCGCCAGAGGTGAGGGCTTTGATGTCCTCGTCGACAAGCGCGAGCCTCTGGGAGTCTCCGCTGGCATCTCCGCTGGCATCTCGGCCTCGATCCACGCGTCCCCCATCAAGGTTTCCTCGATCAAACCGACCACGACTTTTTCCATCCCCAAGGGCTCTTCGATCAAGAAGTCCTCCAGTAGCACCAAGGCACCTACCACCAGCTCCAAGAAGACCTCCAGCAGTGCTTCCAAGAAGGCATCCAGCAGCAGCTCGCACAAGTCTTCTAGCAGCAGTTCAAAGAAGACCTCGAGCAGCGCCAAGGCACCCTCTGTCATTTTGCCTGTTTCCACCAAGCAGCTCACCCTTTCGAGCATCTTGAAGTTGACCAGCCTACCCAAGACTGCTTCTTCATCTCCAAGCACCATTAAGAAGTCGACTGTTACCGTCAGCCCTGTCGCCCCGAGCAAGAAGTCTTCTTCCTCATCGGCCAAGCCCTCTTCTAGCAAGAAGTCATCGTCTTCCAACAAGGCACCTGCGGCATCTTCAAGCAGCAAGAAGTCTAGCTCTACGAGCAGCGCCAAGGTCTCTACCAAGTCCAGCAGCTCCTTGAAGCTTCCCATTTCGATCCCTATCTCGGTTCCTGCTCCAAAGAGCTCAAGCAAGTCTGCTGCCAGCAGCTCCAAAGCTTCTTCGAAGTCCAACAGTTCTGTCAAGTCTTCGAGCTCGGCCAAGCCTTCAAGCTCGGCCAAGCCTTCGAGCTCGGCCAAGTCATCGAGCTCGGCTAAGTCCTCAAGCAGCTCTGCTAGGTCTTCGAGCTATAGCAAGTCTTCCAGCTCGGTCAAGTCGTCGAGCAGCTCTGTCTCCCGCGGCGTCAGTGTCGGTATCTCCGTTACTGGTGGCGTCAAGCAGGGCTCTACCTCAAGCAGGGCTGGTCAGACTATTGCCTTCAGCACGGTCTTGCCTCCAGTCATCATCAAACCTAGCAGCTCGGTCACCGTCATCTCGATCAAGCCTACTCCTGCTTCCACTTCGAGCCGCGGTAGCGCCGTCAAGCCTCCAGGTGTCAGCACCGTAGCCGTCACTGGACCTCTCGAGTCGGCTGTCTCGTCGATCTTCAGTAGAGCATCGAGCATAGTCTCCTCGGCCGTCTCAAAGGCTACCGGCGTAGTCGGCGGAGAAGCTTCTACTGTAAGATCGATCGTCTCGCAGGCCACCTCTGTTGTTGGTGGTGATGCGTCCACGATCAGATCCCAGGCTTCATCCCTTGGCTCGCAGGTGACATCTGTGGCCGTCGGCGATGCTTCCACCATCAGATCTCAGATCTCATCAATTGCTTCTCAAGCCGTTTCCGCAGGCGCCGGTGACGCTTCTGCCATCAGATCTCAAGTTTCCTCTGGCGTTTCTCGGGCTACTTCTGCAGTTGGTGGTGATATCTCCACCGCTAGATCTCAAGCATCGAGCGTCATCTCTAAGGCTACTTCGGTCATTGTCAGTGATGCTTCGAGCGCCGTTTCCCGCGCATCTTCTGCAGCCTCGCAAGTGACTTCTGCCGTGGTCAGCGATGCCTCCAGCGTTCGTTCTCAGATTTCATCTGGCGTCTCGAGTGCTCAGTCAGTCGCCAGCTCGCAAATTTCTTCCGGTATCTCCAAAGCTAGCTCCGCCATCTCCAGCGCCCAGTCAGTTATCAGCTCGCAAGTCTCCTCGGCCGCTTCGCAGGCTAGCTCTGCTGTCAGCAGTGCTCAGTCAGTCGCAAGCTCGAGAGTTTCTTCGGCTGCTTCTCAGGCTAGCTCGGTAGTATCGAGTGTTAGCTCCCAAGCATCATCTGCGGCTTCTCAGGGCGCTTCTGCATCTGTGTCTGTTTCTGCTGGCGTCAGCGCCTCGGCCGGAGCATCGCAAAATTCTGTATCTTCAAGAACTTCATCTTCGGTCGCTCAGAGCTCTGCAGCAGCCTCGACAAACAACAATGCAGGTCTGCCTATCTCCAGCATCGCCAGTGACCTGTTCTCTGGAGTCACCAACCTTCCCGGACCCACAGACATCTCCGCACCAACTAATCTCCCTTCAGTGGCCTCTAGCATCGTCAGCGAGGTCGTTTCTCAGGTCACCAATCTTCCCACTATCTCGGTCTCG
Organism: Aureobasidium sp. EXF-10727; assembly: GCA_023848595.1. Classification (NCBI taxonomy): domain Eukaryota; kingdom Fungi; phylum Ascomycota; class Dothideomycetes; order Dothideales; family Saccotheciaceae; genus Aureobasidium; species Aureobasidium sp. EXF-10727. Next base: position 288,416 of record SWBF01000010.1, read on the forward strand.
GTCCCAGCGGTCTCGGTCCCAGCGGTCTCGGTCCCAGCAAGCAGTATCGTGAGCGAGATTGTCTCTCAGGTTACCGACCTTCCCACTATTTCGGGTTCGGTTCCGGCAAGCAGCATCGTGAGTGAGATTGTCTCCGAAGTCACCGACCTTCCCACTATCTCAGTCTCGGTTCCCGGAAGCAGTATCGTGAGCGAGGTTGTTTCTCAGGTCACCGATCTTTCCACTATCTCGGTTTCGGTTGCAGCAAGCAGTATCGTGAGCGAGATTGTCTCTCAGGTCACCGATCTTCCCACTGTCTCGGTTTCAGCAGGTATTGATCCTCAGATCACCAACATCCCTGTGATCAGCGTCGCATCCAGCGTACTTTCTAGCATCGTGGTCACCCCGACTTCCGACCTCTCTGCCGCAGTCTCGAGCATTGCTAGCGACCTTTCCGATCTTCCTCAGGTCACCGGCGTTCCCGCCGCAGCAAGCAGTATCATCTCAGACGCCGGATCAATCGTCCCCACCATCACCGCCGATATCTCATCTGTCGTGTCAGACGCTGGAGCCGCCGCCACCTCGATCGTTGGCGATACTGGTTCTATCGTCTCGTCTGCTGCATCGATCGCTTCGCCCGTCATCAGCGGCGCAGTTTCCGGCGCCAATGGAATCGCCAGTGACCTTTCAGCTGCCGCTTCGAACATCGGTGGTGCTGTGAGCACTGCCATCAGCACTGTCATCACCTCCGATATTCCTGCCGTCCAGACCGGAATCGTCTCGCCTATTATCTCGGGAGTCTCGCAGGCCGCCACTGGAGCAGTCTCGGTTGCTACCAACGTCGTTGACACTGGCGCCACTGCTGTGAGCCAGATCGCCTCTGCAGTCACCTCAGCGGCATCCGCGATTGTTTCTGATCTTGCACCCGCCGCCTCTGTCGCCGGCTCGGCCGCATCGAGCGTGCTTTCTGACGCCGGCGCAGCCGCCACAGCCGTTGTAAGCGGAGCTGCTTCAGGCCTCAGCTCAGGAGTTGGCGCTGCCGCGACAGGAGTGGGCAACACCGTCTCCGGCACCACCGATACCGTTGGCAATGTTGTCGGTGGTGTTCTTGGTGGCGGCTCGGGCTCGTCGTCTTCGGCCGTTCCCACCACTCTGGTCACTAGAACCTCGTCTGCTTCCTCGTCGGCCGCATCAAGTACCTCTACTGGGCTTATCGGCAGCACCCTCAACGGCGTCGGCGGTGCTCTTGGTGGTGGCAGAAGCGGTTAGAGCTAAGCGCCGCACCAAATTTGATATCTCTTCTTTTCTTTGTTTTGGACATCTTACAGGCGTTGGGATTGGGCTGGACCTCATGTATTCCTGGAGATAGTAACACGAAAACGAAGGATAAACTACACTTATAATTATAGGATTGGCTGGGCAGTTCTTGGTTTAGACAGTCTTAATGTACTCTGGTAGATAGCTTCTTTTATGGGTAAATGGATCAAGTTTAACAAAACACTCTTTCTCGACATGTCGGTGACAACAGTGATTCTATGATAAGACTCAGTCAACATACAAGCTAAAGTCCCATCCTCCTTCCGGTATTCTTTGTTTAGCATTGCTACATCTCACCAAACTCCAGAACTCATCGGCTAAAGAGCGAGTGACGGTAGAAGGAATGAGGAAGTAAAGAAGAAATAAGGAGCAGCGAAGGATTATGGAGGGAAGAAGGAAGAAGGACGCGCGGAAAGTTTACCTAATTCAGGTAGTAATCGCTTGGCTAAACACATCCTTCGCTCCTTCTGTGTTGGTTATTACAAGCACTTCGATATATCCTTTGCCAGAGCGTCGTGCATATCACAATGATAGTTGTTTCAAGTATGAACTTGTTTTCATGGACGGAGGCGTAATTGACTTTGAAGGGTCTAGGATATTTTTCATCAGCAGATATGTAGACAGAGAGGTGGCACCACAAATTCAAAGAGCGAAGAAGTGTAAATTCGTGTTCAGGCATCGCCCAAGGCAGCCACAAAGTGGTACAACAGAAAGAAAGAAGCATAGTGTGAGATAAGCTGATGCCTTCCATCAAGAGGCCTCGTGTGCTCGTATCCTGATATTCCTCAGTCATCCGCCTCTCGGAGAATTAAAAATCATAATTTAGAACCTCATCCTGCCCTCTTCCCGAGCTTCCTGAATCATTTGTCATCAACTTCCCCTCCAACCGACCTCGTGTTCTTGGACAATATCCAGATGTTGTAGCTCCTTGGTGGTAAAAGTGTTGCTCGTTTTGAAGGATCATGGCTGCATGAGCTGCTGCCTGCACTGCGCCTCAGGCCAAGAGGGTCATGCAGGATCGCGGCTCTCAAAATCGATCAAAATGTATTCTTCACGCATGAAGGCGTGTGGTGCAGGATGATTTCGGATTTTGCAACCGGTGATCAGTATCAGTTGTGACGATTCATGGACTTCAAGATCTTCGGGTTATGGCGTGAGACCCGTAGATCTTCGGGCAGTCGTGTCGTTGTTCGTATCTCTTCAGCAAAGGAATTGTTCAAAAGCGATCGTTCATGTTGAAGCGTTTGGCCGCCAGCGAGGGAGTTGTACAGTCTGTGATGCTGCCAGTTGTTCTGCGAGAAGCTTGATCTGTTCCTTCATCTCGTCGATCTCGGCTCGTTGAGCTTTTCCCATGTCCCTCAAGTCTGCATTCTCAAGCCGTAACTTCTTGAGCTGGGTTCTGACATCCTCTTCTGGCGCATCCTCGCTATGACTAACAACGCTCAAACGCTTACGCTTGGTCGATCGGTTGTCATCGTCACTATCGTGGTCCGAGGGAGCGGTTCCAGGTGTCAGAGCATCTTGCGCAGCAGCTTCGATGCTTTCAACGTCTTGCAGCTTGTGCACCCTCCGCAGATGCTCCTGCAGGTTCTCGCGGCGTGTGAAGCCCTGTTCCGTGTGTCGCTTGCAGTGTTTGATAGGGCAGAAGAGCTGTTCTTTGGGTCCGCCGTGCATGCCGTGAACCTCGCGTTCGTGACGCAAAAGGCCACCTGAGTAGGTGAATCCCAGCAGCTTGGCGCATTGCGGCTTGTCGCACTTGTATGGTCGTTCATGCTTGTCCATGTGTTTGCTGTATGATGAGTTAGCATCATGTGCTGGTAGTTCGGGAGTCGGGATGCATATTCATTGGTCGAGCGGGACGTTTGGGCGTGCATTTTGGGCCGCAGCGCAAAAGTTTTGATATGACGGCTCAAAGTGGTCGACAACTCGGACATATGAAAATTCGCAAGCAAAACAATCAAGATGATGAAATGAGCACTTACTTCCATTCGCACTTGCGATCAAAGATTTGATGGCAGTTCTCGCATTCGAATTTTCCTGCGTCATTATGTTTTGGTGCGGTTCGACGATGATTTAGTGGTTTGAAGCTCGAAGGAGAAAAGGCGATTGAGCTGCTCCTTCGCTCGTCGTCTCCATCCTTGATCTGAGAAGCGTCATGGGGATTCATGTCATTTTCGGGACTTGAAGATTTTGCGGGCGACATCAGAGGCGATTCTTTCTGAAGTTTCTGATTTGCCTCGGTGACCACCATAGTAGACATCCGGCGAGAGCAGTCAACGAATGATGGTTGATGATGAAAGAGTTTTCCTGATGATGTTACGCGTTCTGCGAGAAGAGGCAGTTCGGGTTTGATAGAGGAATGTGAGTCAAGAAGCCAGACCGGACTTTGTATCGACGGTTGTTGGTGCCCAAGACAGATGGTGGCAACGTGGACCTACAAGATATTTGTCGGCAACAGGGAAGTCACGGTCGCCGGAGGCCCGTAGAAGCAGCGTTGGCCCTTCGATGAGCATCCACGTAAGTATCACGGGGGCTGAGTCGAGGGGTGCATTACCGATTGCGCTTCCTATTATATACGGCGGGTTAGCTGGAAGCCTGTTGACGGACCGGTGCCTCGCACACTCGATGGCTGCCTTGTGCGTGAGCCATCCAAGACACAGGGCTGCTCGCTCCACCACCAAAGAAAGCTTGTTGCAGACCTCTGTGGCTGTGAGGGATCGCCGCTTGTGGCGTAACGCGCGGTTATCTCCGGCGGCCAACCGGACCTTCCGTTGACCTATTGTCAGCTCAGGGTCCCGTGTCTCTGCGACAAGTGTGCTCGTACCTGCGTGTACACAAATATTCACTCCCAAGGAAAAAACCGCCACGCCTCAGGCAAACGCTTCGACCGAGACGTGTCTCTACCGAGCGTCTACCAGCCTTGCCACCGACAACGACGACCATTCAACGTAAAGGGAAAGGAGGGTGCGAAGAGAAAATGCAGGGCTGTGCACTTACCGAAACTTGCTTCCAGCCCGTCGGCTACGAGCAAATCAAGAGCACCATGGACACCCTCGCCGCTATGCCCAGGCAACAGTGTAAATTGCCTTGGATTGTTCTCGAGTTCGATGGAACAATAAACAGATATTCCATGGCACTGCCAACACAGCTGCTCAAAGACATGCCACGCTGACCTTGCGCCCCCAGAAATGCAGGAATCTTTCTTTGCGATTTTTCGATACCAGAATCCTCGAATATGTCTTGCTCGGACCGAGTCGCATTTGGGTAGGCCGGGACGTGGGCCGGGTTTGCAGCTTGTTGCCGTGTCGCATCATGAACGAGCATTTTCTCCTTTGGCTTCCTTGGACACCAGTAAGTCCAACACACCGACATCTCGCTCCGGAACATCATAGACTTGCGATCCAAGCGCTTGGTGGCGGACTAGCGGTCATGAGACATGACTGTTGGACACCATACCAAGCATTTGTGTTCCCAGCTCTTTGCATAGGTCATCCTGAGTAATGTGCAGGGAGGGTCGTCCAGCGCAGCATGAGTAGATGCATACAAGCTGCGTTGATGATCGCGATCGAAGACGGTAAGCAGCTGAACCATGCGAGATGTCGGAAACAAGTTGCCAGTGATAGTGTGCCTCAGATCGCTGCCTCTGCTCGTCATACCTGAGTCTCTGATGCGCCAGATGCCTTGTCGTTCAGCTCTGACACTAGATACGACAAACGCTCACATTGGCGAAAGAGGCGTCGTAAGCTGAAAGCAGTAATGTCGCTGCCTGCGAAGACCATTGTCGCTTTTCGCTTTATTGGTAAGGTTTGAAGAGGAGAATGATACAAGAGAGCAGCTCGGACGCGCAAAAGTGGCAATGCACGAAATTATATTTACTTCTCGAAGGGTGGCCTTTTCTTGCTTCCAACCCAGCAAGCGTCAGCCGGGTGCTTGACCGGTCAATCTGAGGCATCAAAATGACTTCGCCATGCTAAAAGGCTGACCGCGCCTCGCTTTTCAGCTCGCCACTTTGCGATCTATCTTGTTGTTGCTGACTTTCTACTCAGAGTGTATAACTCGGCCTCATACCCTCGGATGTTTTCCTTTCGCACGGTATAGACACTCTCACACGCAAGTCATCGGATGAGCGAGTAGCATTTGGTCTTCCCTGTCGAGCGAGCCCCTCAGAGTACCACACATCCTCACTCACATGTGCGTCGACCGCTTCCACAATAAAATAGGGGCTGGAGTCTCATCGTGACCCTCGAACTGAATAGTATGTAAAATCACACCCTCCCCAGAAGCGTTGGTAGGAAGGTGGCATGCACTTCGATGCGCACCGCCACACTTGCATGCAGCCAAGTCCACGACCATCCCAAAGGCAGTAAAGATATTCAGGCAGCAACCGGTGGACACTTGAACCGTGAATGTCGCGACTCATCACCTGCTGTCACTGTGATGTGATGGATCTTACATTGCCATGTGGACTGTCAGTGTGACTATCCTGAAGATGGGCAAGTTTATAGAAAGCTAAGCTTCCTTTCATCCTTCCTGTGCTACCTTGTCTTTTTCATTTGTCGCTTCCATGTAAGCCACGATATAATTCTGCTGAGAATTGTGGAAAAGGAGAGCATGATTTCGCAGCTTGTTAGAATACAGATAGAACATGAAGATGCATGAAAATGTGTGAGAATCAATGTACGACCATAATTCTTTCTTTCGTGTCCATCAATCCGAGCCTCTTTGACCTGATCAAAGATACATCTACCCTCTCAGCCAAACAGACTCTTGATAAAGTGCTTCTTCACCTGCTCTCCAGCTTTAAGCTGTAACGCCGCACCATGATCCTTCTGTGCCTTGATGACCCAATCTACACGGGTTACAACAACCCAATTCAAATGCTTAGCCTCCTTGTTCTCATCCCTCTGAAACTTCAAAACCTCTTCGTCCGCATCTTGCATACCTTGCTCCATTCTCCCCACACCCTTGTCTTTTTCAAGTTTCTGCAGCTCCTCCTCATACTTGCGTCGCGCTTTTTGTTGCTTTCCAGGTGAATGGGCATCTTTGCTCAAGTCGTCTTGAAGTTTTTCTTGAAGTTTGCGTAGCTCTTCATTGTATTTTGCAGCGTCTTTGTCGTAATCTCTGCGGGCATCGCGTATCTTTTCATTGCGCTTCTCGTGTGCTTTGGCGAGGTCTTCGGCCTTCTTTTCCGACTGCTTTGCTGCCTTTTTGGCGGCTTGTTGCTCGCCCATGCGGGTAAACCAGTCGTCGGAGCTGGAGGTTTGAGCGGTGACGTGGTAGTTCAGTCGCATCACATAGCCATCCAGTGCTCGCATGCGCATCATTTGCGTTTGCTCTTGCTGCTGTAGGGTCGCGGTGCTGGCATTGTCTCCTGTGGCGGGTGCGTCCCACGGCGGGCTCACACCATGTTCAAACTGATTGGAGGCACACCCAAGCACCTGCAACATCTGATACGTGGGCAAAATCTCCACGGTCAGACCGTGCGGTGCAAACATATCCCTGTTGATCTCCTCCAAGAACAGTTTGGAGCGCTTGGAACTCACGCCGCTGGTTGCGGCCTTGGAGGCCATCTTGACGGCTTTGCCTATCAAGTGTCCGTGAGGGCCGCCGAAGGCCGATAGTCCCATGCCGACATGTGTTGCGGTCTCCAGAGCCGGGTTGGCGATGAAGCTTTCGTTTAGGCCATCGATAAAGGCAAGGAAGGACGACTCGGGGATGCCATAGGCGGAGAGAGCTGGCGCGTAGGCTCGCACAAAGGGGCTATTGTACTTGCCGCCAAAGAGACTGTGGCTGATCTGTGGCAGTACGCAGGGTAGTCCCCTTTCATCGACTTGTTGTGGTACCGATGCCATTGTTTTGCGTCGGGTGAGAAGGAGCAGAAACGACTGCTCAATCTCTTTTGACGGCGTTCCCGCTACATTTTATACTAGAGACGTGCACAGTATCAAAATACACTGCTTCATCATAGACTGTTCGAAGGATCGCAGGCCGCAAGTGAGACGGGGCGGGGTACGGAGATCTACACCCTGAAAACAGTATGCTCTGCGCACCCGGAAGATAAGCAGCAACGTGACGTAGAAGGCAGATTCCAGTCTCTACGTTTGTCCTTGTGTGCAGGGTCCGCAATCAAGCATTGTTGCCCAGCAGTCTAAGCCTTGTGCAGGGCAACATGGAGGCGCGCAGCATACTCGAACGAGTCAAGTGGACAATCGAAACCTTGAAACATGCTCGGGGACAAGCTCCATGTTGACAACGAGCTAAGGCATAGAGACAACATCTCGAACAGCGAATTTCTCCTTCAATCACCAGCAACAAGGCCGGATGAGCAATGGAAAATGAGAATGGCATGGAAAAAATGAGTTGAAACACCTGTTCTTTGTATAAGGTCAGCACAAATTCGAAGCGCATTTCGAAAACATGGTGTGCAAGAAAGAGCATCGTCAAATCTATATCAGATCAATGCCATTGTCAATGGCGGTATCGTCAATGTCCAACTTGTGGCTACGTAGACCGTCGTGATAAATAGAATAAATCATCATTGAAGTGACGATGCTCTTGCAAGTGGAAAGGCGAAGAGAAAGCTTACCTGATAAAAGAGTGGATGCGCATGCACGATTGCCCGAGAAAATGAGGCACTGTAAAAGTCTTTGTAAAGTCAGCGACGAAGTTGCAAAGCAAGACTTTGTATAAATATGGGATAAGTGAGGTGGATCAGACAAGACATTCTCTGCAGTACTACCGGTCAAGGTAATTCGGACATATGCTTGTCATTGTGTTTGTTTTGAATCATCATGTGAGGTGAAGGGATGGTGAGGTAGCGAAGACTTACACTATCGTTCGGTGCAGATCATATGAGGAGGTTGCAGAAGCATAGCCAAAGCAAGTGACAAAACCTGAAACTCTATTGTTAGTCACTGATGGATGAAGTGCAATGAATAAACAAGAGTGAGAGAGAATGTGCATATATTCAGTTAGGCATGAATGGTATAAAATAAAAGGTTGTCTGCATGGATAACTCCGATCAGACTCGTCATCTAGGTGTTCATCATATGACGGCCACAAAGTGTGAAGAGGAAAAAAAAAGAAGGGAAAGCAAATTCTGCATACCATTTGATATTTCGTTTTGTTTCAATCGACGCGCATTCCAGCGGCACCGATTGAACAGTGTATTACAAAAGGCAAGCCCTCTTTATCATGCATGTCAGCCCAAGCTCTTGAAGACTGGTTGTTGACAAAGATAATTGTGGTGTCGAAATCAGTGGACGAGGTTTTCTAGGCCTGTCACAGCGTTGGCATATCTTGCTCATTTGGTTTGTAGTCGGAGCCCAGTGCCGCTTCATCACAAGAGGAAGGTGGTGCAGATAGAGGAGTGCGATGTGTACCTATCGATCAACAATGTCAGTGAGGTTCAGACGAGAAGCTTGTGAAAGAGTTGAGGTGTGTGTGTAAGACTCAGAAATAGCCATTTGATATCGGCACCGCCCCGAAGGGCTTGGTCGGTAATTTCCAGCGTATATAAACGTTCAAATGTTCATCAGAAAATAGGGGAGGAGTTGGTGAAGTGAGTGAAGAGAAGATCGCATACCTTTTGGAGCAAGGTCTCTTCGGCGGTCTTTTTTGAGCGCGCCGAGGAGACCGAGAGCCGTACACCTAGTCAAAGGGACAGCAGAATGTGCAGGGTTTGCGCAGCACACAAGCGAGCGGAGTGTTGAGCAACGCGTCTAACTTGGCATCTGGTTTCAGTCAGTCTTGTGCGCTCTGAGAAGGTTGAAGCGAAGAAAGATGATTTGAATGTTGTGAGTTCAGACTGACGTGCTTGCAAATGCGGTTTCAGTTCTCCGAAGAGATCAAAGACTCTAGTTTGATTGCGGTATTGCGGTTTCATCAGGTGGAAGGGAAGGGTGTAGGGAAGATGCGCTTACCATTGCGACTGGGGCAGCAGCATCGAGGTGCTGTTTGACGCTCTGCTGCTGCTGATGTGAGGGAGGAGGAAGGTTGTGTAGAGAAGAGGTCTGGTTTTGTAGTGCAAGCTTGCGCTGAAGATTCTGAGCGGAGAAATGTCTGAGCGCGCTGCCTTAGTAAGCAGGTAGGCCTTGGCGTGGACTAGCTCGCTTCGGACACCTCTTGCTCTCTCCTTGTGACACAGGTGCTCTCACATTCTCATCCGGCCAATGTGCATTGTTCCCGAGCGTGGTGACTGTTTTCTATATCCATTGAAAGTGCGTCTACTACACCGAAGTGGTGGCTAAATTGGACACCGGGCCGGAAGGATTGATCGTACGAGCTCGACCGATTAGTCAGGCTCCAACATAGTATGTATCCTGGCCACGAAAGATATAAGCAAATCAATCGCGACGACGAGTCCTTGGAATAATCGTTCTCCTTTCTCTTATCTCATCAACCATACAAATAGCTCAATACACCATGTCATTCCCGAAGCAATGCTGCGCCAGTGGCTCTCTACACACCGGAACTCCCACTGGCACAGTCTCCAAGCTCCACGATCTCGACATCTACATCGCCTCACCCCCATTAAACAGACAACCGAAAGGTATTGTCGTGATTCTTCCCGACATTTTTGGCTGGACCCTCCCAAACACGCGCATTCTAGCCGACAGCATGGCCGCAAAAGGCGATTTTTTAGTCATGCTACCCGACTTTATGGACGGCAACGTGTTTCCACAGGACTTGATCATTAGTATTAAAGCACTTGACGCGACTGGCCCATTTGCTTGGGTGACAAAGGCATATCACCTCCTCAAGCTCGTCTGGCGTGGATGGCCGTTCCTGAAGAACGACAAGGCCCGTCTGGTTCGTCCGCGTGTCTTTAAGTTCTTCCGCAAGCTGCAGATCTCGCACCCTCATCTCTTTGTCGCAGCAGCAGGGTACTGCTGGGGCGGTCAATGGGTTGTCGAGCTATGCAAACACGATGACGAAGATTCTTGCACACTTGGAAGCGAAGAAGGACCACCGCCGCCTCTGGTCGTCTGTGGCTTTACGGCTCATCCATCGCGATTGAAGTTGCCTCTCGATATTGAGATGTTACGTTTTCCTCTCTCCATCGCAGCCGCTGGGATCGACCAGCAGATTCCCGTTGCGAAGGCTAGGCAAATTGAGGGAATTTTGAAGGACAAGACAGCAAAAGCGAAAGAGGATGGTGTTGAACAGGACTCTATCCCGTACGAGCACGAGTTCGTCCTGTACGAGGGTGTGCACCATGGTTTTGCTGTCAGAGCAGGGGAGAACGAAGGGCACGAGAAGAAGTGTGGAGAGAAAGCAGAGGATCAGGCCATTCGGTGGTTCACGAAGTGGTTTGAGATTGCCGATGAACGCAAGCTTCCATGGCAGTTCGCACGGTATACAGACGAGGCATGACAAGCAGGAGACGATCAAAGTAATGGAGGAAGAGCAAGTAGAGAATTGAAGTTGGTTTCGTTCAGTGCTATTATACAGTATTATTCAACCATAGGCATGGCCATATCCCAGCGCCTGTCGCTCAAACGCGAGTAGCACCCGCTACGACATCAGGAACTGGGTCCAGTAGAGGTACGGCGAGCGCAAACTCGAGGGTAGGGCGCGAGCCTATCGAGGACAGTGTTGGAGAATATGGCATGGAAGCTCATGGCTGCAGGTGGTCGAAGTCGGCGCTCAATGGCTTGCACGGCGCGACTTGAGGGTATCGCAAAAGATGATGAAAGAAGCAGAGTGAAATCGTTGCGCCGGGATCATGATGTCAGCCGCGAGCGGCTAGGACCGAACATCTTAATACTTGAGAATGATGTAGCTGCGCGATGTGTCAGTAGGAGTGTCAGAACAGAACGGCGCAGGTGAACGTACAGGGCGTGGATGATGCCGGGAATGTAACCAAGGATGGTCAACAGGATGTTGATGAGGAGGTCAGCACCACAGCCGCGCTCGAGGAAGACACCAAGAGGGGGAAGGATGATGGCGATGATGATCTTGATGATGTCGCTGGGAAGAGTGTCAGCACGCGTCGGCGCTTGTGTTTCCAAGGCCTGCCGGGCAGCAGAGCAGAGGGAGAGGGTGCGACGAGACTCACGATCCGGTGAAAGGCATGCTGGCGGTATTGGACTGAAAGTCTGGGGAGTTGTTGTGGTTATTTGGTAGTGGAGATGGTGTGGCTGATGGAGTGGATGTGGATTGTAAGAGCTAGAGGCAGAAGAGTGATACCTCAGGGCAGGCAGCGTTTATGTACGCCGAGCTGCCATCCACCCACGCAACACAGGAAATAAACGCCTCTGCGCAGTGACATCACTAGCGTCAGTCAGTCTGCCAAGCAGGAAATCACCACGAGCCTGACGTCCTTCATGACACGCCAATTAACACGCATTGCTGCTGGCGACTGCCTTTCCTCGGAGAACAGGTAATCCTCAGCTGTCTCTCGACTATCCATTGCATCAACATGTCGCTTTGTAGAAACAACAAAAAACATGTACATGCAAGGGGGAAAATGGAGGGCGCGCGTTCATGTTTCTATTTCCAACTCGTCTTTTTACCAAAGCTTCACCAGCCACTTCGGCGACTCCTTCTCTCCGTACGCTCGAATACGCTGCCGGATCCTGAGGTGCCGGCCAAGGCCACCAGGCATGTAGCATGTTCCGCTGCCAATACATGGCCGCGTGTCTTCTAAATGCCATGGCTCGTAGGGCTGTCCCCACTACCTACTATCCCCATTCACCAGAAAAGAGAGCCTCATGACAAAGACTCAGCCACAGCTGAGGCAGATCTGCGCCACATCACGTCAGTCGGCGACATGATCTTCAAGCATCTGGCCATCAAGCTGCACATGACGATGGGATTTGTCTGTCCTACTGCTCCTGCAACCTCACACTGCTCTAGACACGCACCTTTGCAAGACACAGCCTTCTGAACCATTCACCATGCCGACCGTCGTCGTGACCGGGTGCAATTCTGGCATTGGTCACGCCTTTGCTAACCTTCTCATCTCCGAGGTAAGCAACCAATGTCTCGTACTCTAAATGCTTGCGCCTCAGCAAAGCATTTACGCCATCGAATGTAGGGCTACGAAGTCATCGCAACAGACTATGTTGTAGGTGATCAGATAAAAGACCTCGGATGTCGTTATGCTCAACTTGACGTCCGATCCCCCGAGTCGCTCTCGTCTTTTGTCTCATCACTGTCCGGCCAATCTATTGACATGCTCCTCAACGTCGCTGGAACCATGGCCAAGCACGAAGACGACTCTCTTGAGTCCGTCAACAAGGAAACATTGACTCGTGTTTTCGAGACAAACACCTTTGGTCCTCTACTTCTCTCCCAAGCACTGCTTCCAAACTTGTTCAAGGCTGCGGCTGCAAAGATCGGGATCGTGTCTTCACGTGTTGGTTCCATCGCCGATAACTCGACGGGTGGCATCTACGCCTATCGTGCGTCCAAAGCTGCAGTCAACTCCATCGGAAAGAGTCTTGCCATGGATCTCAAGGACAAAGGTATCGTTGTCAGTCTACTCCATCCAGGAATCGTCAAGACTGGGTTAGATCCTACCGCCGCCGACACGCCTGAAGCCGTTTTGCCAGATGAGGCTGCCACCAAACTTTGGAATGTCTGGCAGGGTAAAGGAATAGAAGACACAGGCAAGTTCTGGCATCGTGAAGGACAGGAACTACCCTGGTAGTCTTGTGAAAAACACGAATTTCATTCTTGATTCTCGGAGCTTTGTATGCATTGTTTGCTAGGCATCTATCTAGGGTGCAATATGTATAATGTCACTTTGATTACTAGGATATCTGCTACTTTATTACATACGTTTGAAAGCAAATACCTGCCTGAGTAGCAACAATTGATAGCTACAGGAAGCCTTCATCTGCCCCGCAACCCGACTCTGCCGCCAATTCGGGGCACGACGGATCTTCGCGGGCGGTGGCCGGCTAAACACAAACACAGAAGGTACAACCTTGAGTTCCTCCATCTCTCTGCAGATCAAGACCTCATGTGAACAATCCGCGATTCCTTCGGCTTGGCCATTTGGAGGGGAAGACCGATCAAGGTAGAGTTGGCGACGGTTTGCTCGGGCATCGCATGTTCATGGCCTCTCGTGGCTCTTAAGGTTTTTGCTTGCGCAGTCCGGCATGACAATTTGTCTATGTTCTTGGGCTAAGTCAATGTGTTGAAATGATGGAGCACATCAACTTTGGATCTGGTAGAGCCAAGGGCGGCAATACGAGGTGTCTATAAGTATGCCTCGTTCGCTCTCAAAGCTGTAAGCACCTCTCTCTGCTCCTGCCTCCTTAACCATGGTGAAATCGTATGTCCTTGGTCAACTGCTTGGCTTGACTTCTGTAGTAGTCGGTCAGCAGGTATATCTGGAAGCCAACGGATCTACACCTCGACCACAATGCACAAAGTGCACTGAGGGGGAGCCCCAGTACACCTTCACGCCTTTTCAGTACAGCATGACCTCAACGGTACGATATGCCACATCTCGTCCTTCGCCAACGAGCACCACAACCTACGCCCAACCATCAGAGAGCTTGACCTCCCTCATCGGATCCGTATCCTACACGACTTGGGGTAAGTGGAACCCGACCGCAAATGCATCTGCAACAGATACAGCAGACCCATACGGAAATGCTGCTTGGACGGAGTTGTGGAGGATGGCCAACCCACCAAATTTCACTCAGGACGCCGCAAGCGCTCTTTACAGTACTACTGTCGAGCCGACTCCGGTGCCGACCGAAGAGCTGGTCCTGCCTCCAAGAGACTATTTCGGTCCAACCGACTGCTACAACTTTCCTCCTGGTTTTGAGTTTGGTGTTGCAAGTTCTGCCAGCCAAATCGAAGGAGCTACGGCAGAGGAAGGAAAAGCTCCGTCCCTGATGGATATCCTAATTCAAGACGACCGACCAAAAGATTATGTCACCAACGAACATTACTACACCTACAAGCAGGACATAGAGCGAGTCGCTGCCATGGGGGTCAAGTACTTCTCTTTTAGTATTCCTTGGACCAGGATCTTGCCTTTTGCACTGCCTGGCACACCAGTCAACCAACAAGCCATTCAGCACTACGACGATGTAATCAACTATATCATAGAGAAGGGAATGCTACCGGAAGTCACGCTCTTGCACTTCGATACCCCGCTGCAGTTCTATGGCTCGATATCCAACGTCACTGCTGTACTGGCGGATTCCGAAATTGGTTCGGTTAACGGTGGATATCAAAACGAGACCTTCCCGGACTCTTATCTCAACTACGCCAAGATTGTCATGACACATTATGCTGACCGTGTACCGGTGTGGTATACTTTCAACGAGCCTTTGCTCTACTCTTCGAATGGCAAGGCCATTGATCACGTCATCAAATCGCACGCTCGTGTCTACCATTTCTACAAGGAGGAGCTCAAGGGTATAGGCAAGATCGCTCTCAAGTTCAACAACAACTTTGGTGTGCCTCGCGATCCTAAAAGCGAAGCTGATGTGTACGCTGCGGATCACTTCAACTCGTTCCAGCTAGGGCCGTTCTGTAACCCTATCTTCCTTGGTCAAGATTATCCCGAGTCTTACAAGATGACCATTGCCGACTATGTCCCTTTGAGCCAACAAGATCTTGACTACATCAACGGCACCGCAGACTTCCTCGGTATTGATCCTTACACAGCTACCGTCATTGCGCCTCCAGAGCCTGGTTCCATTGATAGCATTAAGGCGTGTGCCAGCAATTCATCAGCAGAGCTACGCCCCTACTGTGTCAACCAAACAACCACAGACATCTTCGGTTGGAACATTGGCTACCGTTCTCAGTCCTACGTCTACATAACACCCACCTATCTGCGTCTCTATCTGAACTACCTCCACAACACCTTCCGCACCCCCGTCGTCCTCACCGAGTTCGGCTTCCCCGTCTTTGGCGAAGCCGATAAGCAGGACCTCTCCGACCAACTCTTTGATTCCCCACGCAGTATCTACTACCTGAGCTTCATGTCTGAAGTCCTCAAGGCCATTTGGGAAGACGGGGTTGAAGTCCTGGGAGCGTTTGCCTGGAGTTTTGCTGACAATTGGGAGTTTGGCGATTACAACCAACACTTTGGCATACAGACTGTTAATCGTACGACTCAGGAGAGGAACTACAAGAAGAGTTTCTTTGATTTGGTGGACTTCATGAAGGCTAGAGGTGTAGATTAGTGTCTTCGCCTTATTTGCAGAGGGAGGACTCAGGGTTTCTGTGTCGCTGTCAAACTATACAATGTATCATACAAAATGACCCGATTTGTTGTCCCTTAGTCACAACTACTTCTGCATTATCCTTATCGAAAGTTTATACATATTAGGAACTGATGTTTGAAAATTGGGTCTATAAGAGATGCGACCCTGATTAGCGGATGCACAATATTATGAATCGATGTGGACGCGATGGCAACCATTCATGACGCTGTCTTGGATTTTACTACGCCCGCAATTACATTTTGCAACAACCCCAAACCAGGACACTCCATTCTGCCCTTCGTGGCCAGAAGATAATTTATGTCGTCGCCATGGTCCGCCATAGATTACATCCAATGCAATGTCCTGATATGGCAGTCTATGATTCGATTTAGAGATCTGCATGCTTGTTTGACGGTAGGTTAACCGCTCCCGGCGCCAGCATGGGCAGTTCGGTCGATCATCGTCTCTTTTTGCTGAAAGTCTTCTTGATCCTTACAACATAGTGAAGATCAGGCATTGTTAGCCCCGGCCTCTGTACAGACATCATCGATGACAGTGAGGAATGTATCCCCGGACGGCTCACGGTCCTGGTCGGTGGTGATGATCAGCTAGCTGCTTGGTTATACTTATAGGCCGCCGTCTTCTTGCTGGCAACACGTCTGTTCAGCCAACGCTTCTCGGTTCAATATCTGTTGCAATGCGATCCTCCATTTCTGTATTGACCCTTGCCGCCGCTGTGACGAGCGTGCAAGCTTATCAGCAGCAACTCGACATTCCCGATTCCGCATTCACATCGTGGCAACTTCCTACTGCCGTATCAGGGCCATGTGACGTCTCAATTGGACCGGACAATTTTGTATACGTGCAAGAGTTCTTCGCCAACAAGATCGCGCGATTCAATCAAAACACTGGTGAATTCACAGAGTATGACATTCCATTCACTGTGCCTGGATTGGATAACTTCACCCTACCACTACCCGGTCACGCAAAGTTCGAGCTTCTGTCGTGCGCCATTCGTACTGGCTACGATGGCTACATGTACTTCAGTAACGGCGCTCATAACCAGCTCGTGCGTCACGATGTCCACAGTGGCGAGACAGTCGTCTTTACTCCTCCTCCATCGCTCTTGAGTATTTTGGGTAATCTTCAACCCTTGAACGACTTAACTGCCGCTCCGGATGGCATCTACTTCACCCAGACCACTGGCAATCAGGTCACAAAATTTGATTACAAAACACATGAATTCACCTCTTGGACCGTTCCTACACTTCTCGCAATCCCTCTTGGCATTTATTATTCTCAGCATGATGACGGGATCTGGTTCTTGGAATTTGGCGCCTCGAAGGTTGGCCGCTTGGATCGTCACACGCACGAGATTGAGGAGTTCGATCTGTCCCTAGATGCGCTACAACCCCTGGTTGTGCGTGCCGAGACTGTGAACGAAGATGGCAGCACGACTCTTTGGTTTGCATGCACGACTTCATCTACGATAACTGGTATCAACACCCGTACTGGTGGTGTCACTATATACCACGAGCCCAACGCTCCCACGGAGACTGTCGAAGTAGCCCAGGATCTCAAGGGAAACGTGTGGGCAACGCACATCTTGCAGAATACTCTGGGCGTGCTCAATCCAAAGACAGGCAATGTTAGTGTTGTCGTCGAACCCAGTGTCATCCTTGACACTCCAGGAATCACAGTTCCCTTCTATGGCGAGAGTGGCATCTTCGGGTATGCCGTCGGCCAGCCACCAGGTCAAGGGCAGAAAGATATCCTCGGGGACTCAATCTGGTATACGCATTTCTTGACGAATCAACTGATCAGGCTGGACCTGACAGATGTGGAAATTCCTTGAAGACAGGCCTAAAGGAAGCAAGTCACCAGGCACGGACAGAGATGCTGACCCGACACACAAGGAAGCAGTGACCAGGCTCCTGCCCTGCGTTTTGTCAGGACCCGACTGGATGTGACTGCATGGGCGAGACTCTGATCAGAGAACTGCTTTACAACTGGTTTTAAGTAGCGCTCGAGGTCATAGAGATTTTGGTATGACAGGACGATGTCGAAAGGACACATCGGGTCCATCACACAAATCGATGTCGTCTCCACGTCTCGAGTCAGTCATACAGCATCCCTGCTGCAGATCGAACGTCATGCTTCTCATCCAAAGCACGGCCCATATGCAAGATCATGTTTTCGATACCCGTTATAAATAGCAGGGCGCCTAGCAGCAAGATCCTCGTATACAAAACGAACCCTTCAACATCGCCTTCTCTACTTTTCTCGACTCTTTTGTTAAAGTCAACAGCCACTCTACCACCAGCAGCAATATGCAAATTACACTCAGCAGTATCCTACTCCTGGCCACTACAGCCCTCGGCCAAACCATTTGCCCAGCTTCCTCAATCTTCCGACTAAACTCAGTCCTCACAAACACCACCAACCCCAACGCCACCGCAAGCTCTTTCGGCTACATTAATCCATTATGGTGGTACTCTGCCCGCTACCACGCCATCCTCGACCCCACAGACTCGTGGACATTGACCAAAGCCTACATCACCGACATTTACAACCACACTACTTCGCGCCTTGAGTTTCCCGAGCGAGACTATGTGCATTCAATGGGATTGAGATTGGATTCTCTGAATGCAGAGACACCTGCGGCTTTGGTAGAGATCAATGGGGAAGGAGAACCGGATCCTGAGATCCAAGGTGGAAGTCAGGGTGTGTACTACGATGATGCTGCAAAGATTCAGTACGTGGGGCCTGATGGCAGGAAAGTGCATTGGCATGGTAAGTTTTTTCCCCTTGCCGCGATTTGTAATTGTGCTTGTGCAAAGACTGATCGCTTTATAGGTTGTCCGAATCGTGATCTGGACGGGGAAAGTAATGTCACGCAGCTGGGGTATAGATTGCATAATGCTACTGTGCCAAAGGGGTGCTATGATATCGAACTTGTCATCGAGTATATGGATGGTTGGAACACGCCTACGGGGTTGCCGCCGAAGTGCTGGGATCACGTTTAATCAGATAAGATGTAGATGCAGAGGAGTTTCTAGAAAGAGGTGGTTTCCTCCACACGTTTGACAGAGTCAGCATGCTAAGAAAGATGTTCTTTATGTCGTTTCCACTTGCTTATACCCGTTACTTTATAATTATGGCTACACATGATATTCTTGATTAAGAAGAAAGTGGTATGATGGAGAAGTTTGTTGCCTCAGAATATCTCCGTGGCGACGCCTCCATCTAGTAAGCAATTGTGAATTTGTACAGCTTACTATATCGCTGTGCGGCCGCATGTGAGAAGGCGATCGGGGCTACGACACACATACAGAGAGGGTGTGTCGATTAGGATAGCATGTGCTCAACTACATATCTCGATTAAATCACCATGCAGCAAGTCATCAACAATTTCTTTTACATGTGGTCGAACAAGTGCAGATAGAAACATGCTCAAACACAATCACTTTCATCTCAGCAGGCCCAAGTCATGTAAGCAGAATATATAAATGTAAGGAACAGACCCACGTGGCACAAATGAGTCAAATATGGCAGCCTCAACTCTATGCCTCTCTGCAACGCACCTTCCCATTCTCTCCAGCTCATCTCACGCGCTCGCCATATCGACCTCGACATACATAAGTACATCGAGAATCCGATCTCTGCACCCACTCTAAACGCAACCAACAGAGATGAAAGCCGCCCAAGGACTCTCTTCCCTCCAATTCAACAAGGACCTGTGGTACAAACTCCACGTTCTGGTCTACGATCTCTGCAACCTCGCCACCGACCTTACAGCAGAACGACGTACCCTGGCCACAACAGACGAACTCTACATCAGCACCCCTTACTTCTCATCCACCGAAGCAATCCAAATAAAAACCACAAAAATCTCGCCACCAATTCTGCAAGAGATGCCAGAATTTCACGGACTGCAAGATGGGCAAGAAACCACTGTTGAGAGCCCCTTGAATGGGGATTATACATCTGCACATCTTGTCACCATCGAAGAAGCTATTCAAAGCTGCCTGGAGAAGTTTTTCGAGAAGAGGAGGGCGAGCGGGGATGCGAGGCCTTGTGGCCCGCATGACATGGCTCCGATATATCTTGCAGTATTTGGGATTGCAAAAGCAGAACTCAGGGATGAAAAGTTTTTGAGTCGGTTGAGACGGTCAGGATTGCCAAAGCTGGAAATGACAGAGGAAAAGCAAGAGGACAAGGGTCAACCGACGAAGAAGAGAGGCAAGAAAGGCAGACGTAAGGGTTGAAAGGCACGTGTCCAGCACAATATCCAATTGTCGGTTGGGTTGTTGCCTTATGCCAGCTATTGATGCAAAAAAGTAATCTTGTCGGCCGCTCCTTCTTCAAGTCCACACAACTTGCCAAAATCACCGACTTCCCAACCTCTCAGCATAACCCTTCTCTCAAACGCAGCCAAGGGACAACTCTTTCCTGGCCCATCGTCGCAGCCAGGAATTGGTACAACACCATCGTTGACCACGACACGAACATAAGGCTCGTGGTGCGGTGGATCGCAGTAGACGTGGTTGGGATACAGCGGCGCGTTGGAGTGACAATACACATACGGACACACCATACGCTCAAACTCGATGCGTCCACCCATGGGAACGATCGAAGAGGTTTTCCAAACCCTATCTTCTGGCGCTCTGTCCGTGGGCAGATCTTCGGCGGAAGGAAAGAGATCCAGTGCAGATAGTAACGGTAAGATGTCTCCGTCATGCACAAAGCTAAAGAAGAGAGGGCCGGCAGATACACCAGAAGACAATAGATTGGCAGTAGCGTTCAAGAACGGAAAGCCTCGGCCTGCGCTGTATTTGTTTCCAGGTCCGGTGCGGTAGTAATGGAGTATGTCCCTAGCATACTCGAAATATCGCCACTCGTCGTGTGTAAAGACATTACACCAAGGACTGCTCCCTCGAGCAAGCAGTTCGAACCCGCAGAACTCTTGCATGGAAAACACCTCTTGGATACTCAGATTCAAGCCTGGATTCTGTTGCTCCAGACGCTGGATGATGGGTGTTATGTAAACGCTTTGCCATTCCTCGAGCTTGTGCAAGCCTTTGTGGCGTCCCTGATGATTATGCGGCTCAAGGTATGCTTTGCACGTATTACCCGTGGTCAAGGTATTGGCGCCCAGCTCCGCACTCTCGGGTATGACATGCAGTCTTGCAATCTCGCTCGCCCAGTCGACGCCCCAGAAGCCAGCGGCAAAGTACTTTGCAGTCTCGACCACGCGATGCGAGTCTGCGGCCCAAAAGTTGGTCTGGTTGCGAGCGATGGCCGTGGCGCGAAGATCTGGGTACCGTGTTCGGAGGGTGACGCCTGCTTGGAATGCACCGAGGGAGCCGGCATATGGGCCGGTGGGAACCAATTCGCCAATCTCGGGTTCGTAGTCTTCGGCCATGAAGAATGTCCAGTTGCCGAAGAAGGCCAGATCGCCCTGCAGGTCAAAGTCTAGTGTTCGGAGGCGGTTGTGAAGAGCAACCATGTCTGTGATCTTGTTAGAGACAGACTCATGGACATGTGGTATGTATATTAAAACTTACGTGCAGCTGTCCTACGTGTTGGATATCGCTCGTTGTGTCTCGCCATCTGAACCAGGATAAGCACATTGAAAGAAGAGAACAGAAACTCTGGAAAGCTCCTACCATATGCACCTGTTCTATCTGACAGCCTTCAGGAACACTCAGCTCGTCTCCAAAGATGCCGTCTACTTTGGGTATCCAAGGTCCATTGCCTCCAAGATGATACAGGATATCCCACTCTTCGTTTTTTGTTGTGTTCAAGACCGAGACCCGAGGATCAGAGGTCCATCTGTCGAGAAGCACCTGAAGATACGTCGGGTCCAACCAAGCAAATTCTTGTTGCCAGCCAACGTATATCGCGACTGCAACAACAGCCAAGGAAATGGGAAGCAACATCTGTCCTGAAGCCCTCGAAGACGTTTTTGTCTTTGCTTGAGCTTCCCTTCCCGATGGTGGTGATCGGACGGACGTTCTATAGCAAGCAACACAAGGGATAGTCAACTCACGAGCCAGTCATCATGGTGCGTGAGGCCCAAATAATATCAAAGACACGGAGAGAGACTGTCTTTGTCTGTAGCGCCGCCTGAAACGCTTCGTTGACAGGATCCACATCAGAAAACCGTGCACGGACCTCGACCTTGATGGCAGAGCAAAAACAACAAGTCGATACAAGGCAAGGAGTTATACTCAGATTCTGCAGTCAATGCGATGAATCAATGGATCCTGGCTAGCATCACGAAAGTACATTGTCGATTCAATCGACTGTCTGCTTGGAAGGAAAAAGAGAAAAAGTAAAACAAAGAAACGAACACTAGAAATGCCCTCGTGCAAAGTCGTGTCAACCCGATCACCATTTCGGTCATTGCCCAACCATAATCGCCGGTTTCCCACGCCCACCACCACCCCACGCCATATCCCTAGGATGAGAAGAAAAAGAAAGAGGAAAAGATGTATCAGGCACGTCTAGAAGATGGTGCCAAAGTCCTCGTCCACCTGAGGAAGAGGCTTGCGAGGACTGGTGCGCTCGCCATTCTCGTCAACAGCAGGCTTTCGGTGCCTGAGGTATAATCAGTATGGGAACAGGATCTCGTGCGGACAAAGACTTACTTGAATGTGAAACCGACAAACAGGTTGCGGCCCATCTTCTCGTCCCTCTCGGCCATCTCCTCGAGCGCCTTTTGCTTGTCCTTGACTTCCTTGTACTTGGCCATATCCTTCTCGCTCTCAAAGTCATCAAAGTATCCGGCATCGGTCTCGCTGTCAAGTTCAGGTACGAAAGGAGCGCGCTCCTCGCGCAGACGCTCCCAGCGGACCTCGGCAAAGTAGGCATGTGCCTTGACCTGGGACATACCGCGCAGTCTCTGGTTCTTCCCGGAGATAAGTCGCGTGATGAGATCCCATGTGCGGCGAGAAAGGAAGTAGTTGGGGTCTTCGTACTCGGGCTTGCGCAGGACGGATGACCAACGCTTCAAGTTTTGCCACGTCTCGTCAACCGTGGCACCAGCGAAGGGTGGGTAGCCAGCAAGTGCCTCGAAAAGCATGCATCCAAGAGACCAGTAGTCGACAGTAAAGTCGTACTCGTCGCCCTTCAAGACCTCAGGGGCCATGTAGTCGGGGCTTCCGACAATACTCTTTGCATAGTTGACGTCGCGCTCACGCAGACTGCGGTATCCTTCTCTTCTCTCCTGAAGCGAACGCTCCTCTATGGGCCTGCCAAAGGGAATAGCGTCACGGGGCATGTTTCCAACCTCCTCGAGCTTGATGCGCATACTCTCAATCTTGGCCGGGGCCAGGAAACCAGCGGCCAGACCAAAGTCGGTGAGTTTGACATGACCAGTGCTATCGATCAAGAAGTTTTCAGGCTTGAGGTCGCGATGGATGTAGCCGAGTTGGTGCAAGGCGTCAACGCAGAGGAACATCTCGGAAATGTAGAAGCGGGCATGGCGGTTGTGCAGAACACCAGTATTGTTGAGAAGAGTGCGGAAGTCACCACCGGGAACGTACTCCATGGCGAGGTAGATGCTGGCATCGTCTTGGAAAGCATACAGCAGACGCACCAGCCAGTCGCTCTTGGCGGTGGTGAGGATGTCACGCTCGGTCAAGACGTGGCGCACTTCGTCGAGCTTGAACAGCAACTTCTTGCTCATGACCTTGAGAGCGCAAACCTCGCGCGTATCCTTCTTTTGCGCCAGATAGACCTGACCATAACCACCCTGGCCGACCTGGGTGAGAATGGCAAAGTCACCATGGTTGAGACGAGTACGTCTAGCACGGAGCTTTGCACGTTCACGACCGAGGTACTGTTGCATGTTTGACTGGTATTCGGTATTGGGGGTCTGCGGTGGTGGGGGGTTGTGGGCGTGGAAGAGCTCGGTGCGCTTCTGGCGAGTCGAGACGTAGTTGAGAAGATCATAGTAGTGGTCGAGGAAGTCTGGACTGTCAGCTTGTTTGAGTGTATCAGATCGAAGTGTACGTACAAAGTTGAGTGACATTGGCCAGGCGCTTGACGGTCGGCTTCTGCAGCTTCTCAATCTCTTCCTGGGTCAAACCGCCAGAGATGACGCTGCGTTGTCTGCTCAGGGGCTGGTCGTCCTGGCCACGGTACTGGCTCTGGCGACTCGCAGCAGCCTGGCTGACGTGGTCTTGTTGCTGAGCGCCAGGGCGAGTAGGCGGCGTGTTCTCCTTGTTGCCCTTGCGTGTCGGGCTGTGGTCCTGGTTTCTAGGCGTTTTTGTGGGAGAGCCCAGCGTGGGCAGCAGTTTCATGGCATTGGAGAAGACGTCGGGCAGGTCAAAGGCGCCGGGGGGCATGCGGTTCTTGCTGGGACTGCCCTGCGGCGTCTGGGCTGGCGAGGTGAAGGGTTGCGCATTGCGGCTCTGGTTCTGGGTCTGGTTCTGGTGTCGTGGAGAGGTGGGCGTCAGAGGCCGTTCACCCAGGTCGCTGGCACCACGCGAGTGCATCGGCGGCGGCATCATGGGCATGTTCAAATGCAGGCTCTTGTCGGGAGACGCCATGCTCTTTCTGTGCAAGAGTGTCTCGGAGCGCTGGGTCTGATCGGTGTATGATTGATTGCGAGAGATGCTTGATTGATTGCTGGCGAGGGGAGCAGCAAGCGTTGCCGCATCAACAAACTCCGCAGAGAGCCATCAACAAACCTCCGCCAAACACCACACACCCATGCATCATGCAACAATTAAACTTTCCAACAACTTTCCAACAACTTTCCAACTTCTGTTCAAAGGATCGTAATAACAGGCCTCCCGGCCATACTTGTCTCATTCTCCGTCGACAGCCATCTACATCATAAACTCAGCTAGACCATCTCGCTCCCCAACTTCAAGCTACTACGGGCTTCGCCTTCACATCCTGAAAGTCCTCAACCATGCCTTTCCACAACTGCTTCAGAATACTAGTCTGTTCCGCCATGGGTGCTTGGGCAGCCTTCTGAGTGGCTGCAGCAATCCGCTCCGCCATGCCGTGAAAGTCGATCGTCATGGCATTGTTATCAGAAACCTCGGAAAAGTTGCTGATGATCTTGTCGGCTGCCATAGTGTTGATCTGTGGTTTCATGACCATCTGCAAATCGTGTGAGTCAAGCTCTGAAATCCCCAAACTTCAGATTCACGTACGCTATCGGCCGCTTCGACGCTGTGAGCTCCAGTACTGTTAGGAAGCAGGGGAACACGGAGAGCAGAAGCTTCGGCATTGTCAGGGTCAAAGTCGGGGAAGTAGGCAAAGTCAATGGTAGAACTGTCATTGACAGCCTTGAGTGCACGACTGGTGTTGAAGTGACGAACTGCCTTGACCTCGTCCTTCTGCTCAGCATTGGGACGCTTGCTGGCATTGACAGCAGTGGTGAAAGCACGAGAGTGGGTCAAGTCATCGGCAGACAGACGGCCCATGAGCTATATTCTCATCAGTCTTCCGAGGAATGGTATCAACAACTCGAGGTGAAGCTTACATCGTGCATGGAGCCAGAAAAGTCGAGCTTGCGTCTCTTGCACTCGGCTCTCAGGCCTGCAATGTCACGCGGCAGGTTCGAGACAGGACGCTCGGCAGTAAGCAATGGCGAGGGGAATGTAGCAGGGCCAGTCATGTGAAGCTGGCGACGGCTGCCACCAGCTGCCAGACGTCTCAGGGCAATGAACTGGTAAGCTCTGGGTGCAGACATGTTGACGGTGATAGAAAGGTGTGAGTTGTCGAAAAGGTCGATGGTTCTGGCACGAAAGCTGTATGAAAAGCTACTGGGCAGACAAAGGATTCTGGTTTGGAGGGGACAGAAAGAGAGATGGAGGGCGAAGTCGCACAAGAAAAAGGCAACCGGGGGTGATACAAGTATGGGCTCTTGCATTCAAGGCAAGCACCAACGACCGAATCGTGCGACATTTTACCTCCACACCGCTGGCCTCACCAGCAGCAGCAAGCTGTATCTGCGAATAGCATGGAGATGGTCAGCCCCAGATAAGCCTCAACCACTGGGATCTGCATGGCACAAATTAGGCTCTGGTAACGCAGCTCCCTGTTTCTCCGAAAGCCATACCGATATCGAATGTTGTTCGTCGCGTTTCGGGTGTTGAAACCTTGAATTAGCAGTCATTAACACTGAAACACGTTTCCTTGACTTGAGCTGTGTTACCTCTACCATGTCCATATCGTCTCGTATATCGCTGAATCTCTTACAACCTCACCTTAGAGTACACGCGAGCTCCACGCCAGACATGGGCCTCCATAACAAGCCCCTTCCCGGCTTCCCGCGGGCTAGCGTGCATAGACGTTCCCTCTCCGCAAAATCCTTATCTGCTGATCTCACTCCTGAACATCAGACCATCAGTCCCGGTCAGTGGTACCAAATTACCCGAAAGACATCTGCTCATTCTTCTCACCTCTTAAGATTATATCGTCTGATTTTCCAAAAGAAGGCTCAATCTCTTTGGTTGAGCTCTCTGGTTTCTGCCCAATTCATCCTCTCCGTTCCTTTTTCCGCATCTTTTATTGCATTCGGACTTTTTTGTTCCAAGATTCCCGAAATTCCCACTTGGTTCTCATCAAGACGGCTCTCCGCGCAGAGACCCGGCTCTCCTGGTTCTTTGAAGCACAAAAGACAAACATTCCATCAGTCTCAACAATCGGCATCCGGAAACCGTGTCTCTTATCTCTGACGCAACCACACTGTCATTGTCTGTTGCAGAGTGAGCAACACAATAGCTGGTCCGGCGTATCGCCGTTGTGGTTGATCATCGAGATGGGCGAAATCGCTATCTATCACATAATTCCGAACATTCCTCTCTTCAAAAAAGCAAATATTCTCAACCAGATAACAGGACTCATCGTTCTCTTGTGCAATGCCCAGTGTGAAGCATATATGTTCGTTATAAAGCATGCTGAATGGTCTTGTCATCTTCTCTCCATCACCCATGAACCCTGGCTTCAAGACCTGCTTTGACCGAGTACTCACACGCCATGCAAGCTCTATGAACCCCAAAGATCAAGGTTTGCACGCCTCACATCACTCTTCCAAGTGACAAGGCTGTGATATGGGCATTTATTCACTTGCTTTGTCTTGCAAAAACAGCTCAGGAATTCTCAATCAACAAAGACAACAACAAAGGGATTCAAGAGACTTGTTGAATTGAATGACAAGTCAGAGAAGGATATGTGATTATTAGTCTTCATGTACCCTCCAACTAGTCTTTCTGTTTGTTGACAGTCATAAATATCGTGTGCTTCGTTATTGAATAGATGAACTAATAATAGAAAAGAAAGAGAATAAGAGTCCGGCAAGGGACAAGAGAACAAAATTCCGAACGCCATTTGCAATGCTGATGTAAGGACGTCAAGGAGAAATGTTCCTCTGGGCGAGTATATGATAAGAAAAGATACTGCGCTCAGTGGTAAAGCTCCTCATCACGCTCTACTGCGGGCGTAAGAGGTCCCCTACTGTCTCGCACTGGCATGTCAAGCGTTGTTGATCTTGTGTGAAACGAGTTTCGGTCTCCTGGAGTTGGTGTGTTGCTGCGGCTTCCGCTAAAGGTCCCCGAACGCGGTCTGACTGTCGGTGTAGGCACGTCTGCAATCACGTCTCTTGAGCTGACATCTCCGCCGACTTGTAGTTCATCTACATTGGGCATTGGAGGGAGCAAAGAGGGCATAGTCACCGATCTCCTCTTAGGTGTACGCGATCCAGACCTTGTTGGAGTCGCCATGATAGTATCGTCTTCTGGCACGTTCCTGCTCATATCGATGGGTGTTCCTGAACGGTCACCTCTCGTTTCTGAGAAATCGCGCGAGGTCCAGCTAGGTCGATGAAGACGGGCTCCACGAGGTAGATTCGAGTAGCTTCCACTTGTGCTTCTATAGCTCACTCCGCTGGCGGCGCGACCACGGCGAACAGGAGTCTGAGATGACTCCCCGTTTATTCCCGGCGTTTGCGACCTCGTGGGCAGCGCGGAATATGATGCGTTTGGCGTTGGCTCTGATCCCAGATCTTCCTCTTGGTGGAGCATTGCCATTTCAGCAACAAAGTCTGGATCCTCATCTTCAATCTTCGCAACCCGGCGAACTTGCGAGACGGAGAAGTATGGCCCTTTAGGTTCTTCGGGTACAACCTCGACTTTTTCCGGCTTTGGTGGCCGAGGAACGTCGGTAGCGGTGCGATCCAGATGCTTGAAATACTTTTCGCGAACACCTGCCATTCTTCTTGGTCGGAAGTCTTCGTGGTTTCGAGTGATTGACATGTACGATGAGAATGCTCCAACAGCAATGGCTATTAAGGTGACGATGACCAATACTCCTTGAATAACTATGATGACAATGCCGATGACAGTCGTTGTGATACGCTCCAAGTTGAAGGCGATGTTGAAGGCAGAAGACAAGGCCACAGTTGCGACTTTGCTGAAGCCAAGCAGATAAACGACCAGCATATTGAGGCGCTGGCCCTCGAAAGGTCTGGCCCAAATAGTGAAAGCGAAGAAGAGGATCTCAACAACCAACAGACCGAAGACTTGGGTCATGGGTTGACCTGAAGCACCGGCGTAAAAACAAGCTCGAAGAAACTCGTAAAAAGTCCATACGGCAAAGAACCACCAACGTGTACGGCGGAACCGAGCAGAGAGCCACCCAAACTTCATGACGTACTCCTCATCGTCGTGTATCGAAGTGCGGGTTTCCTCAAGGTGCGACGATTGCCGATGGAGTGAAATTGCTGGCAGCTTCATTGAGATAGGACTCTTGATACCAAGCTTTGCAAGAAATTTCGATGGCTGTCTTTCTTCGACTTGCTCGACAGAACGCTCGGATTTGCGAGTGGCACCCTGTGATGCCAGACCGGCAAATGTGGCATAGAGAACGCAGGCAGGAATGCCGACAAAGAACAAGATGAAGATAATAGCTGCAACAGCTTTGACGCCACCAGAGCTCTGATAAGAAAATTGGAACATGGTCAAGAGCATCATCATGAAAAACGCGATGAACAATGTTCGCAAAGCGACCAAGGCGGTATATCGGATCCAGTGCTTCCGGAAGAAAGTCAATCGCTCATTCTTCAAGAGTCTGATGGCAACCAATGCTTCCAAGGCCCACTTGAAAGCGATGACACTGGCGACAAGGATGACAAGCAGGATGAGTAACCATAGGAATCCGGTCATGAAAGCATTGGAGACGCGAATGTTCTCCTGTGCCAGAGTACCAGCGAATCCAGAGTAATTACCGGGCAGTGGAAGACCTGCCTGTACGGGCTGCCCATACCAAGAGAATCCAGTGGTCTTGTTAGCAAGGTCACGCTTGAAAAGGTGGTCTTCGAAAGTCCGTGAGACGACGTCGCGTGCAAGTTCTACGGAATGATCGCGCTGGTAGATGTCCCAAGCAACGTTTTTCTTCAGCGACAGCGCTCTTCTATAGATCGACGAGATGTCAAAGCCGCCTCCGACGCCGTCTTGATTGGTTCCAGAACCGGCGGCACCAACCTGCGAGGTGTTTCCAATGTTGTTACCAATGAGTTTGTCGATTGAACGTTGCATTGAGCTGGAATAGATCATGCCTCCTGACCAAGCAAAGTTGCTCCACCAAGCAACGAGCACACTGGGCCAGTTCATGGAAAGTGCACCGGTGAAGTAGACGTGTTGGAAAACGGAAAAGACGACCAAAACGGAAAGCGAATGGGCGTAGTGCTTGCGCATAACAGGCACACTATCACCATAGATGGCAGTTGCGAATGAAGCGAGCAAGGCAATGAGGGTGAAGATTCCAAGGACCGATCCCACGGACTTGGGTTGCGAAAATGTTGCTCCATTCGTGACTACAGCCGAGTAGCAGCCAATCTCAGACTGGGTCGAGTTTGCAAATATACGAAGAACAGCCTCGCCTTCGAAGTCCGGGATGGAGAGAGCGATCGGAGGTATAGCGGCAACATCGGATTGAGCAACCGGGATAATGCCGTTAGCTTCGATAGGTATACTCGCATTCAGGGGACACAAGCTATTTTGGTCAATGACAGATTACCTGACAGGCAAAATATAGGACATACCTGGCAATATTTGCGCTGCATGGATCAAAGGTCAAATCAAAACGACCTTCACCGTATGCATAGACACCAATGTACACTAAGATGATTAGCTGGACCCATGTATAGGGGTGACAGGGTCATAACTCACTCATCAAGCTTTCATTAGCAATGGCCGTATTACCCGCCAAGTGAAAGAGCACGGTCATGTTGTCTTTGTAATAAGCAGCATCGAAGCGAGTGACATTGACAGCGCTGGAGCCCTTGCAATCTCCGAATTTGCCGGTATACAGGGACGGTCGTCTGTCGTCTGCGTATGGGGTAAGTGAGTGGCTCATAGATGATTGTATCTGGTTGCTAACCTGGCAAGTAGACAACCTGGCCAGCAGAATTTGTAGTTGTCACATAGCGTGTGTCACTGGCGGCTATGACAGGTTGTATTGCAGCAAGAAGTGTGATGGCGAAAGCCAAAAGTCGCGAAGCGACCATTGCGAGAGTTGAGAAAGTCGAGACAGTCGGGAGTGTGGAGGATCGGCTTCAGATAAGGGATTCGGGCAGCGATCACAGGATTGTATGATCAGCTGTCACGAGCGAGGAGAACGGAGGACAATGAAAATGGTCGGGCGTCAAGACAGCAGCAGTGTCGTGTCGGACAGGGTAGCTATAGTCTTGGGAGCGAAGGTGGCTGGTGAAGATAAAGGCGTGTTCCAATACGGGGAGGCTGTGGGTAGCTCGGCGGCGGCTCAAGACATTTCCTGGATGCTTCCGGACACCAGAGCAGAGACGGACGCGACAAGAGGAGACAGGCAGCGGACGGAAGAGCAGTGGTATCTAAGGCGGACGACCAAGATGATGATGCAGCCAAGTAGCTTGGTCAGAGACAAAGCAGGATGCAAAATAGTGTGATATGTCGAGGAATGTTCAGCCGCTAACGCCGGAGCTTGTCAAGATGGTTGCCGTTTCCTCGTAGCGCCCGCCTTGGTCCCTATATGTCGTTCACGGATCTCCGAATATACCGTGCGGGATGATCTGCTGCTGGCGAGATGCCGCGAGATGCACGCTTCCTTGGACTGACGCGTGTCCCCGGGGTTTTGCTTGCCGCTGAGCTGCTGTATAGCTTGTGTTGCTCCTGCTTGAAGACCACTTTGTACAAAAGCTCGAGGAAGCCGCAAACCTAATACCCACCGTATGCCAATCGTTCTGTCTTATCAGGTTGGGAACTGCCACTTGCCAACCTTGGCGGGAAGTCAACGATTCGACATGATCTGCCACTCGACATGATCTACTCATTCGAGCTGGCCCAATGGGGCCCCTCAGCCACCCCGCTCGATGGGGCTGACAGCTCTGCTGTCGTCATGACGTTGACGGGCAACTGCGATTCAGGCTTACTGTACTCGACTCTTGCTTGCTTTCTGTTTCCTCTACTTGACCACACGACCAAGATCACACACCTCGCACACCTACAAACCAAATCTACATTTCAAACATCCACCATGCCTCACCACGACAAGGAAGAGAACACCACCGGCAGTACGTCGTTCCACCTCATACGTTTCCACTTCCTCGCTCACCTTCTGTCTAGACCTCACCGACATGGTTGCAAAGGAGTCGTCTGACTCGAACGCATCTTCCCACCCCATGCACGATGTCGACAACAGCGCCACCAGCGGCGGCAAGGCTACTACCCAAGACCACAGCGCCAACCCCGTAAGCTGTCACGTTTGCTTGCGTTGCTATGAGCACGACTGACAGACCTAATACAGGGCCCCGTCATGGCCGAGGGTCTCGGCGAGCCTGCCAGCAAGGACGACCTCAAGAAGAGAGCTGCCGAGCTAAACAAGTAACCGACGCCATCACGACGATACGAGTACGCCCATACCATAGCATGATTAAGATATGAATCAAAATCCCACTTCATAATTACACCTTGCAGATCGTCAGAGTGCATGTGAATGGTACATGATCAATGTACATGTGTCTAGGGCGGGACCTCTTCGCCCTTCCAGTCCCAGCACTTGCCCCTGTCCTGTAGAGTCCTGCCTACCACGACCTCGTACAGCTTCTCGGCTGAGAATTCAGGACTGAACAGCTTTCCTTCCTTGACACCGCCCCAGAATTCCTTGCTGAAGCTTGTCTTGACAGTGCCCGGGTGCAGGCTAATGGCCATCGCCTTCTCACCAGATGCTGTCCGTAAGTGGTTGTCAAAGGTCTTTGTGACCTGGTTGACGGCAGCCTTGGAGGCACGATACGAGTACCATCCTCCAAGCTGGTTGTCGGTGATACTGCCTACACGAGCAGACATGGTAGCCCAAACAGCCGTCTTGGGCAGAGACGCATCTTGGGCAAGTTGTGTCGACTTCCGCGGCAAGAAAGGCCCAAAGTGTTTAAGCATCAGCATGGGACCCAGCGTGTTGGTCCGAAAGGTCAAAAGAGCATCATCATGATCAATCTGCTGAGGAGACTTTTCGGGATACAAGATGCCGGGAACGGCATAGGACAGATGCAAGTAACTGTCTTTCTTTGGAAACAGGTCATTGCAAGCGGATGCTGCATCTTGGATTGTGTTTTCGTCTGTCAAGTTGGCATTAGCGCCGAGGAGCACAACGGCTGCCAAAAAAGCAAAGAGCATACCAAGAACATCCAACTTCAAGACATTGAGTCGGCTTTGGTCGACGTGATGCAGGCCATCGAGGATTGATTCCTTGGCCTGATCCAAGTCTTTTCGCGCAGTGGTCACGATGGGCAGCTTCGTATTCTGGAGCAAATGGCGAGCGAGATGGAGACCAATGCCGCGGGACGCGGGGCTAACCAAGGCCCAGGGCTGCATTATGGCGACGAGGTTGGAGGAAGATAGCAAGCCATTCCAGCTTCGGAGGCTGGCGGGAGATTCACATTTGAAGTGCCTTGGATCTTGGAGAGGCCGTTGGCTTTGACGAGATGTGGGATGCAGAGGTCAATCATCGGTGACGACGATCGATTGAGCTTTGCTGCCAAGACAAGAATTTGTGTAGAGTCGAAGCAGCAATTCAATTAGCATTCCATACACAATCATACCACACGCAATGGCGACATCAACATTACCCTCGGCGCTCTCGTTCCCACCTGCGACCTTTGCCAAACTATCACCTGCTCCATACCTCCTCGCCCACCTCGACCCGGCATCCTCGTCCGCCTCGCCGACACGCCCCAGTGGCCGTTCTCCACAACAATGCCGCTCGCCGTCTGTAAACACCGGCTCCCTCACACACGCCAATGGTAGCGCCGTCGTCAGACTGGGAGACAGCGCTGTCGTCTGCGGCGTGCGCGCCGAAGTCCTCCGCACATCAGACATCCCCCACCCATACCGCGGCCCCGAGGACAGCAGACGCGAGATTGAAGAGCTTGGTCTCTTGGTCCCCAACATCGAGCTCAGCACCGGCTGCTCGCCAGGATTCCTTCCCGGAAACGCGCCAGGCACTCTGGCGCAATCGCTGACGCAAAGACTGCTTTCGTTGCTACATCTGTCCAAACTCGTCAACGTCGAGGACTTGAAGGTCAAGTACCAACCGCCAGAGACTGAAGACGACTTGCCCGATGCGCCGCCGCAACTGCAGACAAAAGCATACTGGGTCTTGTACATCGACCTGCTGGTCATCAGTCTGGACGGAAACCCCTTCGATGCCGCTTGGGGCGCCATCTTGGCCGCCCTGTCCGATACAAAACTGCCCAAGGCATGGTGGGACGCCGACCACGAAGCCGTGCTCTGCTCCGGCCAGCTCTCCGATGCCAAAGCCCTCAGTCTCGGTGCCATCCCTGCATCGCTGACCTTTGCCGTCTTCACCACCGCGGCACCCCAGAAGAAGCCCGAGGATGCAAAGAATTGGGTTCTGGCCGACCCGGACGGTTTCGAGGAAGATCTCTGCAACGAGAGCATCACGATTGTGGCTACGGAAAGGTCTATTCTGAGGATTGAGAAGAGGGGTGGTGGATTTGTGGGCAGAGAGGCCATGAGAGAGCTGGTTGCTCACACTCAGAGTAGATTGGTAGACTGGAAGCAGGCCTTGAGATGAGATTGCTAGGTGCGAGCTCAAGAGCACGACACTATTCAGCTTTACACTGCTCGAGCTTTGCGATCCAACCTGCCATCTACAAGGCGCCAAGCCTAAGCATGTCGATCGACAGCGCCGTATGTGTGGCTTCTGAGGCCAGCCACGGCTCCCCGGAGGACATCGAATAAAGTTGCTGGACTACTACTGAGTCCCAGGCGAATATCTCGGATGTGTACAATCCCAAAAAGTCACAGCGTGGGAAGAAAAGAGGTGGTAAAGTCATCAAGGTGTCATTCCGAAAAGGTCTAGGTATCATAGCAAACGCAGAAACAGAGCAACATTAGTGCGAGCAGTCTGCCCGACACTCCAAATGTCTCCTTTTTCAAATGAGACAAACGCCATTTTCCATGCATTTCATTTCTTCCGTCTCTCCTTTTTACAGAGCGGCCATACCAGCCAAGACACCCATGGCACCGAGAGCGAAGCCAGCAAAGGTGGCCTGGGCAGCGGCACCAGTAGAGGTCTTTGAGCCAGAGGCAGCAGAAGTGGAGCCCGAAGATGCAGCACTGGTCGTGGCATCAGAAGTCGACTGGTTGGCGTTGCCCGCATTGGTCAAGGCCTGGACGGTGACACCAGTGCTGTTCTGGCAGTGCGAGCTGTAGTCGGCAGAAGACAAAGGTGTCGAAGTGAATGTGATGTCGGCGCACTGTCAACCCTCGTCAGCAACTTTATCACCTTTTTGGCCTGTTCAGAAAGACAAAAACTCACGTTGTAGAGACCACCATTGGGGTCACCATTGGTAACGACCTGGATAGTAGCGTTCATGCCAGCGGAAATGTTCAAGCCAGCAGGGAACTGCAGAGCACCAGCCCCAATACAGAAGTTCTGGGGTCCCTGCTCCTGGACAGTAGGCAACAGAGTAATGTTGAAGTTGCTGCCAGGGTCGTTGCCCAGAGCCATGAGCACCTGGACTTTGGCAGAGGTGTGGCCCATGAGCAGTTGGATGGGCGCGCCGCTGATGGGCCACTCGGTGCGGTTCGAGCTGACGGTGTTTTGGCCGCCGCAGGGGAATTGGGGCAGGTTGTCCTCGTCGAATCCGCGGGCGGATGGGTAGACGAGCTTGAAGTGGGCAGAGGCCAGAGGCAGCAGGGCGCCGAGGAGCAATTGGATCTTCATGTTGAGCTGCGATGATAGTATGTGTATGATGTGATGTGTGCAAGCGATTGAGACGCGCAAAGATAAAAGACAGCACCAAGGAGAAAGAAAGTGATTCAAAGGTGAAAGTGAGGGTTTGTTTGGCTTTGGTGGGACGTTGCAGCAAGAAACAGGTCACACAAGCTCGAGTTTATAGCTTCCTCCTACCTGGCGGTTGTTTGCTATACGAATTGCTCAGATAGACCCCCCACACCCCTTTGCCGTGGAACCCGAAACGCAGTCGACTCGCGAGATACCTTCGTGGGCGGGCGAGGCGTGGATTTGAGCAAGTTAAATCGGTCTAGCCTTCTGTGGCTTCGTCGATTTGGGATGCACGGATGGATTCAACGGCATGCTTACGGTTAGCACCATACATACGATCATATATTCCAATGCCTGATTTGCCCTGACGGCCTGCAAGAAACAAACTCAAGTCCGTAGTTCCCATGTAGACTATTGATGTTTGCAGTAAGATGTACGAGGTCTCATTTTGTCAATTTATCCAATCCTCCCGAGGCTTCGACACGCAAAGCATGCTCGCCAAATTCAATTGATATCTTTATACATGCAAACGCACAAGACCTATCACAATGCACGGTATAAGCAGTACTGGGACAAGGTCATCTAGTGGCTTGATCATATACACATGATTAAAGTAGTATGAACGAGTGTATAGAACTTTTGGTCGGTCATCATCATGAGAGAAGATATCGCTAGTGATGATCCTCCACGGGCGAGGCGTATCTGCCAACAGCTAATTCACCGACAAAGAGGCCTGCGAGAACAGAGAGGAAGTATCCGACGTTCAAGGTCATGACTGCCAACATGCTGTGGGATGTCAGTTCTGCAATCAGAGTAAGACACTCCATTACACTTACAGCAGATAACCAAGTCCAGCCTGGAGGGTGTAAACGCAAGCTCTCGGGAGGTCGGTGCTGATTCTCCAAGGAGCCGACTCGATGCTTCTTGACTTTGCTGTGATAACGCGAACTTGCTCGTTGAGGCCGCGAGATGTCAAGATGGCTTGCGGTTCTGACTTCTCCTTGGCGGCTTCTGGCTCTTCAGGGAACTGTTCACCTTCCTGCTCGCCTCTGACGACAATGTATCGACGCTTCATGGCCTTGTCGTGGAATTTCTGTTCGAGAGTATGTCTCCAGGCTTGCAGCAATCGGGAGAGTATGGCCAGAACGATGAGGAAGATGCAGGTGCCGGCGTATGCGCCTGTAGAGGTGGGAGTCCAAGCCTTTGAGTAGAGAGGAGTGTTGTGGACAGTGGTGAAAACCATGGACATGGAGCCCATCCCCGACATATCAGACATTCCCGTAGAGGCAGCAGCTGAGGCGGTGCTGGACATTGCCATGTCCATTGTGGACGACGACATGTGTGACATGTCCATGATGACAAGTGAAGGAGTTTTTGGGATGTAGGTGCAGAATTGGTCGTACAACAAGAGCGCTTCAGCAGATGTGTGGACCTATTTAGCGATGCTCGCAGAGGAAAGAGGGTCGAGGCTAGTGGGCAACTGGCTGGACACGCAATTCTCGGGTGATGCAGCACAATCAAGACGGGACGAAGTAGAAATGGTTATTGGCGGTCAGTACGAGATGTTGACGGTAGAAAGTGAGCGGAAACATTCAATGTTCGCAGACCAGACATGTCGGGCTATGTGGGCAGGTGCGAGTTCCACAATTGACGACGGTCTGGAGGGGTGAGCTTATTCGGCGAGAGAGCAACAATGAGCAAGTTTAGAGCCAAAGCGGCAAGCACTATGCCACAAACGGGTAGCGCTTTCGGAGTTCAAAACAGCCCCTCCCGCGATCTGCCACGCTGCCGAGACAAGTCGACATAATCAACTCCACCACCTTGAGTTCGTTTGCGCTGCTATTGCATCCCCCTCCGACATGCCTTGATCCCGTCCCTACCATGTGCTGTCCTCGTTGCCGCGTCTTCCGCTCCAGAAACACACGACAGCAGTAATCTCGTTCCTGGAACCAGACCTGGGACCGACCACTTCGAACGCCGCATCTGCCTCGCAGATTGCTAAACACTTTCTTTCTGTCGCCTCAATCCAATTCCCATCTTACCCAATCACTCAAACATGGATATGTCTATGGGTGGTATGGACATGTCCATGGGCAACATGTCCATGGGCAATGGCATCCCTAGCCTGTTCACCTTTGAGAGAATGTACTGGGCCGTCGTGGGCGCTGCCATTGCTGCTTTCACTCTCGTCAACCTATACAGCTGGTTTCTGTGCCGCCAAAGGTAGTCGCAATTGTAACCTATCTTCTTCGTCTGTCAATGCTCACATTCGGTCAGGTTACGGTCAACAAGCATGACTCCTGCCAAACCCAAAGCCTTCCCTTTTCTCGCCATGGCTACATGCACCGCCCTCGTTCGTGAACTTGCCAATGCTTCGTTGCCAGTCTTTGCTGTCAAGTCTCTCCGCATACCTTCACCGACCCTCGGAAGGGCCTCCCTTGTAGGCGCAAACATAGTCGTCCTTCTGGTCATGTGTTTCTACAAGCTCAATGTCAGCGATCAATGGTCCTTTGAGAATATCGGCTACCGAACTGGTTTCGTCACTCTTTGTCAACTGCCACTTCTCTTCCTTCTGGCTGGGAAACGCAACATCATTGCTGCCCTGATCGGCTCTTCTTACGAGCGCATCAATTGGCTCCACCGCTGGGCATCGCGTTGCTTCCTGCTGACTGCCACAATTCACATGGGCTACTGGTTCGCTGATTGGGCTCCTTACGACTATATTGGCACAAAGATCAGGACCGATCCTATTACGAAGCATGGTGTTATTGCCTGGTCTGTCCTAGTCTGGATTACCATCAGCTCCATGACTCCGATCCGCGGCTGGAGCTATGAGTTCTTTGTTGTGCAACACATCATTTCTTTTGCCGTCTTCATTGGCTTCGTCTATTTGCATATCCCTGCCGAGGTCAAACATTGGGTCTGGATTTGTGTTGGCCTGTTCTTCTTCGACCGCGTCGTGCGAGCCTTCTTCTATCTCTACAACAACTTGTCTATCTTGCACCCTGCTCAGAGAAAAGATGGCACGATGGGCAAGCTTTGGGCCTTGAATGCTGAGCTCACTGCTCTGCCAAACAACACAACTCGCGTAACAATCAACAATCCTCCCATCTCCTGGCGTCCTGGTCAACATGTCTTTCTATCTGCGCATTCGCTGGCTCCTATGCAGGCACATCCTTTTACCATCTCGTCTCTTCCTAGCGACGGCAAGATGGAATTCTTGATTCAATCTCAAAAGGGTGGAACGCAAAGAATGTATCGATACGCAGAGAAGATCGGAATGAGTCTTCCCCAAACTAACGGAGATCTGACCAGAGGATCGATGGTGAGTGTCGCTATTGAAGGCCCATATGGTCGCATTCGTCCTTTGCAGCAATTCGATAGTGTCGTGTTGCTCGCTGGCAGTTCTGGCGCGACATACACTATGCCATTGCTGCGCGACCTTGTCCATTCTTGGAAGACAATGGATGGCCAGAGCAAGAGCACACGTGAAAAGCCGGTAACTAGACATGTGAGATATGTCTGGATTGTCAAGTCTGGGCCTCAACTAAGCTGGTTCTCTGGCCAACTCAGCCAGGTCATGGAAGATGTTGCTCGCCTCCAGAGCCAGGGCCACGACGTCAGCGTCGATATCAGCGCCTATATCACGTGTGACGAAACATTCACGACTGAACAGAAGACTCTGCTCGACGCTTGGAAGGCATACTCGACATCAACAACTACAAGATATGGCTCGGTGACCGAAGTCCTGAACTCTGTGGACGATGAAGAGTACAACGATTACAGCATGGAAAAGAAGTTTGCCTCCAAGAACGAGAAGATCGAAGTCCAAGAGCTGGACCGCTACTCACTATCAGACAAGGCTGAGCCTACATCAAAGCAATCTTGCGGACCTAACGGCACGTGTTGCTGTACTGCCACTATCGAGGATGAAGACGACGATGAAGCCATCAGACCTGCATGCACTTGCAACTGTGGAGCGGGTCCATCACGAACGGACAGTTCAACATCGAGCATATCAAACGGAAAGCCCAAGCCGAAACAACCGTTCTTGCATCCTGCAATCTCGGTCCTGTCAGGCCGACCAGCCTGCAAGAATGTCATTCACAAAACTCTTGAGCAAGCTTACGGCGAAAGTGCAGTAGTTGTTTGTGGACCACAAGGATTAGTCGACGACGTGCGGACGAGCGTTGTTTCACTCAGTGATGAGAGGGCGGTCCACAAGGGTACAGGTGCTCAAGGCATCTGGCTTCATGCCGAGGCTTTTGGTTACTGATGCTCCCGTAAGCAGACCAGCATTAGTTCATGTTAATATAGCAACGCCGTTATGACTTTTTCCTACAAGAGTGTTCCTAATACGTGGTCTTTGACCAACCAGAGTGAGCATACATTATATGAAGGATGCGTTCGCGTATAAGGTTCTGTAAACTCAAACCACCATTGACTGTCATCTCATGCAAAACTTGGTAATAACGTGATCGAGTTACCGAACTGTATGCCAGCCGTCTCCCCCAGTTTCCAGATCGCTGGAGAACGATCTGCATCCTAGGCCGAGATCCGGGCGTTCAGAGCGTGGGTTGTGCATGGTTTTCCAATGGGCGTGCATAACCGAAAATACCTTGATCCAACCACACCAGCTGCCTTTTGAGCGTGACGGCTTCTCCATCATTACATCTGCTGTCTTTCCAAATCCTCGAGAGATGCTCTACTATTGCAATATGGCCTAGATGCACCGTAGCTTCTGTCAATGCTTGTCCCGGTGTTCCTAGAAGAGCCGCCTCGGTAGTTCTAGCAAAGAATCGCCTCACCCGAACAGGGAAATGCCCCGCTCTGCAAGTTGAGTTCTCGGCAAGGCCATTAGCTGCCGTGAACTATCAGATTTGTGCTCGCGAATCCTTCGGTCATTTCTGCGAGACGACGTATTTGCCGTGCTTTGGCTGGCTGGTCGACCGGGGATCCACAGATACATCTTGCGCGTACTCTGGATGGACAGAGCTGAAAGCTGTCGTGCACGCCTAGCGATTCATGGTATGGCCCGCGTTGACTTGCTGGTTTGCTCTCCATCAAATCTGGAATTCCACCACAGACATGCGGCTTTGCAACGGTCAGAGATTCATGATTGCACCGTCTTGAAAGCATGGCTCATTCTCTGCACTTATCGATGGAGCACGTCTAGCTTTCCGTGAGAAATGTCACGATTCTACGTTGAGTCTCGAGCTAACGATAGCGGCAGCGCTGATAGACTTTGGTCCTTGCACCATCACCGTGCTCTTGTAGCAGCACGCGGAATGGCGGAGCCTGGCTATTTCGTCTATTCAAGCGCAAGTGCAAGCGGGACCCTAGCATCTGCCAGGATGCTCCAAGTACAAGAAAAGTTTGCCTGCCCGTCGAGTGTGTGGTTGGTATCCTTTTTTCTTTGATCACTCTTCCCTCGTGTTGTACCTGGCTGTTGAACAACGATCGATTCCTTCAGGACTGCCTATCGGATATACAAAAGACCTGTCGCTGCAACA
This sequence comes from Aureobasidium sp. EXF-10727, assembly GCA_023848595.1. NCBI lineage: Eukaryota > Fungi > Ascomycota > Dothideomycetes > Dothideales > Saccotheciaceae > Aureobasidium > Aureobasidium sp. EXF-10727. The sequence continues at coordinate 328,713 of SWBF01000010.1, forward strand.
TTGACACTTGCGGGGTCTATAAGAGGTCACCTGCACCCGCCTATCCTATCCGCCTTCCCCGAGCGTTCCTGAACTCCGAAAAAAAGACTTTGTTGATAGTCTGACTGTCTTCGTCCTTTGGTCATCTCAGAAACTCGTCCCTTGACAATCAGACATGGTCTACTCACTTAGCTATCGACGTCCAAGTCGTGTCTCTGACGGGTCTTCGCTTACGTCTGCGAACGAGAAGAGATTGTCCGGAGATGGATCATATCACTCCGGAACTTCTGGCTCGATCAAAGGCATCCCGGAAGCATTGTCCTTTGACCGAATCATCGCTGGCGGTACCTGCCCTGTATGTATCGTCACATCCTCGTTGTCAAGCAGTTCATAACGTCATTCTAACCTCTACACAGCCATGCACCACGCGTGATTTTATGAACTATCTGAAGTACATCGAGCACAGTGCTGAGAATCTACAATTCTATCTCTGGTACCGCGATTACGTTGAGCGGTTCGACAAGTTGCCAGCCTCCGAGAAGGCATTGTCGCCGGAATGGAGTGCTGCACAGATGGACACCGAGATCACTCAGCCAGCTCGCCGTCGCAAGAAGACTCCTACAGCAATAGCTACTGTGCTCGAGGGAACTGACTTTGCCGACACCGTGCCTCTTGCTGCCGAGAAGCAAGATGCGTCCAACGATCCTCGCAGCGAGTCACCGGAGACCATGAGGACTCCTGCATCGCCTACCTTTTCCGACTTTGACTCTTCGATGAGTATGGAGAGACCTGTGTCAGGCCGGTCAGATTTCCATCGCAAGGCTGAAGAAGCATTAACGGATGCCGGTATGCAGTGGAAGCCCTGTAAGTACAAAGGTCCTGTTTCATCGAAGACAGTCTACTGACGCTACCAAAAAAGTCACCGCACAACCATTCCGTGAAGAGATGACGCGTATAATAACACTCTTCATTGCCGTCGATGGATCTCGGCAGCTCAACCTCTCCGATCGTGAACGCAGCGCTGTCCTCCATGCCCTCCAAAACACCACACACCCTTCCGCCCTACGCGCCGCCTTCATGAGTGCCGAATTTTCTCTCCGTCGTCAAGCCCATCCCAATTTCATCCGCTGGACCATCTGCAACGGCAACCGCCCTCGCGTCATCTTTGCCCGAGGCCTAGGCATCTCGCTAATCCTCCTCGGCATCCTCGCAGACCTCCTCATCACACTGAGTTCTGCCAGCCGTGCATGGCGTGTCCTCCCCATCATCGTCCTGATCCTCGGTGTCTCGACTCTAATCGCCGCATGGAAAGGCATGTGCGTGGTCCTACACGGGATGCACCACCGCCACCTCCGCCCCTGGGAACTCTTTTCCGACCCCGAAGACCTCACCTCTGAAAAATCCACATCCACCTCTTCTTCTTCGCAAGATTCGCTCGTGCATCCTCCTGTTTCTGGCAGCTATGAAGACGAGCCCTGGGTCGCCAAATACGAAAAACGCAATCTCATTCGCAAAATCTTGGATCGTGAGGTTTGGATCCAGGAGCCGGCGTTGAGACAGATTCAGGATACGATTTTTGTGCAGAGTCTGTTGGGTGCGGTCTTGGTGTCTGGCATTGTGGTGGGTGTGTTTTGTGCTGTGCCGCGTGGTGGATTCTTCTAGGGATTGTTCTTGTTTTGCTCTGGAGTGGCTATCTGTGGGCCATAAGAGGAGAAAGTTTTAATGTGTCTATGGTGATGAAATGTTCTGATAATGATGAAGGCTGGGGTTTTTAAATGTATATAGACTGGAGTCTTGGGATGGGTTTGCTTCTTCTTGCTCGCATGTACATACATGGGTGTGCTGCTTCCTCTCGAGTGATCACGACTGTTCAGCGAGATAGGTGTGGGTGCGCAACATTGCAATCAGATCTGAAACACTTCGACCCAAGCTGCAATCTGCTCGAGTCTGTTGACGATTGACAATCAGAGACAAGATGGGTCTTGAGAGAATCAGGGGCACAATAAGACACTATACAACAAGATCAAATTTGTATGTAAATGGTACAAGTCGCTTCAAAGGATGGGAAAACGTGGGTATCTTTTTTCTTCAAGTCGGGAAAGAAAGCAAACATGTAGGTGTCAGCAAGACTATTGTTGAGGACAGCCATCGGCTTCACTGAGCATATCCTGGGCTGCATTCATATCGCCGACCAGGCCAGGCGGAGGGGCCCCTGCTGCTTGCATCTGTATCAAAACGTCAGCAAACACAAATTAGAAAAGAAGAGATAATAGGCACACATACCTGCTGCATCTTGTCCACAATATACTCTCTATCCTCTTTATTGTCGTCACTAAAGTCCTTCTTTTCGAATCTCTCGACAATATCCTTGACGACAGATTGCTGTGTCTTGTAGCGGTCCAAGTCTTGCTTGGACGTCGAGTCCTTGTTCTTTTCCAACCAGTCGGGAAAGTTGTCGTGGAGTTCCTTCATGGGTTCGTAGAGAATGTCCTTGTTGACTAGCTGTTCCATCATGCCCATGAGCATCGAGTTGAAGTCGCCTTGATCGCCGTCCATGGCGGGGAAATTGCCAGACTCGAGATCTTTGAGCATCTGGGCCAGCATGTCGTCTTGGGAGGAAGTTGCGGCGGCGGCAGAAGCGGATTCGCCAGAGGCTTGCATGCGTTCCATGGTCTTTTCTATGGTTGACGCAAAGGCGGGTTTGGCGGTGGACGAAGACGAAGGAGGGGCTGGTGCAGTGTTTGGTTTGGAAGCGAAGTCTGCTGGAGGAGCAGCTGTACTGGCGGCTTCTTGTTCGGCGGCAGCGCTGAGTTCCTTCATCATTTCTTGGAACTGTTTTTGCATTTCCGGATCGTCGCCGAGACCTCCTAGCAGCTCGGCCATGCCGGCCTGTAGTTGACGGGCGAATTCATCATCCTCGGTCGATGGTTGTGAAGCTGCAGAGGAGGTTGATTGTTTCGTTGTTGAAGAAGGTGCGGTAGCAGTAGAAGGGGCAGCTGGTTTTGTGTCTTTGAGGGAAGTGGCCGAGAAGTCGTCGAGCATATCATCAAGGTCGGAGAGATCGTCCTCGTCAGGGTCTGGTGCCATTTCGACGTGTTTTTCCGCTTGCTTGTCTGCCATGGCTTCACTTGCTTATGCAGGGCAGTGATGGAAGGGAAGGAGCAAGTGCCGTACTTGAATGTTTACTGAGTCAAGTGAGTGAGCCGTGAGGGCCGAGGCTCACTCGGACCTGCCGTCTTCACAAGGAAAGCCGTTCCGTCACCGCCGTGGATTGTGGGGGTTGTTTGCTCGCTTTGCTTGCTTGAAAGATGATCAGATTAGACAAGGACGGCGCGACTCTTGTCAAGCAGAAACACATCTCTGGTCGCTCTCACTCACAACAACACTGGACTGCTTCGTCGCGTAGCTGCCTGGCACATCGCACCACTTCCATCTTCGCCTTCGTACCCAGACCTTCTCCCCCGACAAGACACCAGACCACCTCACCACTCTGCCACACGACTGCATCCACCATGTCGCTCTGTTCCAACCGTCTCTCGGAAGAGAGAAAGCAGTGGCGCAAAGACCACCCCTTCGGCTTCGTCGCAAAGCCCGCAAAGAACCCCCAGGGCGGTCTTGATCTGCAAAAGTGGGAGTGCTCCATCCCCGGCAAGGAAAAGACCATGTGGGAGGGCGGCCTCTTCAAGCTCGAGGTCCAGTTCCCCGACGAGTACCCTACCAAGCCCCCCAAGTGTATGTACTCATTCTCTCTACAACTGTGTCTATAGCTAACACGTCGTCAGGCAAGTTCGTGCCTCCTCTCTTCCACCCCAACGTCTACCCCTCGGGCACCGTCTGCTTGTCCATTCTCAATGAAGAGGAGGGCTGGAAGCCTGCCATCACCATCAAGGAGATTCTTCTCGGCATCCAGTCTCTGCTGAATGAGCCCAACCCTGAATCGCCAGCTCAGGCCGAAGCCTACAACCTGTTCCGCAAGGACCGCGCCGCCTACGACAAGAAGATCAAGCAGGTCGTCAGAGACAACCCAGCTCCTTGAAAGCCCGCATCATCTTGTGACACAAACACACGACGACTACGAATCACGGCATGCATTTCGGACTTTGACACACTCAAAAGCGTGCTACAAGCGACGAGTTGGAAGGGAATCACTGCTTGGCCAACGTTGGGAATGGAAACACCGGTTTGTTGATACGTTAATCTATTCACATACACTGGACATGGGGAGGCGGCCTGCATTTCACTTTTACGACGACGCAGCCACCAATTTACCAAGCACCTCTGCCACTTGGTCTGGCTTTTCCACCATGGGCAGATGGCCCGCTCCCTCAATCTCGACGCACTCTGCGCCGTCGCTGCCATATCGGGCAGCCATCTCTTTCATAGTCTTGGGCAGCACCCCGTCTCCGCTGCCAACCACAAATACACCCTTGACCTTTCCACCCTTCATGTGCGGCTGGAAGTTGTAGTCACACAGTGCCTCCACACTCTTTCTAAATCCTTCCAGACTGTTGTTGACGACCATTTTCTTGACTCTCTCGCACTCCTTCTCCATGTCACCGCCATCGTAGCTCTCCTTGACAAACCATCTTCTCACCGTGACTTCGGCGAGTTCTTCTCCTACAATCTTCTCGCCTTGTTCGCCCGAGGCATTTTCCTTTTCGCACATGGCCACTCTCTCGCCCCATGCCTTTCTGTTGACCTCGGGGTTCTTGTCGTTGGTGTCGCATGCCATGAACGAGGCGATCCTGTCTGGGTATCTCAGGGCAGCGTTGAGCACGGATGCGCCGCCCATGCTGACGCCTACAATCGCTGCTGCCTTGGGCACTTTGAGTTCATCGAGCAGAGCAATGATGTCGGAAGCCAGAACGTCCATTGTGACGAGCTTGTCGCCGGCCTTGCTCGTGCGGCCCCTGGTGTTGTATCTCAGGATTCTGTATTGGCTGTTCTTGGCCAAGAATGCGTCCACCATGCGGTCCCAGATGCCGTAGGAGGTCAGGATCGAGTTGCTCAGTACGATGAGTGGTGCATTGGGGTGTGTCGAGCCTTCGAGTCTGTATTGGAGTTCTGCTCCATCGTTGGTCGTGATGTACGATTCGACTGCACCGCCGTCATTACCGGTGGAAAAAGTCCTGGTCTGCGTGGCCGGGCTGTCCCATTTCTTGAAGCCGGCAATGGCAAAGTTTTGGAGGTCGCGCGGGGCGGCGCCAAAAGTGTAGAAGAGCTCGTACTCGCGTCTGACCTTGGCAGCCACGACGTTGGTCATGATGTCTTGAGCCCATGGCGTGTCGTTTGTAGCTTGCCATTCCTTGCCGCCCAGACCATTGGTTGGCGCATACTCGTGCAGAGCCAGGTATTCGACCTCGTCCTTTTTGTCGATGGCGGCAGTGACGTAGCGTCTTGTTCGCAGCCAACCGGGCACTTTGGACAACATGTCGATGTGCTCTTCATTGTACCATTTGTCCAGCTCCTCACCCTTGCGACCGGGCTTCAATCTCAGACTCACAGACACCATGACATTGCCCTCGCCATAATTCTCAATCTTTTCCAGCTTTTTGAACTGTTCAGCTTCTCTGCTGCTCACGAGGTCAAAACTCCTCCTGTCGATGTCGACGCTGGGGCGAATGTCCCGTTCACGTTGGGTTTGGATGGGTGCGCCGCGGAGAGCGAGGTAGGCTTCTCCGTTGAAGGCGTCCATGTCGTCGGTGTCGTAGATGGCCATCCATTCGTGCTTGCTTTTTCCTTGTTGGGCATCCATGTCGCGGGCGCGGTAGCGGAAGCCATTGTGGATGAAGGGGAGGCGCAGGCGGTTGGGTCCGTGTTCGTTATTATACCAGTCGTGGAAGTCGGCTGCTGGGAGGGTGGCCGAGGGTTGCATGGTTACATACAGGATTCCCGGTGTCTTTGCCATGTTTGCGTTTTCTTTCTTGCTGCTCGTTTTGTACAAGGTCTTGAAACTAGGAGAAAAGGTGGTAGGGAATTGAGAAATTGTGTTCAGAGGTTGGTATCTAGGCCTGTATCAAGAGAAAATGTCGTCGGTTGATATGTTCACACTCCCGTGTCGGTAGCCGACTGCGGCGACAGCTCTTACATCCCGAATGACGATGCCGTTGCTCCCCGAAAACAAAACACCTGTGATGAGGGGTAGTGGGGTCGTTCTTTTGGCACACGGCAGAAGCTGCGGCAGAGAGATGAGTGTTCCAAACGCATTCCATACGACCATATGGCAACCGTGATCAGAAAGATGGATACAGTCACGACTGATGAATACTCTTTGTTGAACTCGCTTACGTGACTTACAAGCCATGAATATGCATATGTGACCCGGATCGGAGTGCGAGAAATGTTTGATTCATGATTTTCCATTTAATGATCGTGTTGTAGAATCTCTAGTCATACCAGATGGCATTCATGCCAAAGCCAGGCTCTTTGACATCACAGTGAGCAACACGACCGAGGAACTCTTCGTTCCATCGGTAAATCTCAATGAAACCCTTTTCGTCGTCGGTCAAAGCTAGCCACTCATCGCTCCAAGGACAAGGGCTGACAGCATTTGAGTGCCCACCACTTGTAGGCGTAGGGTTGAGACAGATCTGGCGCTCAATGTCACCCGACTCAGATAGCTTGAAGGCTGCAATGTAGCCAGTCAAGTCTGGAGAGTTTGATCTAGACGTCGCGAACAGATATTTGCCGCTTGACGAGAGGAACACAACGTCCGAGCGATACATCTTAGGGTAGATCTCCTGGTGGCCTGATTTCTGTGTTAGTGACTGGCATTCTCGAGTCTCCCATACATGTCTCTCTTACCTGGAGGAACAAGAGGATAGATCTTGTTGGTATAGACAGGCATATGAGTCTCCTCGTCTATCGAGTAAACTCCAAGTCTGTTACCACCTTCCATCAAGGCATAAAGATACTTTCCAGTCGGTGCCATCTCGACCCAGCGAGGGTGATCCCCTGCTGCAGGAGCATCGACACTGCCAATAGTGGTCATGTGTCCCGACTCTGGGTCCTTTTTGTGACACCAGACCCTGTTTGCCCACATGTCCGCAGAGTAGAGGTAAGTTTCCGTAGGGTCGAAGACCATGCCATGAATTGCCGTTTGTGGACAGTAGTCGTAGTTCTGGGTGTTCTCCTTGAGACTTCCGTTCTCGTTCACCGAAAAGACGTTTCCTGAGCCAGCGTGGTCGTAAAAGGGATTGCCATACACATTATACGGTGGCTTCTTGCCTGCCAAAACGAAGATTGCACGAGTCTTGGTGTCTGCTTGAGAAGCCTTGGGGTCATGCTCCATAGGGAACGAGGCAGTATGCTCGATTTCAGTTGGGTTCTTGACAGAGAAACTGTTCCACTTCTTCATGGCAGCTCCGTAGATTGTCTTTCTTGCATGCTGTCATCAGTATATCGAGTTAGCATTATGCACATACGCCATTCTTGTCAACGTTTCAGACGCACATCGAAAGTCATCCATGAGATGGGTTCATCTTTGGGGATCTCGGTTCTTTTGATCAATTTCAAAGTCAAAGCCTCATCGTCGAATTGAAAGGTGAAAATGGCGCCTGGAGGGGTCCAGGTGCCTACCATCAGATGGTGAAGCATTTTGGTTTGATTTGTTGTCGAGAAGCCACGCTTTGCAGAACCTGAGATTTGGGTCAATGGACTCACGACTTTGCCTTGCAGTCTCCGGAACATGGGACACAAAGAAAATCTACAAGATTGAGCACGAGATTGGAATTGTTGCTTTGGCGAGAACGGAGTCTCGGGAGACGACCGCGGCAAACGACCGGGGAGTGTGGGGTCTTCTCACGGCTCCGAACACGGCAGGTTCATGGAGGCTGCCGATTGATCTGAAGCTCGTGTGTGCTCATGCAGCCTCGAACTGATGTTAGGGATGCAGAGAAGCTGTGAACAAGGAACCAAAAGTGGAATGGCTCTGTTTAGTTGTAGCTTGGTCCAAGGAGAAACGCGGTTGTGAACATAAGCCTCCGCTTGAGTCACTTTCTAGACTCGAGTCCTCGATCTACCTCCGTAAAGATGACCCCACTTGTCAAGCAGCTCAATTGTATAAAGCTGAGGACCTTTCCTCCGAGAACAAGCCCTTCAACTCACTACTTCTCACCTCAATCTTCACCACTTTTCACAAGAAGTTTCAAATCAACGCCTCGAGCCAACATGCGCATCCCATACGCACCCACCGAGCCGGCAGCCGATGCATCGGAGACGACCAAAGCAGTCTATGGTCGCATCACGGAACGTAGAAAGCCACGCCCTCTTCTGCCCCTAGATCTGGCTTTGCTGCACAACACAGCTATCGCCGACGGTTGGAACAGTCTGCTCGGAGCCGTGCGATCAAAGACCTCACTCAACCCTGGCCTGATGGAGATGGCTGTTAGCCGCATCGCAGTACTCAACAAGGCGACGTTCGAGTGGAACTCGCACGCTCCTCTGGCACTCAAGGGGGGACTGTCGCGAGCTTCTCTGGACCTTGTCCGTAGGGCGGCAGTCGTTCCTCCGGGTGGCAGAGGAAAGACAAAGGAAGAGCAAGAAACATTCAGCGATGAAGAGTGGGCAGTGTTGTGCTACGCCGACCAAGTCACCAAGAACGTCGAGGTCGACGAAGAGGTGTTTGATGGGCTGAGAAAGTTCTTGGACAACACAGGAATCATGGAGATGACGGCAACGGTGGCAACATACAACATGGTCAGCAGGTTTCTTGTGGCCATGAACGTGGCAGAGAAGAATGGGCACGAGATTGTGATGCCTGAGCAGTGAGCAATAGCTCGGACAGCAATGTAAATAGAGCACAAAAGATTATGTCGATGCACAAATTGGAACGAGAGAGTGTGGAGTCGGAAGACTTCGGAGATCGGCTTGGTCTGTCTGGCCGTCTCGCTCGTTAGCGTCATGCAAGTCTAGGGTCCCTTTATTTTTTCGACGGGGCGGCAGCACATTAAACAAGACACAATGCGATGAACGCGACGTCTGCATGGCCACGTCTGTTCAGGACTGCGGCGAGTCGAACGCCGTGGCGCCCGCGACCAGCCTCACACCCATCATGGACCTCCCCTATCCGACCTACTGATGTCCTCAAGCAGCGCGCATATGCCACCAAGGCCACTCCGCTAAAGGGGACCAAGTCTCGGAGACGCCTGTATATCGTCGGTGGTGTCATCCTTGCCGCTGCTGGTGCCGTCGCTGTCAGTGACGACGCCCGCTACATCTGGATCGCCGCCCAGCGTACTGGAAGAGTCGTCGGCACCCTCGCCCTCAACATCAACGACTACCGCCGCACTCTCAACCAATACGATGCCCTGCCTGAGTCCGAGTACCAGGCTCTCCTCAAAGACTGCCACCAGCGCTGCGCCGAACGCACTCTGGTCGTTCTGCAGAAGAATGGCTCCATCTTCGTCAAGTTGGGACAGCATCTTAGCAGCATGAACTACCTCCTGCCTTCCGAGTGGTGTGATACTTTCATCCCATTGCAAGATCAATGCCCCGTGTCTTCGATGGAGAGTGTCGAGGCCATGGTCCTCAAGGATACCGGAAACACCCTGTCACATTACTTCTCCGAGTTCGAGACCACTCCAATCGGTGCAGCTTCGCTGGCTCAAGTACATCGCGCTACCCTGCGCGAAACTGGCGAACGAGTTGCTGTCAAGGTCCAGCATCCTGCGCTGGATGAATGGGCCGCTCTCGACTTGGCTCTTACTCGCTTTACCTTCCGCACTCTAAAGCGTTTCTTCCCGGAATACGACCTGACTTGGCTGAGTGACGAGATGGACCAGAGTCTGCCAAAGGAGCTGGACTTCGCGCTGGAAGGCTCCAACGCTGAACTTGCTCGCAAATACTTCGCCCAAGTCGCATACCTACCCGTAATCATTCCTAGAGTCCACTGGGCCCAACGTCGCATTCTTGTCATGGACTATGTGACTGGTCGTAGACCCGACGATCTAGCCTATCTTGACGCCAACAACATCGACCGCGATGAAGTCTCAGCCGCCCTCGCTCGCATCTTCAACGAGATGATCTTCGGCAAGGATGCTCCCTTGCATTGCGATCCGCATGGCGGCAACATCGCTATTCGCTTGAACACCTCCAAACGTGCCCCCAACAACTTCGACGTCATTTTATACGATCACGGTCTCTACCGTGTGCCTGACAACTCTCTTCGTCGTAGCTACGCCAAGCTATGGCTTGCAGTTCTGGACGCCGACGAGCCACGCATGCGCCAATACGCAAAAGAGGTGGCCGGAATCAACGACGAACAGTTTCCTCTATTTGCTTCCGCAATCACCGGCCGCGATTACCGCGTTGTTACAAAGAGCGTTGCAACCTCCAGAACAGATGAGGAGAAAGAGGCCATCTCAGACGCGCTAGGCGATGGCATGCTTGAGCAACTCGTCCAGCTGCTTGGCCAAGTGCCTCGTGTCATTCTGCTCATTCTTAAGACCAATGATCTTACACGCAGTCTTGACGAGAATCTGCACACTCGCCAAGGACCTGTTCGCACCTTCATGATCCTAGCACGCTACGCCGCTCGTGCGGTCTACGAAGAGAAGATGGAGCTCTTGGCTGCTGCCGGGTTTGGCCCTAGAAGGCTCTGGCGCAGGTTCGCTGCCTGGGCTGATTTCGCCCGCATCGAATTCAAACTCTCTGCATTCGAGGCATGGCTCAACATCAAGAGGTTGCTGGGCATGCAGCCCACGATTATCTAGTAAAGATTGTTACGGCTTTTGTAATATCCTGAGCGATGGCGTTATTGATTTCTTTGCTTGTTTGTTCTACTTGGATTGGGAGTTTGTCATTGCGGTGTTTTATAGATAGATGTCGGCCTTGATTATGGCCTTGTGAGTAATCATCAACACTTCATCCATGATCCTACGACTGAGAAGTTCTGTTCAACGTGTGGGGTTGTCCTCGAACACCTTCGAAGGGATCTAAAAGGAAAGCAGTTGGTCTAGAGGGTCAAGGCTGAGGCAGACTTGTAACTTCCGAACCTACAGCACTGTTTCAGATCATGGTCAAGCAAGCATCAGATCAGATTGCAGAATCATACACATTACGATATCATGGTGGTATGAACGATAACGATACTCGACCTCAGGATACCACAATGCAGCTCCGAGCCAACCAAGCCGATCATCCATATACGATTAAATGCACATGCCACTGTTTTTATACTTGACCTCGCTTTGGTGGAGAAGTCGGCGATGCCGGTCTGGGGTAATTCGTTTCAGCCCAGGTTCAGGTTCAAGCAAGGATTGTCAGCCAGCCCCTAATTGTTTGTCCTTGAACCCCTCTGTACCTCAAGTTGCGACCCACAACACGTTTCAGGATTGCGGCGGCTAGCAGACCCAAGACGAACATACAGTCCAGACTTTCAGAAACCCGCCTTGCGAACGCGGAGCATGAAAGGCCGCGTGATGAGACAGCTGCTATGCTTGGCTCCCAACGATAGATTAAAGATATATCTTGGAAGGACCGGCACTGACACAAACTTTGATCTTGCAAGAATTCTCGACTTGGCAAGACAACAAACTCGAAACACTTGGCCATGGAGGCCAAGACGACAAATTACACAAATGAAAGGAAATTGAGATACGTTGTACGACCCCAGCACCACCTGGTTCAGCCATGAGAACGCGAAAAGGGCAGCCTATGTGTCCGGAGCCAGATTCAGTTTGTTGAGACCATGGCGCTCTGAATATAGTTCAGGTTGATACAGGCAGTGTATGGACAGGAGATCTCTACTTGTCAAATGACGACCAACCAGAGAGATCGCTGGCGTGCCGAGCCGTCACGAGTGTCAGTCGCGCTCTGAATAGCGGGAATGCAAACAGTAGGGGTAAGGACCCGACTACTTTCTCCCCCTTCAGTCATGCATGTCATCAAGTTTCACGGTATCTTCATACACCCATTGGCGCTGTTGAGTGAGAACGCTCCGTGCGCGCTTACCACCGAGACCTGTCTCTACCCCTTGGTTTTGAGCCTCTGTCCTAAACGGTAGCTAGAACCCCATTGGCATAGGCGGAGCCGGTGTTTAGAGTGTTTGGATACAAGGATGTAAACGAAGTGAAAACAAAACCGCTCGTCGGTATGAACATACAAAAGTATTTTTTCGTCCTCTTCTAAGAGAATCGGCTTCCTCTCTTTTCCCACTGTCGTCGCTTCCTTCCGTCGTTTGTTTTGTGCCCTTTCCATTCTCAGTCTTCGCACAGCTTCATTGTTGCGTTGACATCGACTGCTTTGGTTCGGTCATTCACGCTCTTTCTTTTACACTCACTTCTGATAACTTCTTCCGACGCTTGAGAGAGCTCACAATTAACCCCTCCACTCTTTACCTTCTACCTCTGACCAAAATGCACAATCTTTCTGCTCTTCTTCTGGTAGCCGTCTTGGCCACGGTTGCGCTGGCCGCACCGACCGCCCAACAGACCTCTTCCAACACTCTTTCGAAGCGTTCTTTCATCGTTCCCAGAATCCGCAAGGCTGGATACATCCGCAAACCTTCTGAGGCCATGGGCCGCGCCTACCGCAAGTACGGCTGGTCGATGACCACTCCAGATGGTTCCCCTTGGGCCGCCGACTTCAATGCTGGTTTCGACGCAGGCGCTTCATCTACATCCAGTGCTCCTGGCAACGACCATCACATTATCCCGAGTAACCGTGTGTTCACCGACTTCAAGACCTGGCTCTACGCAACCTTTTCGTGGGGTGTCCCACCTCCAGGCGACTCTTCTGCTTCTCAATCTGGATCTGCAGCTCCTGCACCCTACGCTGCTGCTTCTTCGGCCGTGATTTCTTGGGCAACTTCTGCTGCTTTTTCGACTGCTGTTTCTTACACAGCCGCTGCTTCTTCCGTGGCTGCTCCTACTGCCGCTCCCATCTCTACATATGCCCCTCCAGCACCCGCCGCATCCGCTGCAGCTCCTTCTACGAACCAAGATGACGAGACTGGAGAAGTCGTTGCTACGCCTGCCGATAACGGCGCCGAGTATCTCTCTCCTGTTACCATTGGTGGCCAGAAACTTAACTTGAACTTCGATACTGGCTCATCCGATCTGTATGTGTAAAGCCAAGGTCATACAAGATGTGACGAGATGCTGACGATTGTGTTAGATGGGTCTTCAGTACCGCCCTTACCAGCGCTCAGATCGGAGAGCACAGCGCCTTCGATCCCTCCAAGAGCTCATCTTACCAGAAGCTCGATGGTTACAGCTTCAGTCTCTCGTACGGTGACGGCAGTGGTGCTTCAGGTGTTGTGGGTTGCGACACTGTCGATATTGGTGGCGCAAGTGTGACTCGTCAAGCCATCGAATTGGCCACGTCCGTGTCGAGCGCCTTTGTTTCGGACGCCGACTCGGACGGTCTTGTCGGTCTTGCGTTTTCATCGCTCAACTCGGTATCACCTAAGCCCCAGAAGACTTTCTTCGACAACATCATGTCTGAGCTGGCGCAGCCTGTCTTCACAGCAAGCCTGGATCTTGACGGAAGCGGAACTTATGAATTTGGCACCATTGACTCGTCTAAGTTCACAGGCGACTTGGCCTTCACACCTATCAACGCAGACTCTGGATTCTGGCAGTTCGACAGCAACTGCTACAGCGTTGGCGGCCAGACTTTCAACAGAACCAACGCTACCCCTGCCATTGCCGACACGGGTACCAGTCTGTTGCTGCTTGACCCCGAGGTTGTCCAGGCATACTATTCCAAGGTCCCAAGCGCCAACTACGATAGCACTACTGGTGGCTACACGTACGACTGCTCAGAGAAGCTGCCCGACTTTGCAGTGGCTGTCGGAGACAACTACATGGCCAACATCCCTGGATCCGGCATCACGTTCTCTCCAGTCACGTCAAAGACTTGCTTCGGCGGCATTCAGAGCAACTCGGGCAGCGACATCCAAATCTTTGGCGACGTGCTGCTCAAGCACCACTTTGTCGTGTTCAATGGAGAGTCGCAGTGTCTTGGCATGGCCGCCAAGGCTGAGTAGAGGTGAAAGGTTTTAAGATGAAAGAGGACATGAGTATGGCAAAACTTAGCTAGTGACGATAATGCAAGAGATTGTTGACGGTAATGATGATAGTAAAGTGCAGAGCGAAGTGAAGTGTAGAGTACAGGCGGTCGAGGCTCATTGGCGGCGCGGCTTATCATACTGCTGGGGTATGATTGGCTGAAGGACAGCAGCGACCCTGGGCCGATAGCGCGAAGCATGTGTGAGGTCAAATAGCACCAATGTTTGTCAGCATGTCGTTGAGACACAGGATGCTGTGGTTTCACAAGGAGGTTACTGGATGTCCATGTATCAGGACTTGCTGACAACCAAGACTGATTCATTTGCCGAGCGCGTATACCGATCAAGACACGCAGTCACCGGAGACGGACATCATCACGGCGGGGTAGTGGAAATCGATCAGCGGCAATCCATGTGACAGCTTTGTGAGGCCCATGGAACCGCAGGGAACGGGAGCAGCAGCGGCTCCGGACAGAGCCAATGCCACAGCGAAACCCACGACAGCCAAATCGCGCGCCCGCCACCGACGGAAAGACAAGGACGAGACGGCATCCGACGCCGGCGGCGACGACTCGAACAAGCGACGCTGCGTGAGCTCGGCCTGCGTAGCTTGTCGCAAGCGGAAATCGAAATGCGACGGCAATCTCCCGGCCTGTGCAGCGTGCAGTCAGGTCTATTCGACCGAATGTATATACGACCCAAACTCGGATCACCGTCGTAAGGGCGTATACCGCAGCGATGCCGATTCCATCAAGACGCGCAACTCTACCCTGCAAACCCTCATCCACGCCATTCTCAACTATCCCGAAGATGATGTGCCCGACCTGGTGCGTGAGATGAGAACATGTGAGAGTCTGGACAAAGTCGCCGAGCGGATTGTTGCCCGCGAGCAAGGCCTACAGCTGGACGAGTCGGATGAACATCAAGAGGACGATCGCCTTCAGAATACTACACATAATTCGTCGACCACGACACCGCTGTTCGAGAAGCAGTTGTCGACCCGCGTGGGCGAGCTGAGGCTTGACGATGGTTCGGTGCGTTACATTGGCGGCACTTCAAACTTGCTCTTTCTGCAAGCCGACAAAGATTCACAAGCCTCATCTGTGTCGGACGCATACCCTCAGCAGGAGAACCCCGTCACATCATGGACCAACCAGACATCTGATCATGAGCTGGTCATGCATCTTGTCAACATGTACTTTACATGGCACTACACCTACTTCACATGCTTGCCCAAGCACCTCTTCTTTCGCGATTTCATGCGAGGGAGACCTCCGCCCGACACCCGTCGAAAGACTGAGTATTGTACTCCGCTATTAGTAAACGCCATTCTTGCCCTTGGCTGCCACTTCACCTCGTCGCCTGGCGCGCGCGAGAATCCCAGTGATTCTGCCACTGCCGGCGATCACTTCTTCCGCGAGGCAAAACGCCTCATAATGGATAACGACGAATACGAAAAGCCAAAGATGACCACAGTACAGGCTCTGGCACTCATGAGTGTACGTGAGGCGGGCTGTGGCCGCGAAGCAAAGGGATGGGTCTACTCGGGCATGAGTTTCCGCATGGCTTGCGACATGGGTTTGAACATTGATTCATCTGGTCTGGGTCACGGCGCTGACCACACTATCGACCCTGAAGAGGAGGATGCCCGCCGAATCACATTCTGGGGATGTTTCCTGTTCGACAAATGCTGGTCAAACTACTTGGGTCGTCTACCTCAACTACCCAGCTCGGCTATCACAGTACCCAAGTTCGACGTCTTTCCGGACGAAGACAGCGCCTCTTGGGCCCCATACACTGATTCAGGCTTCATGAGTGCCCGGTCTCAGCCTGCCCGCACACGTGCGGTTGCCTTGCAGATATCAGTACTCTGCGAGATAAGTAACGATCTCATGCGGCACTTCTACAATCCTAGCGATATGGACAAGAGCCGCGGTCGACAAGCCGAGCTCAAGATGTTGAGTGATATCCACACCCGCCTCGAAACGTGGCGTCGCAACCTACCTGCAGAAATGGAGCCCAAAGAGGGAGGACTCAGCAGCGTTCTGACCATGCACATGTTCTTCCAGCTTCTCTTTATTCATCTTTTCCGGCCATTCCTCAAGTACAACCAGAGCACGTCGCCCTTGCCTGCAAACGTCAGTCCTCGAAGGTTGTGCACGCAAGCAGCGGCTATGATCTCGAAGCTCATGCGACTTTACAAGCGATCGCACGGTCTGAGGCAGATTTGCAATGTCACCGTGTACATTATGCATTCGGCATGTACTATTCATCTGCTCAACCTACCCGACAAGAACGCTCGCCGCGACATCATTCACGGTATCAAACACTTGGAAGAGATTGGAGAGGGCTGGCTCGGTGCACGTCGCACCCTGAGCATTCTCTCCGTCATGGCGCGGAAATGGAAGGTCGAGCTGCCTGAAGAAGCAGCGACCGTACTTGCTCGTGCCGATGCCAAGTTTGGCACCCACAGCACAGACACGCCCAGTCCAATGGCCCGCAGAGCATCCATGCTGGCCATGATGGGAACATCAGAAGCGCAGCCAGCTCAAAGAGTACAACAGCCTCTACCCCAACAGCGAGCCGCATGGACCCAAGCACAGCAAGCAATCCTCGCCAACGCCTCTGCACCCATGTACGGCCAAGTGCCCTTCAACGCCACTCAGGCCGCCAGTCCGTTTGCCCTGCCTCCCCAATCAGCCTCCGATATCCGCGCCACAAACTACCCATCCGCACAATCCACCCCCTTCACCAACGGCCTGCAATCCCTGAATGCCGCAGAGTCGCCCACAACAGCAACCTACACCGCTGCCGCCAGCCCTTCAGACATGTTCGGCGGCGTCGAGCAACTGCTGCGCGAAAGCCAGGACTGGGTCTTTCGCGACCAAGCGCAACTGGCCTCTGGCTTTGGCAATTGGGGCGGCGCGGGGCTGGACTTGGGCGTTGGGTCTTTGGGGCAGAGTCCTGTGACTGCTGGACCTGTTTCTGCTTCTGCTGCCTTGGGTGGGTTTTCGTCTGCGGCGGCGACGGGGTTTGCTTCTGTTATTGGGGGTGTGGGGTTGGGGGCTCAGCAACAGCAACAGCAACAGACTAGACAACAGCAGCAGGATGGGTTTGATACTATGACGACTTATGATGAGAGGGAGTGGTACCAATGAGCTAGCTCTGCATAGAAAGGATATAATTTGAAGATCTGACATTCAAGAAACCATGTACCCCTTCTCCGTCTTTCGCTTCAAGCAATACATTAGCAACCTCTCTACGACTATTTGTACCTCGTATCTTGCGAGACCTCAACGACAGCAACCTACCAAACTATCTCGAGCGCCTCCTTAATTAAAAAGCTCTGCAGCTCTTGGGCAGAGCACCTAGAGTAGTGTCCCTCCATTAAATCGCCGAAACATCACAAGAGAACAACATCAAGCTCTGTATGTTTTGATATACAACATTTGAATTGTAGGTATAAAGGGCAAAGGACCAAAATTATATACAAGAGGTCGAAAGGGAAAAAAACAAATAAGGGGAGATCAAAAAACTGCATCGACAGTCCAAAACAAAAAAGAGTCATCATCATGCCAAAAAGAAACCAGCACATGTCCAAACATGTGCTCTCCAAGGTTCGGATTCCAAATCAATGTCTCAATGAATAGCTACAAAGCCCTTACTTGGAGGTGTCGAGGACGTAGCGACCGGCGATCTGTCCCTTCTCCATCATCTCAAAGACTTTTGGCAGTTCGGAGAGACCGATGACCTTGAAGGGTGCCTTGATTAAGCCCTTGGCGTAGAAGTCGAGGGCCTCGGCCGTGTCTCTGCGGTTGCCGACGTATGAGCCCTTGATGGTGATCATTCTGATGACGGACTCGAAGACGGGGGCCTTGAGGTGTGCGCCGGCGGGCAGACCAATGCAGACGACGGTGCCACGGGGGCGGACATACTGATGCTGTGTTAGCAATTACGATCGAGTGGGGGTGATTATGACTTGCCTCGGCGGCCTGTTGGAAGGGCTTCTCGGAGACGGCGACCAGGATGACAGCGTGAGGACCAAGGCCATCTTCGGTGGCGGCCTGGACATCCTTGACGACGTTCTTGCTCTTCATGAAGTCGACGAATGCGTACGAGCCCAGCTCCTTGCACATCTTTTCCTTGTCGTCACCGGAATCGATGGCGATGCTTCGGATACCCATGGCCTTGCAATACTGTTGAGCGAGCGAACCGAGACCACCACCGGCACCGACGATGGCTACTGTCTGGCCAGGACGAACACCAGACTCCTTGATGCCCTTGTAGACGGTGATACCGGCACACAGGACGGGTGCAACGCCATCGAGGGGAGTATCCTTTGAGAGTCTAGCAACGTGTGCAGCCTTTGCTACAGCGTACTGCTGGAATGAGCCATCGACAGTGTATCCCGAGAGTGAAGCCTTGGGGCAGAGAGGCTCGTCCGATTGCATGCAGAAGTCGCAGGCAAGGCAGGAACCGTTGATCCACTAGCATCATGGTCAGTCAAGCCCATTGCAGAGTGGCAGTCTATACATACCTTGATGCCAACGTGGTCACCAATGTTGACCTCGCTGACGAGTTCACCGCGTCCAACGACGACACCGGCACCCTCGTGGCCGCCAACAAGGGGAAGTTTGGTTGGAAGGGGCCAGTCACCGTTCAGGGCGTGAAGATCTGTGTGGCAGACACCGGTGTACTTGACATTGACCAGAACCTCATCAGGACCGGGCTTGGGAACGGGAATCTGCTTGTACTCGAGGGGGCCGCCAGTCTTCTCGATGACCTGAGCCCATTGCTTCTCGGGGATCTGAGGAGACGACATTATGAATTGGTCTCTTGGTTGAGATGAAAGGTTGGAAGTGGAGATGTAGTTGTGTTTTGTGAGGAAGAGTTGGATGATTGGAAGATGAGAGATCGAACAATTGGCAAGAGCAAAGTACTTATGTGTTTCTCTGCTTGAAGCAGGCCCGAACAGAGCTCACCCCACCTCGACAGAGGGGTCAACGTGCATCGGTTGGAAGGGAGCAACTCGGTGCTGTGTCCTGCAGCTCCTCCAGGGCTCGCGCGGTAGTCCGAAGCTAAGTCCCGGTCTGCAGCGAGTGGCAGGAGATCCTGCTCCTTCGGTCGTGAGCAAAGTCACCAAAGAGGCGTGAGACGCCATGGCGTGGTGGTGCTGTCTCGTGCCATTCCCACAAGGGCCGAAACGGCCAAATTTCTTACCGTACAAGGTCCGAATCTGGGGCCAGTCTCACGAAAAGTACTCGCTTGAACAACAACTTTGGTTGGGAAGGAGTCGACAGATTTTGAAAAACGGAATCGTAGGGCATCTGCTGTCGTGGCGTGACCACAACGCCGACATATTCAATGCCTCAATTTAGAGCATAGCTGAACATTACAAGATAGCACAGCGCCATACTGACATGGAGTCTACCGGAGTGATCCTGTAGTGCAGGGAGTAGAGTAAGCTCGACAAGATCAGAGACTGATGCATCGTAAACAAAACGACGACACGAGTTCGATACAGGGTCATATCTTAATTTGGCAAGGTCTGCCGACTTCCGACCCCAGTCCCGGGACCTTAGCTCCCGCAGGCGGGGCAGCGAACTGCATGGTTAACGGCGGGGTAGCTATAAAACCTTGTCATATTCGTCCAGCTTGACGACGAAGCTCCAACGATGTGCGGCGCCTGCATCTGAAGCATCTCATAGGCTCGTTCGAAAGGAAACAGACCCGGATCCCTCTCGCCAAGTCACCAGGTCGCAATCCTCCAACAGATCTGTAGCATCTGGCGAAGCTGGCTTGCTCATGCTAGCCTGTAAGCAGCATACACATTCAGGTGGCTGGCTCTGAGTGGACCTTGATTGAGTCGAGAGGTCATCATGCTTACAGGCCCAGTGGCTCGGACGAACGCAGCTTCTGTGGTGGTCCCACAAGGATTTCGTGCTTCCTTTTCGTTTCGATCATGCTCGCCGCATCGCTTTTTCTCTCGTTGGATCATGAGTGGGATGAAGTTCAACTTGGTTTTCCAGCCGACGGACATAAAATGCGGGCCTCCAGAACCCGCTTGAGCCCCACCACTGCCATTGTCCTGCGAGTCAGTTGCCAGTGCGGAGCAACCCTTGAAGTATAACAAGCCATCGACTAAGGATGTGGGTCTGGACTTTACGAGTACGAATTCTTGAGAGCGAGGATTGTTTCCGAAGCGGCAGACTCACAATGGTATCTACCTCTTCTCTCCACGACTGGCACCTTTCTATTATTGAACATCGATATCATTGCATACCTTGTATTAATACATCTAATTGTTGTTTCGTAAGAGACTACTCATCCATCCATGGCTCAGTCGAGAAAGCAATAGCGAAAGAGATCTGGTACCAAGAAAGCTACCTTGTACCACTATATAGACCCGCGGCTCTTTGTGCATCCGGCGTCTGACTTTCAAACTTTCAGTAGTAGACTGGACGCTCCCAGATGGGTGGACGACCATCCTCAGCATCCCAGACGATCTTGTTCTTCTCGTCAAGAGTAGCGCCTTCGTCCGTGATGGGGATCACTTTGCTTGTGTCTTTGACTTCCTGCCTGCTCACACCCATAGGATCGCGAGGAATCCATAGAAGCTGTGGTCCTGCAGTGACTGCCGGGTTGTAGTAGGCATGCTGCTCTTCCTCGGTCTCATATCTAATGCTAATCATCTTGGGGACTAAGCGGCGCATAGTTGCATAGTCGGTGTAGATGTCGGGTCGAAGGAACTTCTTCCAGAAGGTAGGTTTGGCGTGAGGTGATGGGCCAAGCTCAGTGGTCGTATCAGGGACCATGCCCTTCTCGCCTCTCTCAGCGTTCTCATCCTCATCCAGCAGACGACGCTCCTCGGCCTCAAGACTCTTGGGCAGATAGTTGATCAAAGGTTCGAGAGCGGCATTTAAAGACAAATGATAAAGAGCCGTGAATACCATGAAGATAATCATCAGAACCAGGGGTCCCAATGCTCCTACGGATGATCCAGTAGCAATGGCGAACAATCCAATCAGACAACCTTCGGCAATGTAGAGACCTACGAACACTTGTTGCAGAGCACGAGGATAGACACGTCCCTTGGTGTCAATGTTGGCGTTCGAAACGTACAGTAGGTTGTAACGGTAGGCCAGATAAAACAGGTAAAGCCCAATGGCCGCGAAGATGAGGACCAGAGGAGCAATGATCGCGTAACAGATCGCGATCACGAAAAGGTTAGTGTAAGGAGGGAAAACAGTGCCCCAGCTCATGCTGGCCAATGAAGTCCATCGCTTGTACATCTTGCGAGGTGTGTTGTCCAAGAACTTTCCAAGGATGATGAAGACGACAAGGCCAGTAAGGTTGAGCAATGTGCCCGAGACTACACCCAAGCCTTGAAGCACAAAGTAGCTGAGATAGAAATTAGAAGCCTTGGGGATACTCGAAGCCAGTAGGGTAGGGATCTGATCAATGTGGTTCGGCAAAATCGAGCCGAGAGCAGAGGATGCAGCAGAACCGAGAGTAGCGACCAAAAAGACCTGTACGACCTGGAAGCCAAAGTAGGTGTTCTGTACTGTAAGCTCCACGGCGGAAAGAGAAGGATCACCTCCAAGCCTGGCCATCAAGCGCAGGATGATGGGTAGGACAGACATCAAGATGGCCAAGGCGACTGTAGGTAAGAGACCGGACACAACTCCAAAGATAACGTGTGGCAGAGCGAGCAACCAGTTCAACCAGGTGAAGCCTTCTTTGAAAGTAGTCGGAGGGTTACCACTACTCCAGTCTTTGAGGTTGTCCAAGTTGGAGATGAAACCGACAGCAGCGACTGGGAATGACCAGAAAACGATCAAGGCAACGACGAAAGAGATGGTTGCTGTTACCCTGAGGACTCGCTCCCACCATTTGATGCGCAAATTGCTCCAGATGATTTCTCCAGGAGTCATTCCAGTATAGCGGGGAGCCATGTGCAAAACCTGGTGGTGTGTCAAGCTCTGATAGGCAGACTGAGCCTCCTGCAGGGTAGTGAACTGGACAAAGACTGCATTGATCTTCTTGACGCCGTCGAGGGCCTTGTGCTTGTTCTGCATCTCCTCAACCTTGGGAATACGCTTCTCCAGCTCTGCGCGGCACCAATCGATTGTGTCTACTTTCTTTCCAATCAAGGGCTTCAAACGATGGGTAGGTCTGTCTTTTGCAGACATGTAGCGAGAAGCTGCAGAGCCGCCTTCGACATCGGGTGTCAATTCTTCCAAAGCGATGTCTTCGTTGTCCTTCTTTGCCTTCTTCTTGTTGGCCTTCAGCCGAGCAGCGTTTGCAGCCTTGATAAGCTTGGTTTCGGCGGCTTCAAGCTTGAGTGCTGTCTTGTCCCTCTCCTTGACTTCGTCCTCGAGGTCTCCAGTGTCGGTAGGGATCCAAACTCTCTCAACTGATTCTCCAAGCATACGGCGTAGGTTTGTCTCGTTCAGATACTCATCTGGCACAGAGGTGAAAAGAACTGTGCGGGACGAGAGGCGACTAGCATAGTATGGCGATAGCAGATAAGCCTGGCGCAGGTTGATGTAGTAGATACTCTCTCTGGTGACCATGTAGATAACAAAACCTGGAGACTTTTGTCAGCTGTGTATCAGAAGGTTGATCGCGTGTCTTACCAAAGAAGAGGTAGGCACAACCAGTGTGCGCAAACATCTTGTAGTAGTTGTTCGTTACATTTCCCAGTGTAAGAATGTCGAGTTGCGATTTGCCGCCACCTCCAGTTATGTTGATCGGGAACAGAATGGGGAAGGTGATACAGCAGCCGACCAGACAAGTAATGACAGCCATCTTCAAGAGACGTAGGAACAGGTACCCATCCAGAGAGTGATGGTTGAGGACATAACTATCGGGGACATTGAAAAAGTTGCTGAACCAACCAAAGAGTCCATCCGGCAGTTTAGGAGATCGTTCGCGCTCCTGTATACTGCCGAGGAAAGTTCTCGGGCGATAGTTTCTCGGGAACCATCTTCTGAAGATCAGGAATAGTGCGAACCAGACCAACGCTACCAGAGCAACTGGAGCCAGAGTCGAAAGGAGACCAGTAGCGGAAGACGACACATTCTGCGCGCTGCCAACGTTAGGGTCGTCGTTTGCGTTCTGGCGAATTGATAGAGTCAGATTTGTCGCTAGAACAATGTTGTTTTGTGGTCGAAGTACCGTAGCTGATGTTGCCGCCATATTGACGGGTTCACGTTGCCCGAGAGCAGTAACTGTGTCTGAGTGACAAGCCCAAGCTGGGAGCAGAGCAGAAACAAAAGGAGCACACGCAAGGGGCAGACCGCTTCTAATATCAGGGTCCTTTTTGAGGGGGCGCTTCTCAGGTCTTGACAAGAAAAGGCGCTAAAATGTGTCCAGCCTGTCGCGCGCCTCACCTTGGAAACAGCCTTGCATCAGACTGATCGCTGCGGGATGACGCTGGCGGCACTGAGATCATGAACGAACAAAACATGGAAGACTGCCCTGGTATCAAGATATAGCCTGAATTTGGTCTCACTTGTCTTGCCTTGATTCTGCTTGTGGGTTCAGCTGTTCAGCATGTCATACATACAGCGAGCACATTCATGCAACAAGCAGCCATCGCTGTGGCTGTCGCACGCGCATCGACCTAGCCACGCGTGGAGCTTTTAGGAGAGGGAAATTGCAGTTGTGGTGGCAGAGTCGCCAAAGTGATAATGATCCCAGCCACCATTTGCGGTCCGCAAAACTCTAAATATCCTGCTTCGTTTCATATGACAACGGGTTGTGCTCTGAATGTCAGATTTGGCGAGTCTAGGCATGTACGAGTAGGATCGAAAAGCTGTCCCTGGTGCCGGTCGGGCTCTACATCATCAAAATCTGATCTGGTTACAAAGGGCGTTTCCTATGCAGTGATCAAACACCGTCAATAAACAGATCGGCTGCATCAAGGTTCACCGTCGAATCCCAGGGTCTTGAAAAGAAGTGGATCTTGGGATCAAGGCTTCGGGAGCGAGCAAGAGAGCAACCGTTCATCCAGACCGACAGCGAACTTTAACAAAATGACACCTCGAGTTTTCTCGGCGAAATCGCGACAGGATTTTATGTGTGAAGAAAGGGTTATGCGTTGTCTCTGTGAAACTACCACTGATTATACAAAATTGAGTCTTTACCACGTATCGCGTGCCTGAATCCCGACCTGTCCTGAACTCCTGTATGTGCCAATGATTATACGTGCCTGATAACATACAAACCGAGTGCCTCATGATCATCTTTCGCGCCTTGCTCAGATCACGACGTCTCCTGCTTCTTAACCATCGGCGGCGGGCCAGTGCCGCTTCTAGCTCTTCTTTCGCGCTCGCCGACGCCAGGTTCGGGAACCTTGATGTTGAGACGCTTCTTGTTGGTGAAGCGCTCGCCAGTGCCACGCACCCACTCATCCTCGTCATCCTTGCCAAGCCAGTATCTCTTTCCGACCGAAGTCATGATGCGACCAAGACGACCCTTCCAGCCTTCACCCTCCTCGCGACCCTCACGGAAAGGGTTCTCTGCCAGATCGGTACGCTCCGAGCCGCCGTGAAGACCGAAGTTGTTCGAGGAGGTCATAAGGATGTGTTGGCGCAAAACACCACGAGCGTATGCCATGACAACCAGGCAGAAGTAGATGCGAATGGTCCAGAGCGCACAGATGACAGTGATGCTAGCAATGCTACCGGATTGGAAAACTGCGTGTCCAAGTGCGGAACCGTCGTTGATACCGGCAGCGACGGCACTTTGTCCAGGCATAGCAGGAGTTGCGACAACCTCGACGTGGGTAGCGTTGACTTCGGGGCTTGTGAAGCCTGCGGTATCGTTCATCATCTTTCCACCCGGAAGCTTGCTGTCGTCACCAGGTGCAGGGTCGTTGATGTGACGGGCGAGCATTAAGAACCAAGTGGTGCCGAAGAGGGCAGTGTATGAGGCGTTGATCAGGGAGTCGAGTACATAGAGCCAAGCGAGAGAAAGACATTGTAACGGACTTTGACGCTTGATGTGTGGTGAAAGATAGCAGAGGGCGCCGAGCACGCCGATCGAGTAGATGTACATGGTGAGTTGCAGCCAGGAGAGGTGGTAACCGGTGAGGATGGCAAGGAGGCCGTAGATGCCTGACACCTTGTTGATGAGCAGGGTCAGGGCAATCATCTCGGTGCCAGTGCGCAGCGATATCAGGTACAGAAATGTCTTGTCGTCGTCAGTATACATGCAGTCGCAATATGGTTGCAGTCGCAATAGGGTTGTCAAGACGCACCTTGGGCCGCAGCATGCGGAAGATGGCGGGAAGCGCCATGGTGCTGTCCCAGGAATATGTGCTGAGATAATAGGTATCGCAAGTGCCACTCGAGGTGTTGCTCAATCCAGTGTCCTCGAGAAGATGGGTCGGGGGTGGTTGGTCGGTGGAAGAGTAAATGCGAGACAGAGTCGGCGCTGAGGCTTGGACGCCGGGACAGCCGGCCAGAGAAATTGCGACGAGAAAACGGATCGCGGGCGCCAATTTGCCGTACCTACTTTTTAGACATGCAACTGCTTTATGTTGCGACACTCATGGGTCAGACGCAGATGGTATTCTTTGTGTATACTATGAGAATATCGTGTCTTGGGGCCGTGCTATATGAGTTCTTGATTTCTGTCAGTGGATGCAGATCAATACGCAGACACGCCAGGCTGCCATCACAATCGTGTCTGATGCCAAAGTGTATTCGGATCCTCATACTGACAACAATCCACTGGCAAGCATATATAGAGGCTACATCTCTGAGTTGCCATTTGAGTTGTGGTGCCTATGATGTCTTCCGATATAGCAGTTCGATAGAACCATGGTTGCCAGGAGCACCCTGTCCTTGACTGACAGCAATCATATCTTCACCACCAGCCCTTTTAGAAGTACACGCACCAGGGCTATATGAGCAAAATCTCGCCGGTAAGGTCTCAGTTGTTGATCCTACCCTGTCATGTGTATCCTACGTCTTTTTGCTTTAGAAACACTACATCATCGCAACACCGAGCGAGTTTGAGCCACTTTCACTCAAGCTACGCTCGCCAATGTGATACCACAATCACCACTCCACTATCAAAGTTGCTGCAAGAGGTAATGAAACATCGGAATTCGCGGGCAGAAGGATGGAGAAGCAAGACATGCAGATATGTTCATGTACATGGGGCTATCTTTTATTTCCAAAGCCGGTCGACCGCTCAAAAAACGCCGTGCTGCATGCAGAATACTGTACAAGAAAAGAACAAGATTCGAGGGAAAACTAAAGGTATCTTGGGAAAGGGAAACGGCGTTGAACAAGAACAAAGACAAGACGGTCAAAGCCGGGAGGTTTAGCAGGCGCAGCTCGAGTTGTCTGTCGTGGGGCCTGGGTTGATGTTTACATCGATCACTGCACAACTCGGTCAGCAAATCTGGTCAGAATAGCATCTAGGCAAGTACACGTACTCTGGTTGGGCGTCTGGTTCTGCTCACTCTCCATGCCAGGCAGCGCTTGTGCTATCCTCTTGAACAAAGGCTTGACGTTGTGTCCGACCTTTGCACTTGTCTCGATGAACATGAGATTGTGCTTCTTGGCCTCTTCCTCTCCTTGCTGGGTGGTGACCTCACGCTTGTCGTTCAGATCGGTCTTGTTGCCGACGAGGACGATGATGACATCGGAGCCACGCTCGCCGCGAACGTCGTCGACCCACTTGCGGGTTTGCTGGAAGGACTTGGCCGAGGTGATGTCGTAGACGACGACGGCAACGCTGCTGTCGCGGATGTATGAGGGAATCAGACTACGAAAACGCTCTTGTCCGGCGGTGTCCCAGAGCTGTAGGCGCACGGTGCGGTCCTCGAGGTACATTGTCTGGGGCAAGGTGTAAGTAGGAATGTTGGTTTGTAGCATGGCAATTGATAAGAGCAACCTTTGACAAGAAGTCGATTCCGATGGTGGCTTGGTAGGTATTGTCGAACGAGTCGTACATGAAGCGGGTGATCAAAGACGTCTTGCCGACTGAGGAGGTTAAGTATTAGCGGTGTAGATTGAGAAGTGATGAACATTGAAGCATACCGCTCTGCTCGCCGAGGAAGACCAGCCTGTGATATGCACGTCAGCATGTGCATGTATCGATTAGAACGGTTGTGAGCTACTTGAACTTCTTCAGCGGGTTCGTGTAGGACGCTGGTTGAGCCATCTTGACGAGGTCTGACTTGTTGAGTGCGGGAGAGGCGTGACAGCAGATAAGACAGCTTGCGCAGAGCAGAGAAACAGTGGTATTACGGACGTGTCTGCAGGAAAGCGACTCTTGGATTATTCAGGAGATTGACATGGGCACTCGCGCAAGCTGCGACCCTCGATGTGTCTCCACAAAGGACCGTGCTGCAAGGCCGGAAAGGGCTTCGCCGAGGCCTGCGAGCCAAGCTTCTCAGAAGCCCTAGCGCTGCCTTGCGGAGAAAGACGCTGCGAGATTTGGCATATCCGAAAAATTACTGGCCGCTGTTCTGCTTTTCCAGACAACCTTAGTTTGTACACGTCAACCATGGCTCCTGTCGCTGAAAAGAACCACGCAGCGCCTGCTACTCACAAGCAGCCCTCTCGTAAGGGCAAGAAGGCATGGCGCAAGAACGTTGACATTACCGAGCTGCAAGAAGGCGTTGAAGATGTCCGCGAGCAGATCATCCAAGGGTGCGAGTCGCCAAACCCTTTTCTACGAATATACAAACTGACGTTTCTACAGTGGTGTTCTGACCGAGAGACCTGCCGACGAGCTTTTCGTCACCGACATCAAGGGCGCCGACGACGTCCAAGCCGACTTCAACAAGCGCCACAAGCCTCTCAAGGCTGACGAGATCATTGCACAACGTTCAAAGGTTCCCGCAGTAGACACCAGGAAACGCAAGTCCGACGGCATCGCAACCGGAAGCAGCAAGCGCAACAAGAACGGCACCTACGTCTCACACAAGGACCTTCAACACCTGCGCAGCGTCGCAAACTCTGGCGGTGCCCAATCCGATATTATCAAAGCTACCGAGAGCGCCGACCACGACCCATGGGGTATGGAACCCCTGCCGCAAGACCCTAGATTCTCTTTCATTCCCGAGAAGAAGGCCAAGGTCGCTCCCAAGACTTTGAAGTACGCCCCTATCTCGCTAGCTGCCAATGGCAAGCCTTTCGCCGCTGTCCCCAAACCCTCCGCTGGAAAGAGTTACAACCCTACGTTCGAAGACTGGGAAGCACACGTTACAAAGGTTGGTGAGCGTGAGGTTGCCGCAGAACGTAAGCGCTTGCAAGAAGCCCAAGAGGAACACGACCGTCTGGAGAAGGCCCTTGCAGAGGCCGCAAGACCCGAGCCATCGACCGATGACGAGTACCAATCAGCGTATGAAAGTGAATGGGAGGGTATCCAGAGCGAGGCCGAGGATTCTGGAGTTGTCACCAAAAAGCGCCCAGAGAGAAAGACGCCATCTCAACGAAACAAGATCAAGAGAAGAAAGGAGCTGGAACACCAGGCCAAGTGGGACAAGCAGATGAAGAAGAAGGAAGAGCAATTGGAACGCGTAAAGGAGATTGCTCTTCAACTCGCCGAGAAGGAGCGTCTTCTTGCAGAGCAAAAGGCACTGCAGCCTGCCAGCACCGGTGCTGAGGCCGAAGTTGAGATCAACGACGAGGATGAAAGCGAGGTGTTGCGTCGTCGCAATCTCGGCAAGCATGCGTAAGTCTTGTGTGTTTGGTAATCAGAGTTATACACATACTAACAGTCTGTCCAGTGTCCCTGATGCCCCTCTCGAGGTCGTCCTCGCAGATGAGCTCCAAGATTCGCTTCGTGCGTTACGACCTGAAGGCAATCTTCTCAAAGACCGCTACAGAAATCTGTTGCTGAACGGTAAGATGGAGTCTCGTCGCACCATGCAACACAAGAAGCCCAAGAGGGAGGTTACCGAGAAGTGGAGTTACAAGGACTGGAAACTGCGCTAGATGCAGCGCAGTTTCTTGGGTCTGCTATTACGAAGGAGCAATTTTGGTATCGTTCTTACATATCCTCGATATCAGTGGCGTTTCAGGTTTCTTTGT
This sequence comes from Aureobasidium sp. EXF-10727, assembly GCA_023848595.1. NCBI lineage: Eukaryota > Fungi > Ascomycota > Dothideomycetes > Dothideales > Saccotheciaceae > Aureobasidium > Aureobasidium sp. EXF-10727. The sequence goes on from SWBF01000010.1 coordinate 357,765, forward strand.
TGCATCAGTCTGGCGTTGGAGATACCTAGAATAAAGGGCGTGGAAGGATTTGTGACGAGACATATACAGAGAAAATGGCACTGCAGATTAATATCCAGCAAGATGCTGGTTGTATTAATACGTCATTCGACAAGTGTTCTCTCGATAGATCATAGAGGGCCGTGTGAGACGTATGAAGTTGCCGGCAAAGGTATTGTCGTCGCTGGTCGTGTGTTCGAGAGGGCCTCGGCATCAAGATGTTGTGGAGAAGAAGCGCGACTTGGTTGCTCTCCGCCAGTGAAGGACGGAGCAATCAATCTGCGCGCATCTGCAGCCAATCAGTCCATCAACCCAATCACCATGGCCGACACTGAAGATCGCGACACCAAGGCAGAGGCTCCTCAAGCCACGCCGGCAGACCAGACTGCACCTCCCACGGGCGACGACATGGAAGCATCCCTCGACGCCGAAATGTCGCAACCAGCCGACACCAGTAGCCACACCATGGACAACAGCAGCGCGACCGCCAACATGAACATGGACGGCGCCAGCGACGAACCCCCAGCCGCGCCTCAGATCGAGACAAGGATGCCGGCGAAGAAGGACGTCGCACTGCGGGACTTCTTGGGCAAGATGGATGAATATGCGCCAATCGTGAGTCTGCACCCAACTCGCGTCGCAACACGCTGCCATTGTCATCACTTTCACTGACACTGCGCTTCGTCAGATCCCAGACGCCGTCACAAACTACTACCTCACCCTCGCCGGTCTGCCCCCACCGCCAGCAACTCCACCCCACTTGGCTCGCCTCCTCGCGCTCGCTGCTCAAAAGTTCATTGCCGACATTGCCGCAGACGCATACCAGTACTCGCGCATTCGATCTACCAACACCACATCCAACAACCCCTTGACTGGACTCGGTGGTGCGGCAGGCTTTGGCATGATGCCTACAGAGGAAGGCGGTGCCAAGGGCAAGGGCAAAGACGCCGGAAAAGGTGCTCAGCTGGGAGGTCCCCGTCCGGGCTACGGCGGCGGTGGTGTGGGTTCGTCAGGCGGCAGGACTGTGCTGACCATGGAAGATCTGGGCATGGCTGTCGGAGAGTACGGCGTCAACGTCAAGAGAGGCGAATTTTACAGGTAATCTTCTTACAAACCACGAGACATATGGGCAGGCGTTCCTCTGGCTGGGATATTATTGGCGGCAGACTTGCACGCATTCTTATGAAAAGACGAAAAGGTCATCCATCTATGGGGTACGGCGTTTAGGAACGGGCTGGGACATGCATCACTCGATAGATGAGATTGTACCATAGGCACAAAGGATCATAGCCAAAAGCGATCCAAAATTGACAAGACTTCAGAACATTCATTCACAGACATGAAGAATGAGTAACACAATTAAGGTCGTCAAAATGCGCCTCCCCGACTTTGATATTTTGTACATGAAAACCCAAGAAACGCCAGTATCTGAACAAAACGAAGCACCTTTGTCGATAGTATGCGTTTACTTGTTCTTGGAGTGCTTGTACGTGAAACGCTTTCTCGTCCTGCAGCACGTCAGCATCAGTCCTGAGCACTCATTGTCTCCGGAAGGGTGCTACGCACGCTGAAAACTCTCCAAGCTTGTGGCCGACCATATCCTCGGTGATTCTGACATCGTTGTAGATCTTGCCATTGTGGACCTGGAAAATCAAGCCGACAAAGTTAGGCAGGATGGTTGCACCGCGTGCTTGGGTCTTGATCGGAGGGGCACGCTCGCCGGCCTTTGGGCGCACGATGGGCAGTCTGTATATCTCGTCGTCAGAGCTGGGTCCAGAGAAGCTGTGCGCGAGTCCATGTGTCCAGGAAGTTTGCGACAGAGGGTAGGCAAAAGTTGATTCGGGAGATGCTTACGGGACAATGTGTGGGCCTGGGAGAGTAATTAGTCATTGTGTGTACAGTGGATGGACGCACACTCACCCTTCCACACAGAGCGAGCGCCCTGCAGTATCGTTGTCGGCCTCATGATGTGCTGGGTATAATCTAGGCTCGGAGGTGTCTGCGGTCTTCAATACGCATCTCTCTCGTCCGCCAATCCCCGAAGCACAGACCACATCTCGTCTCATACGCGCTGCACGTCGACCATCTTTGTGCAGGCAGCAGTTTGTGTTTGCCTTCGAGTGTTGGCGAAAGGTCGAGAAGGAGGCCTGACAAGGAGACTGGAGGGTGTTGTGTGTTGTGCCATCTTTCGAAAGGCCAAAATCTTTACAACTTCTTCTCTTCCACCTTTCACCTTTACACATCCGAGAGGCCAACGTCAAGATGCCTGCTAATTCTGGTATTTTGTTATCGAAAATATTGAATGAAAGTGACTGACAGGTTGACAGCTGCGGACACTATCCGTATCATGGTCTCGACTGACAACCATGTCGGATATGGAGAACGCGATCCAACTCGCGGCGACGATTCCTGGACCACTTTCGACGAGATCATGACAATAGCACGAGAACGAGACGTCGATATGGTGCTACTGGCTGGCGACTTATTCCACGACAACAAACCATCTCGCAAGGCCATGTATCATGTCATGTCGTCTCTTCGCAAGAACTGTTTCGGCGAGAAACCATGTGAGCTCGAGATGCTCAGCGATGCTTCGGAAGCCTTCCAGGGTGCCTTCAATCATGTCAACTACGAAGATCCCGACATCAACGTTGCAATTCCGGTCTTCTCAATTCATGGAAACCACGATGATCCTACTGGAGACGGTCACCTGGCGTCTTTGGATCTGCTGCAGATGGCCGGCATGGTCAACTACTACGGCCGCACTCCCGAATCCGACAACATTGTCATCAAACCTGTGCTTCTACAAAAAGGTCGAACCAAGCTCGCGCTGTACGGCATGAGCAATGTTCGTGATGAGCGCATGTTTCGGACCTTCAGAGACCAAAAAGTCAAGTTCTACCAACCCGGCACACAGACAGGAGATTGGTTTAATCTCATGAGCGTCCACCAAAACCACCACGCGTACACCGAGACCGGCTATCTTCCCGAGAACTTCCTCCCTTCTTTTATGGATCTGGTCATCTGGGGACACGAGCACGAATGTCTGATCAATCCTCGATACAATCCTGAACAGACCTTCCATGTCATGCAGCCTGGTTCATCGGTCGCCACATCTCTCATGCCAGGCGAAGCTGTACCAAAGCACGTCGCCATCCTCAGCATCACTGGCAAAGAGTTCAAGTCTGAGCCGATCCGCCTGAAGACTGTCCGACCTTTCGTGATGAGGGAGATCAGTCTTCAAGATGACGCACATATGAGGAAGATTGCCAAGAAGGACGACAATCGCGCAGAAATTACTCGCTATCTTACAACAGTTGTTGAAGATATGATCAGAGAAGCTCGCCAGACCTGGCGCGAGGCTCAGGAAGGAGACATTGACGAACACCAGAAGCCTGAGTTGCCCTTGATTCGGCTTCGCGTTGAGTACTCCGCTCCTGAAGGAGGTCGCTTTGACTGCGAGAACCCCCAACGCTTCTCCAACCGCTTTTTAGAGAAAGTGGCAAACGTCAACGACGTAGTCCAATTCCATCGCAAGAAGACTGGCACTAGCAGGAAGAAAGAGCAGCCCGACATGCCCGAAGAAGCCGTCCTGCAACAGCTTACTCTCGACACTGTCAAGGTGGAGAAGCTTGTCAAGGAGTTCCTCACAGCTCAGTCGCTCACAATCCTTCCTCAGAATGCATTTGGTGATGCTGTCAGTCAGTTTGTCAATAAAGACGACAAGCACGCTATGGAAGCTTTCGTAAACGACAGTCTTGCAAGTCAGTTGAAGCATCTTCTGGGTGACGCAAGTGTAGAAGATGAAGACATGGCTGAGGCTATGGAGGGAGTCAAGACGAAACTGGAAGAGTCCTGGGCACAGGGCACCCTGAAGCGCACTGTCAGAAAGGACAAGCTGAAACCCAAGCCAGCCAACTGGGACTCGGATTTGGATGGAGAATGGGCAGCGCAACCGGGTGCGCTTGTCCGTTCCGACGATGAAGCAGTGGACGACGAGGAGGCAGCTCAGCCGAAAGCGAAAGCTACCCGCGGCAGAGGAGGCAAGGCTACTGGAACCACACGCAAGACCGCCGCGGCCACCAAAAAAGCAGCACCTGCCAAGAAGACAGCAGCACGCACAAGAAAAGCACCGATTGAAGAGGAGTCAGAGGATGAAGAGGACGATGTCATCATGCTTGATGATGATGATGATGAGGAGGTCGAACTGCCTGATGTGAACGATGACGAAGATGACGATGATGACTTGTTCGTCAAACAAGCACCCAAGAAGAGAGCACCAGCAAAGGCTGCGGCCAAGTCAACTTCGAAGCGTGCTGCGTCACCTCCAAAGCGCAAGGCACCTGCTCGAAGCACGGCAGCAAAGGCCAAACAGACAACCCTGAACTTCTCCCAGACCCCTGCGCCATCGCAAACACGTAGCACTGCAGCTCGCGGCGGACGCAAAACCGCGGGACCTGTAAGTTTTGTCCATGCGATGGAGCGTCATGATCGGACTGCTGACGAGATTACAGAGTGAAGATGAGATCTCTGACGACGACGATGCTTTCGAACCCCCTCCCACAGCACCTCGTTCTGCAGCACGTCGCAAGTTCTAAGATCTTCAAGCCCGTCTTTCCGGGAGCTGGAAGGCTTCGACACTTGCTGAAAGAAAGCTTTGATGGAGAACACTTATGCATTTTTATAGTAGCATCAGCTGGGGATTGCAGGTCCTGACATGACAAAAGCATAGCGTAATGGAGTTTGGGCGTATGGCTGGGATAATGATTTGCTCTGACACACACTTTTAGCTCTTTTCCAAGCATCGAAGGAAAGCGACAGGACCTCGAGATTCCCCAGATCCGGTTCTGTGGTTCTGGGAAGGGGTCATCGATGTTGCTGTCATGATAACCGGGGTAGGTATACAGAGAAGGAGCTATCAACCCAATTCGGGAAATGCACATTCTCTTCACGTCAAATCTTCATCTCAACTGGCAGCTGTAGTGCCGGAAAGGGCGTTCAGCGTCCTGCCCTCTTACCGCATGTTCTCCTGACTCTTGCTTCTCCATCTCACACGACACACTCTTCCATCAGCACCCTTCTTCCATCGCACTCACACTCATTTGGTCTCACGACACTACCATTCCACCACCGCTCTTCTTGGATCACACGCTTCAACTGCTGCTAAGCAATAATACACCTTCGAACCCAGATCGATACCAGCCCACCTCTGGTACGCCCTTCATCACGTCCATGCCCCATCCTGCATTACATCAAGGCTGACACCTTTTCGACAAATAGCTCGCGAGCATCGTCCTTCTTCCCAGCCATATCTCCACCGTCTCGTTTACCATCAAGTATTGTTTGATGCCGATGGCCCACAACATCGCCCGCAAGGCATACTCAGCAGAACAACTCCTGGCTCTGCGCCACTCAGCATCGGATGAGACGGCCATCAAGATCGAAGCCAAGGCCCGGGATGGAGCCATCAAAGGTGTGTTGAGTCTCCGTTTCCCAGCTCCGACTCTTGGCTTTGTTGTTGCTCCCCATCAACCATCATCACCCTTTTCGCTTGGTCACCCTCAACATTCATTGCTCTCACCATCCATTCATTCATGCATTCATACAACCAACTTTAGTCATTCATTATCATGCATTCTTTTTCCACGCCACCAAAGACAAGCCTATCATTCAATCCTTCATTTTCCCATCACGAGAGATTTGCGAGTCGTTTGGTGGCCGACACTCCATCACCCTGTCGACAGAATCGCTTTGCAGAACCAGATTGGCTGACAGACGATCTTGCAGACCATGTTGTCCGCAACGCACGCTCCTTTGCCGCGCGCTCATCGCGTTCGCTCGCCGCGTCTGACACTCTGCACCCTCCCCCCACGGAGACACGACAATTCAGCGCACCCGTGCTGAGCGAGATCGATCCAAACAACCAGAACTTGCGCCCTGGACTGGCTGCCAACAGTTACCGCCCCTCTCCGACCCCATCACTGAAGAAGCGCAAGGCCGAGCAAATTCTTAAGGACCATGGCTCTCCACCTGGACTTCGCGTCACCGCCGGAGGTCGCATCGTTCCCAGTGATCAGTCTCCGCTGTGCAGCCCTCGCTACGGCTACAGTGCCATCAAGAAGAACGGCATGCTCATCAAGTTCGGTCCCAACTTTCCAGCTCCTCCTGGTGGCATTCCCATGCAGAGGATGGGCCTGCCCAACGGCTTCGTAGCCCAGGATCCTGACGGCAGACTCTGTCAGATGGTCGATGGCAAGTTCTTGCCCGTTGACGATGTCGACGGCATTCCTCAACTCTACATCGCAGCTCCCAACTTGACTGGCAGCACTGGATTCCCTGCAGGCGAAAAGGATGACGTTACTGGCAACACCCCGTTCAACAACCCGACCAGACAGCAACAGTCCAGCCAGAGCTTCGACAATGCCCCTCCAACTGGCCCAGCAGTCAAGCAGACTACCATGAAGCCGCCAGTCATCAGCAGTACCGTGCAGATCCAAGCTCTGGAGAAGCAGTACACCAAGCTGGAGCAGGAGTCGAAGGACCTTGACAAGGTCGAAGTCTTGCAACGCAGTTCGATGAGTTCCAAGGCATACGCTCAGCTCGTCCAAAACCGTCGCGATCTCGTCGGCCGTATGAACGCGATCCGTGTCAGCATCAAGTCTCTGCGTGAAGCAAAGTCTTCTGCGGACAACTCGCCTCAAGTTGCTGCTCAGCCGACGCAGTCGCAGTTCGGTATGCCACCTTACGGACCAGCAGCTATGATGGGACCAGCAGGACCCATTCCCGATTGGGCCTTCGACGGTATCGGTCCCGAGGCTCACCACATGCCTCCCTTCCATGGTGCTCCTGTGCCTCACGGAATGGGATACTATGGCCCACCACCTCCCGGTTATCCTGGTGCCATGCCTCCGTACCCAGGCATGTTCGGTACAATGCCGCCGATGTTCAATATGATGGGAATGCCTCCTGTCGATGCCTTCGGCAACTTCATCCCGGGCAACATGGACTCTCAGGCCTTCTCCAGCGGCAGCCCACCTGCTCCACACGCCAACACAGTGCACGAGACGGGACCAAGCAACAGCAGAGCAGCCGAGAAGACTACCACGTCACAGCAGGAGTCTCCACGCAGAACGCATGCCTTGCAGATCAAGAATCCAGAGAACAAGTCAGAGTCGAGCCAGAAGTCGGCACTCAATCCCATGAGTCCCAGCTACCAGCCTGCCGGCAAATCCACACCTGCATCCAAGATCGTCTCAACTCGTGCCGCATCTCCATCGCCTGCTCTCGCTGAGGCTGTGAGGCAGCACAATGCTTGGGTGACCGAGTCGGCCAACGCCTCCGCCACCAACCTCAACTCTGCAGGTTCTCAGCGCAAGCTTCATTACGAATCATCCTCGTCGAGCTATGCCACTGCCGACTTCTTTCCCAACAACCCTCGCGATCACTCTATGAGGAAGGATGCTTACCCTGTGGCACTCGACCGTAACGCAAGCCGCAACAAGTTGGCAGAACGCCCTTCGGTGTCAAGTGAGCAGCCCGTCACTCCAGACAAGGAGAACCAGGACCCAGGATGGACCTTCGCCCCTGTTGCCAGTGTCACGACACCACCAGTCATGCGTGATCAGGCTGTCGGCCAGCCTGGTACTCCGGAGACCGGCAGCATGGATCCTGTGCAGAACCGCTCCGAGATGAACGTGAGTCCAAAGAACCGTCGTTCGGACTATCCTTTGAGCTACAAATCTGTCAGCGAGATTACCACGCTGGGATCAGGTCTTCCTTCTCCTGCCATCGGCTCCTCTCACGGCTTGCATCTGCAGCAAACCAAGCCTGCTCCTTGCTCGAAGGAACCTCTCGGTCCTGAGGAGACCACCTACATGGACGGCTTCATGGCTGGCAAGGCTCGCTTGCCTGTCGGTCTTGAGAAGAGTGGCTTGTGGCTCGACGGCTATTGTGCTGGTTTGCTCAAGTCAGCTCAGCCAACTGCCGCCCCGGTTGCTCCCAAGGCCCCGGCTCCAACTCACGCTGGCCCAGTCATCGTCAAGCCTTATCTGCCATCAGGACAGAAGGACTCTGTGTCGCAACGCGGTGTGCCTGCCATCAATGCCAACGCCACAACGATGAACACTCTGAAGGATGTCGTCTTCTCGACTCAGAATGAGAACGCCGTTCTCACTCCGGATCTCAGTGGGCCTTGCGTCAGCGACATGGCCGCCTTGCACCTCGGAAGCTGGGCAAAGACTCATCAAGGACCCGCAACTGCCGAATCTGATGCTGTCCTTACCTCTGTTCGCAACGGCGAGACAGTGTTGCCTGAGCGCACCTCTTCTGCTATGCAGCGTCATGCCTCAACATCGACTGAGCACAACCGAACCGTCATGCCAACGGACCAGACAAGCAGCGTCATGATGGAGCGTGAGAGAGCGTACATGCCTCAAGACCGCCGTGCCACGTCTGCACAGATGCAATCAACCGGTGGTTCTCCAACAGCCTACTTTCAGCGGGTCTACCCAGCTCATCGGGTCATGAGCTCGCAGCTCGAGTGGAAGTCGGGCTCTTCTATCGCGCAGGTTGCTGGACTGGCCACTGGCTACTTTGCACAGTACGATGGTACGAGAACAGGTGTCAACCCTATTGGAGACAGACAGCCGCTGACTCAGATGTCTGGCAACACAGGCATGACGACCCACGACACCATGTCAGGAGCATTGCCCGAGAAGCAGCCCGGCATGTCGGCAAGATTCACCGAGGGGGCCATGCCCGTCGACGTCAAGACAGGTAGCCCATCATCGTCGCCCGGCAAGAGATCACCCACCAAGGGCTCTCCAGCCAAGGTCAAGTTTGCACAGATTGCTGGCAGGGCTGGAATCAAAGTGCGCAGCGAGAGCAGAGACGAGCAGGAAAGCGAGCCCAGCAGCCCTCAGGAGAAGCGTCGCTGGAGAGATGTTTGGACAAAGAGGTTCACCGAGACCGGCGTCCGTGAAGGTGAACAGAAGCAAGGTGGCCGTCCTTGATGCGGCGAAGGAAACTTCTTGGACATACTTGACTGATTGGTACATTATACCTTGGCATCGGCGTTGCTTGCTATGATGGCGAGTTTACAGTGAGCATGTTACATGGCATGAGATTGGTTGATGGACTTCGGAGCCCGATTGGCATGAGCAGAGTTAACATGAGGCATGTTTTTTGACTGAGTTTGATAACTGACAGCATATTCAAAAGAAGCAGAGGATACAGCGGGACTGTGGGAGGATAAGCAGAGTATAATTGCTTTAGATATGTTCAGACGAATGCATGACTTCTTTTCCTTGCAGTCTCTCTTGGAATATTCTTGCAGCTTGACATGTTGATGTCGATGTGGAAGTGAAAGTGAGAAGTGAGTTGTACGAGCATCATCATGGTTGTTGGACCGTGCACGGCGGAGAGCTGTTTGGAACGTCCGGCCGGCGACAGCTGCGACCATCAATCATCATCATCCAGGCAATCAACGCCATCATCTTTTGAATCAACTCTTGCGTCTTCTCTCCATCTCATACTTTACCGATCATTCGATCCTCATCAGACCAGTCAACTCTCAACCACATAACAGCCATCATGGTGCGTCACGAACCCAGCGCCCCCGTCGACGAAACAGACAGACAGCTAACACCTCACTCACACACCAGTCCCTCCGCATCGTCCCTCACAAAGGCCACGCCCAACAAACCGCCCTCGCACCCTCTGCCCCCTCTGCCCCCGGCGTCCACGACACTCTGCGCTCGAACCAATCCCTCAACACACCCCACAACGCCTCGCCGGCCTTTAGCGCCGTCGCCTCGTCACACCCACTCGAGGCACGCCTGAACAACTGGCGCACCACCCAAGACACACTCAAGATGAACATGCTGCGCCGCGAGTTTGGGCTCGCCGAGCCCGTGCGCCGCGGCATGGAAGTCCGCATTTGTCGGGAGGGCGAGTGGAGGCCTGCTGTCCTTGGCCACAAGGGTGAGGGTGTGCACGAGGAGATTTTGAGTGGAAGGGACAACAGTGTTGAGTGGGAGGATGTGTTTAATGGTGAGTTTGACGACAGTGGAGGAAAGGGAAGGAAGGGGAAGAGTAAAGCTAATTGTGGTGTTTGCAGGTAATGAGACGCAGAATGCGCCTGACTTCCATTCCGAGATGGAGAACAGACTCAAGATGAACTGGTAGAGGGTTGTCTGGTTCTACATTGCTCACACACGAAGTATATTGCGAGAGAGACGGGTATCGATGCTTGGGGATAAGAAGCCAGAACGACCTGGAGAAGATGGGAGGAGAGGAATGACATCGTTCAGCTGTGTCCCGTCACACTGTACACAACACGTTTGCCATGAGCCCCTCATCACCATACTGCGAGCTCGAGAGGCGGGACTTGCATCAAGACACAGGAGGAGCAGAGCATCAACACGATCCTACCCTTCAACCAGCATCAGTAATGAAAAACAACGAAACACATATTCACTAGACCATACATGTTCACCGCGAGCTAACCTTTCGTCGAGCAACTCTGTTGAATGTGCCTTTGACCACGTCTGTACACTTTAGACCCACGTTTCGAAGACCTTTGTGTCACAGCACCAGAGAACACAATCATCATATCGTCAACACAAATTTCATGTTCCCAATCTCATCTATGTACAATCCTGCAAACCAAAGTATGGACAAAAAAGAACATGACAAGATTCACACACAAACACAAGAAAAACATGAGATATAGACAACGAGAAAAAAAAAGAAGAAAAAGCTCCGTAACCAGAAAAGGAAGCAAAAAATCGGGGAGGATGCGATATATAGTCTAAAAAAAAGGTAGAGAGAAAGAAAAACAAGAAACGAAATGCCCCAAACCCCCCCGTTTCCCTTTTCGCTCTTGCAGACTCCATATATCAGAATTGTGGTCCCTTTTTAGACCGTGTGATGGAGAAACGCCAAATGTACATGACAAGAAGAAGAGAAAGAGAAGATTACAAAAAAAGAAGCGGGGCCTATGGGAAGGCGAAGAAAGGAGAAGGGTGAGGAGTGTGGCGAGGGGGTATCAAAGAGAATGAGAATGGGAAAGGAAGAAGAGAAAAGAGAAGCATCACTGAATGATGCATCGGCAGCCGGCTGTTGGCTCGTCGCCATCGCCGCGCGAGCGAGGTCTGGCACCGCCACCGCCGCTGTTTTTGCCCTTTGCTGACTTTGCATTCTCCTCGTCGTCGATGACTTCTTGGGGTTTGACGCTCATGTGTACGACGTTTGGCGCCGAGTCGCTGAATCGACATTCTATTTTTGGTTAGTGCTGGAATATAGACAAATTGGTTAGAATTGGGTCGGGAGATACCTTTGAGCGGTAGTTTGTCGTCGAGGAAACGACCAAAGTGGATCAATCGAATTGCTGCAGGAGACGAAGGTCTTGGTTCCCATTCTTAAAGCACGATAGTGTTAGTAACAGGTTCACGACCAGGACAATAGTCGGAAGATATACCTTCTCTCCAGTCCCGCCAGATCAACTCCTTCAAAGTATAGACGCTGATGACGAAAGGATCGAATTGACCAGTCTCGTTCTCGGCCACGACATTGCGCTTTGCCAGATACTTCTGGTCTATGCGATAGGGATGGCGTGTGCCAGTGCTGCTCAACAGCAGATTTATGGTGATGACAGGACCGCTGGGAGTGCCAAAGGCAGGAGTGTTGGGCATCGGGGTGGGCAAGTCGGTAGAGGGGCCTATGGGCTCGGTCGTCTCGCGGCGAACAAAGGCAGGAGAGGGCATCTCGAGTGGTGTTGGCGGCAGGGGATCGGTGCCTTCATCGACAAATCGTGGCTGGTCTGTGATCTGAGGGCCTTCGGCTTGGTGTGCGGCGAAGAAGGAGGGTTGTTGCGACTCGGTTGACGATTGTGCATGGTTGGGTGGACCAAGAACGGCCGACGTCGCCGTCGCCGTCGCCGTCGCATGTGTGTCTGTGTGAGGGTCCATGTTTGTCTCTCTTGAAAGACTCTATTCGGAAGCGTATGTACAGAATTGATGGGTGTGGACGAGGGCGTGGACTCGACGGATCGACGGTTGAGTTGGGCCAAAGCAGGATTCGACCGAGACAAGGCGGCCTTGGAAGGTGACGGACAAGTCAGACAGCAGAAAACGAGTGTGATTTACTCCTTTGCACTGCAGGCCTGACGGAACAATATGAGGCGGTGGTGATGGGTGTGCGACGATTGCGACGACGACGACAACGACAACGACGCACATGACGGCCGCCGTACCAACCCCAGACTCCACCCAAGCCGCCCCTCCCGAGTCCCGAGTGCTCCTTCTACCCAAAACTCTATTCCGCTCTCTGCTGGCTTTTCCAGACTACGAGTACTGCTCTTGTGCTCATGGAAGATCGCACAAGCCATTTTTCAAGTTCAATTACACAGTTATATACAATCCACATCTCCTTCTCTGCTCCGACCAAAAGTGGCCCTCCGTGTGCTGGGCTCCACTTTTTATGCTATCCATCGTCTTGAGCCTCCAGGACGTCTACTCCGACCACTCCACATAATGGCTGGCCTGCTCCACTCGCACTCCAGACATCTCCTGCTTCACCCCCAGCATGCTTACCTTGCCCATACTACCATCTGTCTCGCCTTCGATCTTCCAACCAGACAAGAGCTCCTTCAGCTTTCCAACAACCTCTTCCCTGTCTTCGATCAACAGAGCAACTGCATCATATCCTCCTGCTCCGGGCACAACTCCGCCGACCACGCCCTCGACCTCGCTGCATGCGTCCAGTAGTTTCGTCTGTGCCGGTGGCTCGATTGGTACTCCACTCTGCTTGCTCATCTCGCGGATGCCTTGTCTGATCGCCTGAATGCGCTGCCTGAGTTCCGAATAGTCTTTTGATCCACTCTCAGCCAATTTGACCAGCTCTTGTGACAACCCCTCGTTGACATCTTGCAGACCCTCCCACACTTTCTCCGCCTCTGCTCCAGTGTCTTTTTTCCACGCAAGCACCTGCTTGACCATGCCAGGTGTTTGGCTGCCGCAACTGACATCGCACATGACCAATCTGATGCCCTGGGGTACCTTGACCCGGTCCTTGACAATCTCGGTATCCCATTGGCCATTGGTACTGTCTTCGTTGACAATATCTACCAACTGCTTACCAAACTCCGGTGTACCTGGTTCTCCGTGTGCTGACAGAATTGATGGCGAGAATCTTCGGTAGAGACAGCTGCCATAGACTGCAGAAGCCACATCGAACCCGGAGCCAACTTTGCCCTGAGCTGCACAATGAGCTGCTTGTGCCAAGTTGTGTAGTTTGCGCTTGCCAGCTTCAGTGGTCAGGTCAAAAACATCCTGAGGTAGGTAGTAGCTGAGCACGGCAGCAGTGAATGCGGTGACCAGAGCAGCCGAAGATCCCAGTCCAGTCTTGTTGGCTTCCGATAGAGGGACACCGAAATCATGGAATCTTGCACCGGTCAACGAGGCCGAGGAGGTCGAGTAGTAATCGTTGTCTGCCAGGATGGTGATTGATGAAGGAGAAATGTTGGAAGATCCAACACTGGAGATGTAGCTCAGGGCATAAGCCAGAGCTGTTTCCACAAATGGATTGCGGTTCAGCTTCAAGTCAGCGTTCCTAGCGATCCACGTGTTAGTGGTTTCGTGCTAGAACTTCAACGAGCTTTCTTGTCCATGGACTGCGATCGGGAGTTCCCAACGAGGTTCCAACTGAAGATAGTGCACATGAAGCGAAGCAATCTGTATGTTGTCTTCGATCTCGGAGAGACACTCTTCCGGTGCACCCTATCTCTCAGTCATTCTCGCAGAGCTCGGCAAGTCGGTACAGACACTTTCCGTGCGACGGTCTCTTGCTCGTGCAGCTTCTCCTATCTTGCACTATAAAATGAATAATGAGCTTTACCACTTACACTCTCAACTGGGTCACTTTGACGCCCCCGTCTTGATCGGCCAAGCGGTAACCATATTCCCAGACAGCATGCTGGAATTGGGGTGAATTGACTGTGATCTCAGAGAAGGTGACCCCCGAGCTTGACGCAACGGGCTTTACACAGACATGGATACGGGCATCCAGGCCGAAGACGAGGCCATTGTACTTTCGGTCGAGCACGAGATAACCACCGGCCAGCAAGACCTTGCCAGGCGCAGACACAGCGACAGCACTTGGACTCATGGTCGTTTCGAACGATGCAGGGTGAATCTTTAGGAGAAGCGATGCGGATCGTCTGGGGGACGGAAAGCTGAGCAGCAACAGCAGAAGTGGCTAGACGACAGACCAAGGCAGCGTGCAACTAGAGCAAGCGACCCCTCCTCTTCCGCTCAATTCTAAAACCCTTGTCCCTCCTGAACGCCGCACAACAGCAGAAGACGCGGTACTGCAATCTTACTTCTGCTGCGAAAAGTCCACGGCGCGATTGAATAAGGCCGGGGCAGTACACCGGTCAGCAGACCAGAATGAAGAGGGAATTGACGATGAAGAGCCGGCGGGTGGTGGTCGTTGTGGAAGCTTCTCGTCGAGTAGAGAATCGAGCAATCGGGGTCTGCAGTGCGCAGTCGGTTCCGAGAGTTTCCTTTGACCGTTGGACGGAAGCTGCGGGAGAATGTGCTAGCGGCCGGTTTGACGGCGTGGCCATGTAGGGCGAGCTATCAGACAGGGCTGAGCGTAAAATACAGATACTAGCAATAAATAGAGCAGATTCGACATCCAAAATTGCCAGATCAAGCAAAAGTACAGACGTCGCACTGCTGCATAGCGACGTCCAAAGTTCGTCCGAGTCTCCGACCCAAGTTCGTGATCGAAGTCCGATAGACGCGACAAGCTCCCACAATCCATCCGTTATCGTCATCCATAATTCGGTTGCCTGAACATTTTCGCCAGGCAAAACCAGTCATACTCTCAATCAGCTTCTCATTCTCTCGCTTTATCAGATCTTCTTTCGCGCTTCGGTTTTGGTGCGATTGTAATTCTGTCTTTCCGTTTCTCGCGTGACATTTGTCGACTATCACACCACCAAGGTATCTTGTACCTTTCCGCACCGCATTTTCGCGTGTTCTCTGCCGATCAAGCAATCGTCAGATGAACGTACAATAATTCTTTTTGAGAATTATCTGGTATGTCTTTGCAGTTCTGCATCTTCTACTATCTGTTCTGTTTTCAGTTTAAATTGGCTGAAGCATGGTTCAATGGCGAGTTTCTAATCATCATTCCAGTCTCATATCTCCAACTTGAGGGATCTCAATCATCGTCTCGATGGTGTTCGTTAAGCCCACTGTCGGAATCTCTCGTCTTGCTGGTACAGCATTCAAATCTTTTACCCACGGATACGCCCAGACTGTCGTCGCCGCTTCTCAGTCTTCCTACGCCTCGCAGAACACTGGTGTAACACCACTTGCAAGCAATTGGATCCATCGCATTGGTGGCAATACTAGCACATCTCAAGTCCAACATGTGCCGACACACGCAAGCACTCAGGCAGCCCGTCAGGACAACATTCACAACGATGGTCTAGCCCAATACTACGAGGCATGGCACAAGCACCACAAGAATGGCGACCTTCGCGAATGGCAACAGTTCCAGTTCCAGAAGTTGATCGGATACTCGGGCGCAGGAGCTGTTGAGAGCAAGGAGGCGGATGATGTGCAGGAAAGCAGTGCAATTGAAGAGGTGGATGAAAGTCTGGAAGATGCGCCACAACGAGGAAACCTGAAGCGCGCATACACGACCAGCGCTGTCGACAACTTTGGCAAGGCTATCGATAACCAGGAAGCTGCTGCTATCGCATTTGCACAAGTCAATGAGGCCATCGCCGAGGAGATCAGCAAGACCAAGCAAGAGGTTGAGGCTTCTGTTGGCACGGCGATTGAGGAAGATGCTGTTTCAGAGAAGACCATCACAGCTGCCCAGGACATTCCGAAGGAACTGTCCAGTCCTGTACTCGACCACACTACCGCCACTCCCATCTCAGAGCTCGATGCGTACACACAGGAACTGGAGTCAATGCTTCGCGACAAGCAATATTCACGCATTCCTAGTGTCTTCGAGTCGATGCTATACGCTGGCATCAGACAACCTCCACCCTCAGCTTACCGTGCTCTGATGACTTCTGCCATCGAGCTTACCACTGGCAAGCATCAGAAGGTTCCCAAAGCTTTGGAAGTCTACTCCGACATGCTCCGCCGCAGAGTAGTTCCGGATGCGGAAACTTATGCTGCTCTTATTAATGTTTTGGCAACCAGAGCCCTGGAAGCTTCAGCTACCAAGAAAGTTCTTGAAGAGAAGCGCGTACGCTATGGTGGCATGGAGGCCGAGGACAGCTTCCTCTTCCACTCGGATGCACTGGAATATGCCATCTTTGCAGAAGATGAGTCTTTGAGCATCGCCTTGACCACATTCAACTCTGCTTCGACGAAGGTCGACCTTTCGACCACATCCTACAGTCTTCTCATTCACGCATGTGCCAAGCAAGGACGCGTTTCTGACATGACGCGCTTGTTTGAACATATGTCTGGCAAAGACGTCGTACCAAATGCGAACATCTTCCCAGCCATGATCAATGCATTCGCGCTTGCAGGAGACTTGCGCAACGCTGTGGACTGCTATGAAAACTACAAGAAGCTGGCCATCGAGAACGACGCCGGCATGAACCACATGTCAAGAATGGACGAAGCTGTTTACTCTTCTCTAGTCAAGGCGTATGCTGCTTGTCAGCACCTGACCGGTGGTCAAAAGTTCCTGCGCGAAATCGAGTCTCAGGAGCAGAATGCTTTCAAGCGCCAGGCCATCAGAGACACTGTTTTCGTCGAGTCTTTCCTTCCTCTTTCGATTCAGGCTGGTGATTTCAAGGGAGCTTCCGCCATTCTCTCCAGCATATCGAGTGCTGCTTCCGTTCATGCTCTCAACTCAATCATCATGGCCGCTGCCGACGTCAACAACTCAGTCGAGGGTACCAAGGCGTTCAACGCTCTTGCTGCAATCGGTGCTGATCTGGCCCCCTCTTCCATGGCGATGCTTGCAATGCACGTCCGCAATGCGAACCTCGACGCAGCTGAGCCCTACTGGCGTGTGCTTGAGAACTCCATGGCTATTCCTGCCTTCATTGAGCCAGCCACTATGCGTGCTCTTGCTCTCATCAGTGTCGGTTTTGCTACTCGTGGTATCGCGCAGACTCGTCACATGTTGAGCCGCATAAGAGATGCTCAAAATTCAGCATCTGCTAACGGCGAAATTGCTGAGAAGATCGAAGATGTTATTGAGGTTCTTGGCAATTTCGCTCTGAAGAAGAGCAACAACATGCTCGAGATTGGTGCCAGCACCGAACTGTTGCGTATGATGGTAGACAACGGTGCTCTCGTCAACCCAATCGCCGAACATCTTGTAGCTTCCTTCGGTCCTCGGGAAATTTCGCAGCTCAACGCTGGTGACATTGGTCTTCTGACCAAGATCCAGTCACGCATGATCCTGGACGAGTCCGCCCCTGAAATTGCTGGCGACTCTAGATTCGCTTGCCTCCTTGAGAACATTGTCGCTCGCGCTGTCCTTCCTGACGTGTCCACTGAGAATCTGATTGAAAAGACCCTGATCAATCTGGACCGCAGTGATCTCAGCCGCCTCTGGAACAACTACCGCTATCCCGTCCTCCCTTCGCCTGTCTATCCGCCTGCTGTCAACTTCAACGCTTTTCCTCAAGCGCCTCTAGGACCTGTCTCTTCTGTCTTCGACGACGCTTTCGACCCTTACGCGAGCAGGACCGACAACAAGGCCTCGGTTGCCATCACCGATCTACTCGAAAAGCCTCATGAAAAGTCCGCAACCAACTTGAACGAGGCCCTGGCCAAGTTCCGCAATATCCGTCGTGCTGGTCGCGTCCCAAGATTCTTTGCTTACTCAAAGCTGATCACGGCTGCTGCCAAGGAAAATCAATTCAACCTCTGCCGCGACATTTTAGAAATGGCCAAGCAGGATGTGCCTTTCCTGTCTCAGTACCGCGTGGTCAGATTTGGCTGGGTCTCGATTCTCGATGCTATGCTTTCAGCTTGCCTGAGTGTCGGCCGCCGCGATCTTGCTGCTCAATACCACCAAGACTTGCTTGGTATGGGAGCTTCTCCTTCTGCCAATACCTACGGGCTGTACATCACAACGCTCAAGGAGAACACCAAGACTTTTGATGAAGCTACCGAAGCAGTCAAAATCTTCTTGCGTGCCAAAGCAGAGGGTGTTGAGCCTACTTCTTTCCTCTACAATGCGTTGATCGGCAAGCTTGGCAAGGCCCGAAGAATTGACGATTGTCTCTTCTACTTTGCCGAAATGCGCAACCTTGGTATTCGCCCTACTTCCGTCACCTATGGCACCATCGTCAATGCTCTATGCCGTGTCAGTGACGAGAAATTCGCCGAGGAGATATTTGAGGAGATGGAGGCTTGTGCCAACTACAAGCCTCGTCCTGCACCTTACCACAGCTTGATGCAGTACTTCCTGACCACCAAACGCGATCGCAGCAAGGTGCTGAGCTACTACGAGCGCATGCGTTCGAAGGGCATTCAGCCTACCATGCACACTTACAAGCTTCTGATCGACACTCACGCTACTCTCGAACCCCTGCAAATGACCGAGGCGGAGACTGTCCTTGCTGAAATGCGTGCTGCAGGCGAAAAGCCCGAGGCCGTCCACTATGCTGCGCTGATCCACGCCAAGGGTTGCGTGCAGCACGACATGGCTGGCGCTCGTGCTCTTTTCGACACTGTTGCTTCGGACTCCAAGGTCAAGCTTCAGCCCTGCGTGTACCAGGCCATGTTTGAATCTCTTGTTGCAAACCGTCAAGTCGCCGATGCCGAGCCTTTGCTCGCTCACATGGCTTCTCGCAGAGTCGAGATGACTCCTTACATTGCCAACGCATTGATCCATGGCTGGGCACTGGAGAAGGACATTGTGCGTGCTCGCCAAGCCTTCGATCGTGTGAGCTTCGCCGACCGTGAACCCAGCACCTACGAGGCCATGGTTCGCGCTCACCTTGCTGTCGAAGACCGCGAGGGTGCCCAAGCCGTCGTTGGCGAGGCTCTCAGCAGAGGTTACCCCACTGCTGTCGCCAACAAGATTGTTGAGCTCATCAGTGGTGGCAGACCATAGTCTGTCTTTCAACACTTCAAAAATCTTTCACTTCAAATTTTTTTCTTTAGCCTTTTGGAGCGAATCATCACGAAGAACACGATTACAGGGAAATGGAAGAGCGCGGGCGTTTTGTGCTCGAAGCATGGATGGGGTTTTGTGGTTAGCGATGGCTTTTGTGTTTTTTTGAGGCGCGATTGTACAAAGATATCCGGGAGCAAGGAAGGCAAGAAAAGTTGTCTGTCCCCTCTCATGCGTTTTGTTTTGTTGGGATCTTCTTTTTTTTTTTTTTTATACATCTCCTCTCTGCCGGATTGTTTGACACCATCATACTCTGAAAGAATTGGGTATGTGGTTAGATCTGGATGCTCTTCGATGAGCTAATTCAAAAGAATTTTTTATATACAAACATCTGAGTCCTAGTCTTTGCACCTGTTTATGGTACTGTAGTGCCTCTCTATACCAGGATACAACAGATCCAACAAGAAAGCTGATGTCGATGCAAAGCCCATTCGTGTTGCGGGCTATCAAGATATGGAACTCTCGCGTAGTTTAGGACATCACTCCCTTTTTCTTTGTTTCGATTTCTCTTTTTCAGAAAGCATTGTACATTTCTGTGAGCGCAGAAGAGTGCTTTGTAACACTTGGGACATTGTGATGCTCATGTCAGTATTTCGAAACTCGACGATATCTACCCCTTTGGGGGTCCTGGATATGTCCCTTGTCTGGAACAACCACTTGGAGCTCGCTCAAATCATGCACGACATGGTCTTTGCTCACATCAAGATCCTCACACCCTCGACCTATTATGCTAACCGCAAAACGACAAAAGAGACACTCACTCGGCGAGTAGGATTCGAACCCACGATCTCTGCATTTCCAAACCATCCAGTTTCTCCGACGGAGAACACTTGAACGGTGAAAAGCTTGTGTTTGCAAGACACTTTTATGCAGCGTCTTGACCACTAGACCACCGCCACTTGTTGGAAACTCTAAAAGCAAGATTGATGTTATATGATTGAGGAAATGTCTTGGAGAAGACAGTGGGAACAGGGTAGCTGCACATCACATGTCTGCACAGCACATCTCGCGTTCGTGGAAAGAACCCAATCCAGAGATCAATGCTGCTTCCCCATCACCCTTCCCCCCCCTCACTGCAACAAAAACCGCAAAAACGCCTTTGCAATCACGGCGCCTCCATGAGTTTCTCCCACCCTCTTGATGCCATCGTTATAGATCTCGTCGTTGAACACACCGGCATCGTGTCTCGCAGTCAAGATATGCGTCACCATCTCCCGATTAAACTCTGGGTGTCCTTGGACAGTGATCAGTCTACCCTTAGCATACATGCCTTGATTCTCACAGCGATCTGTATGTGCCAATGGCAGCACGCCTTCCGGATACGAGTACACCATATCCTGATGCATTTGGTGTATACTCTTTTGGCCTCCATGTCAGTGTTGTTCCAGCAAAAAGGTGAAAGGCAACAAAAAAAGGCTTACCAAACCATCAACGCCGAAAATGTCTTTGCCTTGAGAGGTGAGGGTTAGGGGTGTGACGCTGACTTCCCAGCCTTGGGTGCCGCGGGCGACTTTGGCTCCTAGAGCGCGTCCGACGATCTGGTGGCCGAAGCAGATGCCCAGGACACGGATGCGGGAGCCAGAGGCGAGGATTTGGGTTGTAAAGTCGACCAACTTTAAGATCCAAGGGTCGTTGTCAAAGGAGTTGTATTCTGTGGCAAAAGCAAAAAAAAAGGTGTCAGTGAATTAATCTCGCGTGAATTCGTGATGTGGTTTATGGTCTGTTCTGGCTTTTTGTGTCCAACCCTGATTTGCTGCATCTCTCTTTTCGAGGAGCCAAATACCAGAGGGAGAAGAGCAAAAAAGACTTACTGCTTCCTGTCATCAACACGGCGTCGACCTTGTCCAAGTCCTCGGGATACTCTTGCTTGTCCACGACATCATAACTTGTACATTCCACCTGCACTGTCTCTCCACTTTCTGTCAACTCTTGACTGGCTTGCTTCAACAATGCGGTAAAGATGTCGCCGTAGCTGCCATACTTGTTCAGTACTTTGTCTAGCGGTGTATCGCACTCGAGGATGGCTATGCGGAGGGTAGGCATCTTTTGGTTTTTTGGTTTATGTGTGCTTTTTGCTTTGATTTCTTGCAAAAGGTGGCGAATACTTGATGGTGTTTGGTGCGAGATTTGCAAATTTTTGGCTCGGGGTTTCTGTTTCTCTTTTTGAGTGTTAAAAGGAAGATAGAGGAGAAAAGTCGATACTGTATCTCGGATGGTCGTGACTTCAGGTGATACTGTAGGTCGTTGGGTAGACTTGGTCAATGCACGGTTGGAGATCCACACTCCGACGTCGCTATTACTCGTGTTAGAGATGGGCTAGTGGATGTTCCTTATCTATGGCATGAGTTCTGATCGCTACTCGGATAGAACACTCCGAGCAGTTCATGTCTGTTCTAGCTATCATGGAGCAGAGTATAGGGATTATCGTCTCGGGAGCACCTCTACGTGGTCAAGTCTATCGGATGCAGCCTCGTCGTCACTTTTTATGCAAGCAAATTGTCTTGAAAATGATCATATTGTTTCTTCTATCATCCTTTTATCCCTAAGAGACCAAGAAAGAAGATAACCGGTACCTTAAAGTGCAACCCTCAGCTACCTAACACCAAACATCTCAAAAAGCAAACTACTGTTACAAAAATCGTGGGGTATAGGCGTGAAACTTTTTTACATCTTCTTGCCAGCCTCCTCCATCATGCGGCCGTACTTCTTCAGGCGGATGGCGTTGACGGAGATGAAGCCGGTGGTGTCCTCGGGGCGGAAGTCGCCAATGACATCCATGGACGACTCGTCCATGTCGTAGAGCTTCTCGGTGTCGGACCAGCGGCCGAGGACGCTGAAGGAGCCCTTGTAGACGCGGCAGCGGACGGCACCGTTGACGCTGTCCTGCGAGGCGGCAACGCATTGGAGGAGGAACTTGCATTCGGGGGAGAAGTAGAGACCGTTGTAGAGGATCTGTGTCATGATACAGTCAGTCAGGTGTCTGGGAGCAGGAAAAATGGATGCTGAAACGTACCTTGGCGTAGTTGAAGGTCAGGAACTGGTCACGGAGAGCGCGAACCTCACGGTCCATGGTCAGACCCTCGAGATCGATGTGAGCGGAGCGCAGGCAGGTGAGACCAGGAGTCTCGTAGCAGCCACGGGACTTGAGACCGATGAAGCGGTTCTCGACAATGTCGATACGGCCAACACCGTGCTTGCGAGCGATGGCGTTGACGGCCAGGAAGAGCTCGGTAGCGTCAGTGACAGTCTTGCCGCCGGGAAGCTCGACCTTGACGGGGAGACCCTTCTCGAAGTGCAAGACAAAGTCCTCGGGCTGGTCGGGAGCCTTGGTGGGGTCGACGGTCAACTTCCACATGTCCTCGGGAGGAGTGACGTTGGGGTCCTCGAGGATGCCGGCCTCGTAACTGCAGTGGGCCAAGTTCTCGTCCATGCTCCAAGGCTTGCTCTTTGTGCTGGTGACGGGGATGCCAGACTGCTCGGCGTAGTCGAGGAGATCCTGGCGACCCTTGAAGCGGTTGTAGAAGACGGGATCGCGCCATGGGGCAATGACCTCGATGGTGGGCTGAAGAGCGTAGAAGGCAAGCTCGAAGCGGACTTGGTCGTTGCCCTTGCCGGTGCAGCCGTGCGAGACAGCGAAACAGCCCTCCTTCTGAGCGACGGCGATCTGGGCGCGGGCAATGACGGGACGAGCGAGAGAGGTACCTAGTGGCTGGTCAGGACATGGATTCATGGACAACGGATGCTGCACATACCCAAGAGGTAGACGTTCTCGTAGATGGCGTTGGACTGGACAGCAGGCCAGCACAGCTCCTCAACAAACTCCTTGCGGAGATCCTCGATGTAGCACTTCTCAGCACCAATCTTGAGGGCCTTCTCGCGGGCAGCGTCGAAGTCCTCCTCCTGGCCGACGTTGGCCATGAAGCAGATGACGCCGTAGCCCTGGTCCAGCAGGTACTTGAGGATACATGAGGTATCGAGACCGCCGGAGTAGGCGAGACAGACCTATACACGCGGGTCAATTGAATGCTACAGACAGCACACTGCATGCACGATTGCCTACCTTTTGCTTGACCATGTTGATGGATGTGATGTGAATTGATAGAAGTGTGAGATGGAAGAAGGGAAGAGTGATTCAGGAGAGGCAGTTTAAGAAAGATGGAGAATGGCTGGTGAGTCAATGGCCAGAAAAAAAGTGAGCTCCACGTTGGCGCGCCAGCTGCTCGTCCCTAGTCAGTTATCGCGCGTATCGCAGCGCTGATCCACTGCTTTTTGGTTGCTGTGACTGTTTGCTCGCACTAAAACCGCACCCCAGCTCCGTCACCGGCCCTTTCGCCGACTTTCCCCGCGCTTGGCGACTTAAAGCCGTCGAAAACCATGACAAGTCGCGAGTCAGTCCTATCCCCATCTCAACCACAACCTTTACCAACAAGAAGCCGTTGGCTCAAAGCAGAGACGTTTGCATGTGGTTTGCTTGTTCAGGTCTCAACCCTAAGGCAACCATCGAGAAGAACATTGTATCATGGAAGGCAATCTCATCATTTCTTGTCCTATTATGGTCCCTGTACATTGGACGACCGGCTGCTGAAATATGTCTGGTCTTCTCTCCTCCCGCATCGTGTTTTTGGAACAGCAATTGCATTCCACCCTATAGACAAGGTCATACTGTACATCTCTCCCTTGTCGAGCCGGGTCAATACATCAAAACTTGTACTTTGAGCCGGAAGCTTCGATCTGCGAGCCACGTTCAACGTCGTGGTCTGAAGGTGGGTGCTGGTCGAAGCTGTACTTGACATCGCCCCGCTCGAGGTCAGACGCAGCATCGAAACTTGACTTTGACTCCCGCGAGCTATCGCTGGGTCGACGCTTCTTTTGCAGCTTGCGGCTATGGCGTCTCTCGTTGCTCTCGTTGCTAGCCGATCGTGCTCGTGTGTGTTGATTTGCTATAGTATGAGCAGACTCCTTGGCTGCAGCCTCAGCATCCAGCGTTCCTGGCTTCAGTACAGCAAAGCCTGAGTTCACCGTGCGAAGCACAGTTGGGTCTGGACGTGTGTACGACAAACTTGAACCACGACGAGTTTTGGATGTCGACGCGGGTGACTTGGGCTCGGGGAAATCGACCTCCGGATGTTTCTCTGACACAGGAGTAGTGAAAGGATTGAGTCCGCTGTTGGAGCTGGATGAACCAGGGCGTGGCGGTGTCTGTGAGCGCGGATGAGAAAAGTTGTGTACCTCGCTTGCTGCCAAAGGCGATGAGGTCCAGTCGCCAGAGGTTCCGGTACGGCGACTTCTAGGTACCAAATGCCCCGTCTCAGCAACTTGGGACATGCGGTGAGTCTGAAGGGCGTCATCAAAGGCCGGATGGCCACTCAAATGAGCTGGCAGCGGTCTTGCAACGTCCAGATATGACGCCGGCAATTCGTTACTTCCATTGCTGCCACCTCTCGATGATCCAGAGGAGGAGCTATGGTAGCTTACAATTCTGGCCGGATCTATAGTACACCGTTAGCAATAATATTATCGAGTCCGGAATGTGACACGTACCGGTGGGCATGCCAGTGGGAATTCTGGTCTCGAGAGTATGAGCGTTGCGGAAGTGTTTCGAACTGCTACCCTCGTATCTTTGGTATGAGTGTGGCGGGTAACGGCGGGAGGCCGAAGCAACACCCTCGAGGGGCGAAGTTGGATTACTCTCGATACTGCCGGCGGATATCGAACGACCCATAGAAAGCGTCTGACTCGGCTCCCTTGAAGAAGATGCGATAGAGGCATTGAATGGTGACGTCTCGGTGCCGTTGTTCGTAAGTGTCATTGCGACGTCTGTCAATGATCCTTGCCGGCTCTGCTGTGGGATGGGCCTATAGGCCGACAAAGAGCTTGAAGAGGGCTCACGTATACTTTGGGCCGGTGTGTTACTACGCGAGATCCAGACTCCATCAACCTCGATACCGCTTTCGATTGCTCGGATGCCGAATGGAATGTTCGGCCCATCGTCCATCAGACGCTTCTTTTGGACCATAGCCTCTTTGGCTGGCTTTTCTTTTTGCTTTCCTTTTTGCTTTTTTGGGCGCATACTCAAGCTGCGGATGATGCTCTTCTCACGATTGATTGGCCGAGGACCAGCCTTCTCATATTGGCGGAGTTTATGATGCGTGTACCACAGTTTGAGACAGCCAGCGAGGATGGTAAGGACCTGATTGTTTAGTCAGTATTTGTCGACGGATAGCTGAGCCAGAATTGCATACAATGAGGCAGGCGAGAACCTATCACATGTTAGCAGAGCCTCGGCATTGATCTGTGTGCAACACATACAAAGGTCATCTTCTCCCATAGTGCCCAGTCGACGAAGAACACTTTTCCCATGGTGAAAGCGTCGGTCAATTTTTGAGGTGTGATGATGTAGTGAGGGACAGAAATTAAGCAGGAGTCGTGGTTTAGGATAAATAGGTGAGCGAGTGTCGTGAATGATTATTCCAGTGCAGCGTTTGTATTGTGGTTCGTGTCAATAGGGAAGGTGCGAAAATGTTTTGAAGGCAGCTTCTTTGCGAGAGTCAATCTTGCAAGGCAGCGGCCGGCCACAGATAGAAGGAACCAAGAAGAAAGAAGAAAGAAACAAAGTCAGCTTAACGAAGGACGGCGGTGGATTATCTGGTAGGTGAAAAGCACGTCACTCCACGGCTACACACAGCAGGGTCGGGGCTGCTTTTAAAGGCAAGGAAAGAAGAACACAAGGAAGAACCAGTCGGAGGGAAGGGAGGGACTCTGTCCCATCATTATACATGCTACCGCTACCTTCATGTGCCGCTGTCTTGGGAAGATCGATCCATGTCCACTAAGAATAGAGAAGAAAAATCAATAGGGCCAGGCAGCCTCTCGGCCCATACCACACACTGGAGGTTCCATGCGGCGCCTGTGCGAGGATGCACGTTTCCTTGGGTTTCTGCGACCGACCCGCAGCGGTGCATGTGGTTGCAATCGATTTGGCGCTTCGCTGAGTCCTGGCAAATGGATGGGAGCACAAGCTCGCCACCGCCTGCTTGGGTGCTTTCTTGTCCTCGCATGCTATTAGCGCGGGCGGATTCACTCTTGAGGTTTCTCCTCTCTACGAGATACCTTGCAGGATACGAGTAGTCTGATGCAGGACGGTCGAAGATGCTTCGCATCAGACGTGAAACGTCGGATCGCTCGGAGACTCTTGATAAACCCGTTGTCCCGCGTTTGAGAACGAAGGCACAGACGCGATCGATGCGCCATCAAGAGATCATTGTCGCGCACTGCAGCCAGACTGGCCAAAGGACAGAAACGTGCGCCTCGGAAGCAACATACTGGGGTGCCACTAGGGTCCAGAGAAGGAGCAATGGTTGTTGTTTGACGCGGACTTGCACAGACCCTGACGTTTGCCTGCAGCATGATCACCATTCCCAAGAATGCAATTGTTCTGTTCTTAGGATAAGCGAGGATATAGCACGGCAGGTCACATGCATGCTAAGGAAGAAAGGAAAATATAAGACACATCCGGATGCCACTAGGGTTCATTTTGATGAGTGTCAATACCAAGAGCGATGCAGGTATTGTGTGATGTTCGTATTGAGTTTTCGCTCTGCATACCAAGACTCGTTCTGGCAATACCAAGAGCCACAAACAGAATCGCAACCACAGGCTTGCCAAAGTGCAGGTGGATCATTTTACGAGTGCGACCACGGCCTCTGATCCCTACTGGTTCACGTGGTCAGTTGGAAACTCCAAGGGCGACCATGCGGAGGTTTAGGGCGCGCTCTGGAGCGCTTTACCCTAGGGCGCCAATCGCAGAGAAAGCTAGGGAGAAGTCTCCTAACCCTGATGGAAGAGTCGCTTGCGCAAGATCGAGTAATTTGCTCGTCTTTGGCTAAGCACAGACAAGAAGTGACACTTCTCCTTAGTCACATGGCTTCCGCGAGCCGACCCCTCACTTCTGAGCCGGGGCAAGTTACTCGTACCTATCACTCTTGTACCTGGCATCATGTAAATTCGCAATTTCTTGAACATCTGTGTTGTCACTTCCAGAATTACTATGGCTGCTTCGTTCTCATCGAAACTACTTTCACGACAAGGATCCAGATTAATCCACCATCGCCTCTTCCACACAACACGCAAGCGAGATGTAGTCAAACCATTTCTGCTAGCGGATATTGGCGAAGGAACTCGAGAATGTCAGATCATCCAATGGTTTGTGCAGCCAGGTGCTCGCGTCGAGCAGTTCGATAAACTCTGCGAAGTACAGTCGGACAAGACGGCATCTGATGTAGGATATTCTGGAAGGATCCCTTCTGATCATTTAGACTAACATGTGATAGATCACATCACCCTTCGATGGAGTTATCAAAAAGTTGTACTATGAGGCAGATGATATGGCTCTTGTCGGAAAGGTAAGTCCACACGGGATCTCCCCCGTCGTATTTGCGCTGATGTTGGCATAGCCATTGTTGGACATTGATATACAAAGCGACATTCCACCTGAGAGTGAGGCACTTATCGAGGGATCTAGCGGTGAGAATACAGATGTTCCACAAAAGGAAGCACCACATGCCCAAACTCTACACCATGAAGCTCGGAGCGTGGAAAGGGAGGAAGTTCAAGGTCCTCTGAGCAGAACGAAGAATCACGACAAAGGTCTGGCGACACCTGCTGTGCGACATCTCATCAAAGAGCACAATATCAAAGTCGAAGACATCGACGGAAGCGGCAAAGATGGAAGAGTGTTGAAGGAAGACGTCCATCGCCACGTCTCACAGGCCACTCAGAACTCACCGCAGCAAGGATCTGTGAAAGACCAGAAGAAGCCTCTAACTCCAGTGCAATCGGCCATGTTCAAGACCATGACCCGATCACTCACGATACCGCACTTCTTGTATTCGAACACGGTCGATACCGGCAATCTCAACAGATTCCGTGCGAAGATTAACAGCACACGAGAGGCCGGCAACAAACTGACGCCGCTGCCTTTCATCTTGAAAGCAATTTCGCTTGCAATGGCGCATCACCCATTGCTGAACGCCTGGTTGGACACATCAGATCCCAAGAAACCCGAGTTGAATTACAAAGCGGCGCATGACTTTGGAATCGCAGTGGACACCCCTTCCGGTTTGCTAGTTCCAGTCATCAGAAACGTCGAATCACAGAGTGTAGGATCCATCGCAGAGCAGATCAAGATTGTATCAGGCAAAGCACGCGAAGGCAAGTTGGGTGCCAAAGACCTTCAGGGACCGACATTTTCAGTTTCGAATATCGGATCGATCGGTGGTGGGGTTGTGGCACCGATCATCGTGGAACCTCAGGTCGCCATTGTCGGAGTCGGAAGAGCGAAAGTGGTACCAGGCTTTGACGAGCAAGGAAACGTGGTCAAGAAGGAAGAGATGATGCTGAGCTGGAGTGCGGATCATCGAGTCGTGGATGGAGCAGAGTGCGCCAGATGCGCTGAAAGGGTAAACTGGTATCTGCAGAACATGGAGGCGTGGGTGCTTGAAATGAGGTGAATCCGAGACATATAGATAGCTAGAGTTTTATCCATCACTCGAATATCAATCGAGCTGTTTAACTGCAAGTTTCGCCTCAACTCTTTGCGTGGTGGACGATTAAGAGTCACTGAAGCCCGTGGTACTTCCAGCAGAAGATGGTTCAGGTTCAGGTTGTATGTGAGCAGGAATTGAGGCGTCACGAGTCAAGTTCACTCTGCATCGCTTGTGGCTGGTGTTTCTTCTCTGGCGGCTTTTATTTTTTCCGGTCAATAGTATGAGATCTGCGAGTTAGTGTTTCTAGTAAAAGTGTATGTTGAGAGAGTAAGAGCTCGCTCTGGAGGACGCGATGGGACGCGTTTCTCGCGCGACATCAAACCTTATCTCTCAGAGGACCCAACCTTCTCTCATAGTACATCCAATAAATGGACCAACCTCCCATCATACACATCCGCATCCTTTTGTATGCTTTCATGAAACGGTGGAGCATACTGTGGCTCCTGCAATGATCACACGCTGCATGAAAGTACGCCTGGTCGAGTCCACATGACCAATCACAGCTTGCGACCTCATCACGACACCTGACCGCTTAATCAACAAGCAACAAAGACGAAGGAAGAGCTGAGCGTCAGCCTCAAGTAGCCTCATCAATGTAGGTGTACGGCGATTAGGCCTTTTGACTTTGCATACAAAAGCTTCTCCGTTTTCTGTTCTCCACTATGTGCAAACCCTTCCTCTCGTCTGGCACCAAGTTGAGCTTGTGTTGGTGATGAGTCAAGGCTTGTGACGAATAGCTGCCTAAAATCGAGACTGGTGGTGCCCTTTCGACAGCTGACCCAGGGAGAAACACCAAATCATGCACGAGCTGCATACAGAACTGCAGAGCAGTCTGCACTCCTGGAGAGGCAGTGTCCGCCTATCACGAGGCGATGACTTCGATCAGGCACAGGCACCTCACTCATCAACGAGGGTGAATGACTCTTTGAACAGGCTGCGACAGACCTTTTCTTCTCTTATTTTGGTATGTTTCCGCATTTCCTCCAGTTTCCTGTCTGTAATTATCACATCGCCTCCCTTCAAAGCTACAATCGAACAAAAGTCATGGACGAAGAAGCAGCGACTGAATCTGATCCTTTGCTGTCAAAGTATCCAGCTACATCTCGTCGCCGCCTTGACGATGCCACACCAAAACCCAACCCGATTCCCATTGCGTCTCAACCAACGCCAAACAACAGCGATCTAGACACGGACAATGAGCCTCTTCCTCAACAGGATGTCTACACTCTCCTCGGAATGGCACCTCCCACAGCAAACAATACAACACCTCGGCACCTCGAATCCGCCCATGGCTTTTATGGCCAACTTGTGAAGAGCGAGCGCCGGGCAGCACACCACTATCGGCTCTACGATGTCGCAATCTTCTTCCTCATGATCGTCCAACTCTGTATCTCGGCCGTGTTTGTTGTACTTGGTTCGCTGCCTAATCTCGATCGCCATCATGTGGCTGTTGCGTCTCTGGGAGCAATCGGCACTGTGGTCGCAGGAATGCTGGCGCTGATGAAAGGTCAAGGACTGCCAAATCGTCTACGGATGGAGCGTGATGCGCTGAGAAGAGTGGTGTTTGAGACGGAAGAGCTGTACTGGGATGCCAGGGCTGGTAGAGAGGTGGACTTTGGCGATGTCGAAAGGTTGAGAGATGCATACGTTGCTGTGGTGGAGGATGCGAGGAAAAACCATCCTGATGTGTGGACTTCGAGTCCAGTACCTGTGCGGGTCGAGACGGGGTTGAGTGGAAAAGGTATGCAGCTTCCCGGAGCGGCGCAGATTGCGAAGCTGTGAGCAAGAAGTGATATCCGCAAGCTGGCTGGTGCATGCTCGGCATTGCTACGTAAATGATTGATAGACATAGATACAAAACATTTTGTATGGACACGATTCAGGTTCATTTTATTTGATCATTTCCTACGATGGCCCAGAAGACCGTCACTTGGACGCGGTCGTAATTGCAATCTACCAAGGCAAATAGACAAAGTCACCATGTCTGGAAATGTCTTCAGAAGCGTGTCAGGTGGTGCTTGGGATGCGGCGGAGTCGGAGGAGCGGTCAAGGCGCATGACGGATTTGTCGAGTTTGCTTTGTTTGCACGTGTTACAAGGCGCATCCGAAGGGTCTTATCACACTCGAGCTCGCTGTCGCTATATACCCGTCATAGCTTTCAGCGCAACCATGTTCTCTTCGCAGCTGGGTCGCGCCGCCCGTGTCGGCACCCAGTCAGCCACCATCTCTACATCGACCTGCGCCGTCGCCAACCGCGCATCCTCGGCCGCTTGCCCGACTCTTCTTTCGCGCCAACGCCGGCTCTCGTCAAGCAAGGCTTCATGCCCGCCCAACGGTGACTCGAACCGCTCCCGCCAACCTGCTGCTGCAACCAAGCCCGATCTACCGTCCTCTCGTCCTGCAAAGTCGCGTTCTTCTGCCAGCCAAAAGTCAAACTCGGCCAGTCGCAATGTCAAGGCCGCCAAGGATGAGACTTTCGCCAACCTGCCCAGCGTGCCTTCGACTGAGCACATTCTCCCTCAAGGTGTGTTCCCGTAATGCCAGCGGAGACCAAACAGCCCTACTCACACTCTCCCACAGATCTTACCCTCTCATCCTTCTTCAGTCTCCACCGTCCACTCAGTCTGGGCACAGCCATCCCGCCAGCTGCCGACATGACGGCCTTCAACACCATCTTCGAGCCCAAGTCCAAGCAGCAAAAGACGAACCAGGACGTCATCTTCACTCTTTCCAACGCCATCAACGGTCTCGAGAGCAAACAAAGAGATGCCGACCTGGGCTGGGAAATCGTTCAAGAATCGTCGTCAAACTCGGACGTCAAGCACCTGGACGGCGTGCCTCGCTCGAGGTCGCTGGAGGATTTGGTCGCACAGCTGAAGCCCTTTACTGCTCCTCCGCCACCCGCCCCCGTCAACATTGAGCAACAACAGCGCAAGGCCCGCGCTGCTCCCGCGCCCACCGTCAGCCAGAAACACTTCAAGACCACCATCACCGTCACAGAAAACAAGCGTTCAGACGGCGTAACCTTCTACACCGCCTCGGCCACGCCTCCGGAGCCCGCAGCCATCAAGGAAGCCCCCTCATCCACCTCGACCACCCCCTTCAAGGACCGCCTGCGAAACCGCGAGCTGAACTTTATGGAGAAAGAGCTCGAACAACACAGAAGCGACATTTCCATCTTGGAAGGCGAGAGCAGCAAGGGAGAGATGCACGCCATTTCGGTCAAGAGACAGCGCAAGCTGAAGATGAAGAAGCACAAGTACAAGAAGCTCATGAAGCGCACGAGAAACTTGAGACGCAGGTTGGATAGAAACTAGAGTGTTTTTTTCTTCTGTCATTTTTTCTCCCTTCAAGTCTTTCCTCGTTTCTCTCATGCATATCATCGGCGTTTGAGATTGATCCTTTACAACCTTGATGCCCCGACACCCACACTTTTCCCCTTTATCTATAACAATAACATCATTTTTCACATCAATATTGTCTGTTTGTTCCGATGTTCATGCCTCTCGAAAAGGTGCTAGCTTGATTGTTGTTGCTGCCATCTGGTTCTCCAGATTTCAGTCTTAAAAGTGGTAGATGACAGAGGTGATATCGCTTCGAGTGTAATCTAGTGTCCTCTCTCTTGGTCCTCAGTTTCCCATGCCGCAAATATTCCCGCGCCTCGTTGCCTCACAAAACTCTAAACCCGCACTTCCAATCTACTCTCCACTCTGGCCGGATAACGACAAGTCCCAGTCAACGCAATCAAGTAAAGCGCCACTTTGATCCTCAGTTCAAGATCCTGGATCCCCTCCAGATCTCCAGACACTTTCGTGCCTTGCTGCATCGGACACTTTATCACAACGACAAGTCCCTTTGCATTCTCCTTGCCGTTGAACCTTGTCATTGTAGCGATATATTGATCTTCCAGCGAGTCTTTTGCCCATGACCATGGGGTTTCGCGGGTAATGTGTATGGTAGAGATGATTGTGCGGTAAGAGTAGATTTCTCTTCTCATATGTGGGCAGACTTTCAGGAGGAATGGGACACCATTGGTGATGATATTGTGGTCATCGCTGAGAGCGTGGTCGTAGATCATGTTTCTCAGCTCGAGGGGTAGGGATCTGATGTTTTTCATGCTTGTCGATGTGTGGATGTTATGTGATTGGAAGACGTAAATGATGGAAGTTGTGAGCGTGTACGATTATGACTGCAGTATCCTGGGGAGTTATCAGAGTGTGTGAAGATGGGGAAAAGGTCAAGGGCCCGATCTTGTGTGGCATCTAGTGGTCACAAATGCAGATTACTCATAGTTGGTAAGAACGATCTCGAATACATGCTTTCACTGGGTTGCAGTGATCTTACATGAGACACACCTTTGTTCTTTACGGATGGACCTCAAGTTATCGCATATTTACGTGATCTCGGTCGTCTCTCTAGACGCAAGCTGAAATCAAGTCCAACTCTGCATCACCACAAGTGGTCCTTGGAACCGTCAAACCGCATCTTATCCCTCCACGCCTGCCAGAGTCTTTTTAATCTGGGTCCTCGAATCGATTTGTCGGTGTTTGGAGTAGTGAAACTTGGTGGAATGCACTCGTCGGCCTGAGGGACATGACTACTTCCCGGCGCTTTGCTGATATGTCGAGTCTCCAGTGTTTCATAGGGTGGTGGATCGTCTTCAGGCAAGACGCGTTGGTCGAATTTCTCTGTCGTGGTGGACTCGGTATCCTCTTCAGCTGCGACGTGTTCCTCAGTCGGGTGAGCCAAGGAAGGGTCAAGGATATGCTCTGTTATGGATTCCTCGTGCGTGAAAAAGACAAGGTCGTCGTCTCTAAGGGTGTAAACCTTGTTGAAATCTTCTTGGAGACTAGTGGATGGTAACTCGTCTTCCGAACAGCCTGAGCACGCACAAAATGAATGCTTCAAGTTTGAGACCAAGACTCCGATCACCTCTCCCACAAAGCAGCAGATCATAACTAAGCAGATCAATAGTTTGTACCCCCAGCTGAGCGATTCTTCTTGATGTGAAGGCGAGTATGGATAGTTGTTTGTGTTGATCTGGCGCCCGGTAGAGGAATTTGATGGTGCGAATCCATGATCGCTAGGATAACCCAACGAGGCCTTGTATCTCTCCAGAGTCATTGTGTCGATCTTGATGATGTCAAAGCTGGACCAGGTCGCAAGATGCCAGCCTCTCTGGTGCTCCCAATCGCATGGACCTAAGTTGACCCACGTCGTCAACACGATCTCGAAACCTTTGTCGGGATGGTTGTGTATGGCCAGTGTGAATTCGGAAAGGCAGCACACGCATCTCGTTGTCTTTTCGGATGCGTAGCCCGCAGGTTCCCAAAAGTGGTATTCCACTAGCTTGGCCAAAGATATATCTACAGCCCGTCCGATGTCGGTCTGGCTGTGAGCTCGACAAGCTAGCAAAGTGCGCCCGACAAGTTTGCCAGTCGTGTAGTCACTTCCAAGGGGTTTCAGCGTATCATGCATCTGCTGACTGATGAACATGTGCTGCTTTGTACACATCATCAAGTTGTCGTTGATAATGCTTGGACTGACACTGCATTTCGTAATATAAGACATTTCCTTGATGTCCAGCCCAAATGGATACTGTGCGGGTTCGACTATCCAGTCCGTTGCCAGTGAAAGGTTCCGAAGGGCTGCGTGGCAGGTGTATCCCCGTCGATGCATGTTCATGACATCCTGCACCTCGCTGAAGGACAACTTGTATTGCGGTGCGATCTTGATCTGATACATTTGTGATGACTCCATGTTGTGACTCGCCATAGATTGTCGTTAGTTGTGACGGAGAGAGAAGATATTGCGACAGAGAGCTGAGGTCAGTAGAAGGTAAATAGTCTCAAACCAACGCTGGAAAGTCAAAAGCAGATGGAGAGAGCATGCTTAGGAGCTGTCACGAGATCTTTTCAGCACCCACCTGAACTCTGCACTTCATATTCTTCCCTTCTCATCACGTCCGACATTCTCCAGCAATACCTGATCTGTGAGCATGTAGCAAGGAGAGGGACGGGGTGGCTCAACAAATCATCAGGGGCTCTGGCGGGCTGCTATGGTAGGTGCGATCCAGCTGCCATGATGTGTCGCAATTGCACAGCAATGGTGTCTCTCGGCTTCGATGGACACATCGCTCCTTCTCATCGAAGATAAAGAAGCTCTTGCTCAAACACGAACGTCGTTGGAACATTACGGAGACCAATCACCTTATGCATCGCATAAACTTGCATGGATCTGCACAAATGCCCTGCGCCACACGGAGATAGCGGCCGACCTCCAATGTCATGATCATGTCCACCTCGGCAAGTGCAACACACCTCACCTTCTGTCGCTTGAGTACTCGTGCGAACAGAAATAGCATATCTGATTGACGACAAGGATTTCAATCTCGTAGCTGAGATTGCTTAAAACACACCTGGCCTCTTGCTACTCGTGCACGCTTGAACGACATCAATCGCTGCCAGCTATGTGTCACTGAATCATGCTTGAGATAACGACAACATACCTCGAGTACTCAGATCCCAAGGCAACAGATTGTGCATATATGCGCTCGATCAAAGTGTTGTCATTGATTGTCGATTGCGGTTGACTCTGGACACGACATTAGAAAGTCGTCAGTTGCGCAATACAGCTTAGCACGAGGAGTTACATCAACAGTATCTCAATTTGACGTCGGAATCGAACTACATATCGGAACTTACGATCATGGATAATTCGACAAATTATGGCAGTATCGCCGAAAAAGGCGAGCTCTACAGTGCACCACCGGTTCAAAGAGAAGGACCGCTTCCACACTTGGCGGACTGGATGTGCTTTCTATCAGACGACATTCCCGTCTCAGCACTGTCGATTCCCGGAACTCATGACAGTTCCGCATTCATGAGCACATGGCCTTTTGTTGCGACTCAGACGCTGACTATCGCGCAACAATTGGATGCTGGAGTTCGATACTTTGATCTTCGGTGTGGCATCATCAAGGATGAAGTTCAGATGGTACACGGCAGAGCAGTCCTTGGTCTCAAATTCTCTGACCTCCTCACCTCAATGTATGCCTTTCTCCAGAAACATCCCAAGGAAGGCATCATCATACAACTGAAGCAAGATCGCAAAGACGAAGCCTCAACACGACCTTTCTCTCAACTAGTCCTCGATCTCATGCACCAGAACTCCAAATTCTGGCGCTTGGAGACCACGACACCCACTCTAGGCGAACTACGCGGACGTATCCAACTATTGCGCCGCTTCTCAACCTTCCAACACCAACAATACACTTCAGGCATCGACATCACAAGATGGCCAGACAACCTACCTCTGCCATTTACAATCCGCACAGCCGTAGGCGTCCATCTCACAATCCAAGACCACTACTCCTTCTCCACACCCGAAAACCTGCCTTCCTTGGTTGCCAAAAAAGGCGGCGATGTAGCCTCCATGCTCATGCGCGCCTCCCGCGACACCGAGCCCTGGCATTGGTACATCAACTTCAGCTCGGCCTTTGAATTCAACATTTACTACCAAATCCCGCCCAAAGACATTGCCGTGGGTGGGTACTCGGTGTTCAGATGGGTGGAGGGCATAAACCTGCGCTTGTGCAACTTTCTCAAGCAGAGATTGGATGACGTGGATGAGCGGCAGAGGTTTGGCGTCGTGGTCATGGACTTTGTGGAAAAGCCGGCAAGTGATCTTGTCAAGACTGTTGTGGAGGCCAACTTTGTGGTGCCGGGGAAGAGGAGAGGGGGAATGGCTGGGAGAAGGTCAGAGACGATGGTGCTGGGCTTGGTGATGGTTCTGGTGCTCTTGGCTTGGATGTTGTTTGAGTGGCACATGGGCAGAT
Source organism: Aureobasidium sp. EXF-10727 (assembly GCA_023848595.1). NCBI lineage: Eukaryota > Fungi > Ascomycota > Dothideomycetes > Dothideales > Saccotheciaceae > Aureobasidium > Aureobasidium sp. EXF-10727. Next base: position 394,341 of record SWBF01000010.1, read on the forward strand.
TCGATCAGGTTGATGGACGCTGGTGTCCAATGTTTGAGCGTGCCTGCTTTCTGGGACCTCCTTACGAAGCAGTAGCTTGATCCGAAGCTGCACAGTATCGATATTTTGTACACCATCAAAGACCGTCGTCGATTGATCCGCGATTGTGCACTTGAAATTCACTCGTGCTCACAACAAAGCAAAAGGTGGCAATCCACCTCCACTGAGCGCTACAATGATAGATTTACAGTCATTAACTCTCTACTGTCCATGATTATAGTTGGATCGAACTGTTCTAGTATTGGACAATCATAGCCAGCTTCACACGTCTTGGACAATGTGGATGTCCACTAACACTGTGGAATCGTCTGGAAGAACAGGTGCTTTTCGCCTAGTGTGCTTTGTTTTCTTGCTGTGGTCTGATGTACGTGGGCAGAAGCATGCGCTGGTCATGATGTATCGTGTTGGGTGTGGCATAAGCGGAGATATCTTCTGGATGCTTTGGTATTTTCTCTGCCAATGATAAAACCCCATATGACACCAGAATGCAGTCTGCGGATATCAAGACATGTCTGGATACCGGTGATGTGAGGTTTCATCAGCCTGTCGATGGGTTTTGGCTATATGGGCTGTGGGCGTTGCTGCCAATGTTGTACGGACTCAGTTGATCGCTAGCTGGAGGGTGCGGGCTGGGATGGTTGCTGGTGTATGGGCTAGCTTGGTTGTTCACAAGACTGTAAGGTGATGGCTGCAGAGTTCGAGCATCGCTGCCGGTCTGATCAGAAGGCACGTGATGTGAGAGGTGCACATCGTTCAATTGGTTGTCGACATTTCGATTGTCGAAATGTGGTATTTGCGCCGGCCTTTCGGGGATCTGCCGTGCATTCTCCACGACTCTCTCTTTTGGCCAGCGAAGAAACTCTGCCCATTCCTGTCCTAGGATAATTTCGATTCGTACAATGACGACTTCGGCCAGACCCCTGACGTGCCACGGTCGTGGGTTTATACTAGTCAAGACAGCCCAGTATGCTAGGATGATGAGGGCGATCGGTTTTCGCTCAACCAACATGTCTTTGAAGACTGGGGGCAGTCCCACAGCCCACTCGTCTATGAGATGTGCAGACGTCGGGTATTCATCTGAGTATTGTGATGAAGTTCCAATGAAGGTAAAGATGTCTTCAGTAGTTTCCAGACAACATCTACGCCGATCCTCATCCTCTTGACCAAAAGCTAGAGATCGTACCATTGAGTAGGTAGGAAAGGTTGAGGCGAGGGTGGCACGAACGCGATCTCGGCTACCTGAGTCTCTGTGAAAAAGTCTCTTGATCCAAGTCTGATTTAGATAAGGCCAATGTGGTGAGACGACAAGTTTGACGCCTCTGCTCAGTTGGAAGCATTCTACGATCTTATCGATAGGGTCTGTATCATCATGGTGAGGATTGAGCATGTACTCAGCCAAGCCAAAAGCACTGGTGTGGCTTGAGAACATCATGGCAGCTATGGCATCTTCCTGACGCAAGTGAGCGATGGCGGGCTGAACTTTTTGGATAGCGACACCCTGCAGATAGCAAGCTCTGTCAAATAGTTCAGACCGAGATGGGTGATTTGAGTAGAGATGCAGCGCTGAAACAGCCATGCAGCTGTGCATGAGAAATTCATAGGACAGGGCTTGCTCTAAGACTTTCTCAAAGACGTCAGCTCGGAGTTGAGGGTCTGGGACCAAAGAAGCACTGTAGTGGTAGATAAAGTGATGATACAGCTCCAAGTCTAGAAGACAAAGCGGCTGAGTTGAGGGCTGAATGATTGGTGGAGTGTCGAGAGGAGTCGATAAATGCGAGACAAGACTTGGGCGTGGACTGGCGGGTTGGGAGGCTGCTTGGGGAGCAAAGCTGCAGGCAATGTCCAGACGTTGGCAGTTGGCGCATCGTGGTTTGGCTTCGTTGCACTTTGCATGTGAGTAATTTCACAACCAAGGCGTCATCAAAAGCTCACCTTGATATGGCGAGTCTTGCACTGAGAGCATCCATTACGAGATTTGCGATGAGAACGTCTCATCGACGCGGGTTTCGTATCCAGGACGGGCGGTAGTTTTCGATCTCTTCGCGTATGCGGAAGAGGAGGGTCGTCGTAGACCACGGAATAGGTAAGTTGGAAAACACAAAACCGGTGACAAGTCTAAGACGGCTGCAAGGTCGAGACTAGAAGTCAGTTGGACCAAACGAGAGGTTTGGGATGTTGATGGGAATACGAGGTCGGATACGACCCAGATACGGCGCATTCAAAGATGTTGGTGACGAGAGCCGCATGCCAAGGCCAGTGCTCGGTTTGGATTTGGGTTTGGGTTTGGGTTTTGGCTCGGATGCTTTGCTCGCGACAAGAACATTTCCATTCGGTCAAACAGCAATATGGCAACAGTCGACGCTTCCTCGACAGGCCAAGTGCGCCACTCACTGCCCTTCCCCTTCTCAAACCAGGACGACTCGACTCCAGCTCCGCTGCTGCTCACTCAAGGCGCAGAAGCTCTGGTCTACCGTACTACCTTCCTCACGTCTTCGACTGCTTGCGCACTCAAGTACCGACCGGCAAAGCCATGGAGACACCGCACCCTGGATATGCGATTGACCCGTCAACGTATTCTTGCTGAGGCCAGAGTACTGACTCGTTGTCGTCGCGAAGGCGTTGCTGTGCCCGCCGTCTTGGGTCTCGACTGGGAGCGTGGATGGCTGGCACAAGAATGGATCTATGGCAACACGGTCCGCAGAGTCTTGGATTGGGTACACAGAGAGAGCGGCCTGCCCAGCAGCGAGAAAGAGCATCAAGTACACGATCTGTTGCAAAGAATTGGAAATGCCCTTGGTCGTCTTCACGAAAGAGGGTTGGTTCATGGCGACTTGACAACCAGCAACCTGATGCTGCGACCCGCAGAGAGCGACATCAGTGACGAGGACAGGCAGGTCGGGAAAGCCGTTCGCATCGCCAACACCAGCGGAGAGGTCGTCCTTATCGACTTTGGTCTCGCACAGCAGACAGTACAAGAGGAGGACAAGGCCGTTGACCTATACGTGCTCGAACGAGCTTTTGCTTCGACACATCCTGAAGTAGAGCAAGACTTTGGTCATTTGCTGCAAGCATATGGCGAGAGCTACAAGGGCGCCAAGACGGTGCTCAAGAGACTGGAAGACGTGCGCATGAGAGGCAGAAAGAAGAGCATGCTGGGTTGATCCACCACTACTGACTCTCTTTGGCCACCTGCTGCAACACCTTGACATACTCTTCGACTTCTTTGCAGCCCTCGAGCGTAAAGTCGCGTCTTTTGCCCTCAAAGACAATATACGGCACTGCATCCACGCCGTTGCCTGCTTGCTCCCGGATCAGCATCTTGACATCCATCAACCCTTCATCCTCGTCCTCGGCCATCTTCTTTGCTTCTGTCTCGCCGACTCCTGCCTCGCTCAGTGCTCTCATCAGAGTTTCCGTGGCACTAGGGTGTTTCTCTTCCTCGAAGTACTGCTTGTATAGGCTGTCGACAACCTTCTCGGCTACTTCGGCGCCCTTTGTCTCTTGGACGAGCTGAATGACACGGTGCGCTTGGAGCGTGTTGCCCACTCTTCCACCAAACTTGTACGCAATCCCCTCGGCTTTACCGTATGCCGTCATGAGCACCACATATTTGCGCATGTGCTCTTCGTCTCCGTTGAACCTGGCGTCGCGATACCACGCGTACTTGTCTTCGCCCTCTTGCGGCGCATTGGGGTATAGCTGGTAGGGGAGGTATTTGACCGTGAATGTCACTCCTGGCTCAGTAGATTGGACCTGCGCAAGCGCTTTTGCGAGTCGCTTCCTAGCGAGATAGGTCCTGCTATCGTGTTAGATGTGTATCAAGCAACAGACGGCTCGGCTGAGCAGACCATGGACAGATGGTATCTAGAGTGAACGATATCTGAGATTCGTAACCCATGGTGACGACAATTCCGCAAGGCTGGTCTTTCGAATGACGCTGACTCGTGCTATTTCATGTAACCACCTAGCGATGACCCACAAGCCGAAAGGGTATGGCAGTCGAGGTGAGCGGGCAGCCGTTTAGATATACCAGCCCCTCCAACGACCCCGCCATCGGCATCAAGAAGCTTTCGAGCTTGGCGTCATGGATGAGTGGAGGCCTCGTGCTCTTTTCATCTCATCTGGGCTGGTTCTTCATGCAATCCTCTACTCAAGTAGGGTCCCACGTGTTCCAGCATTCCATCCTTGCTCTCATGACTATGCTTGCTTTCGCTTCCAGTCCTCATGTGATTTGTTCAAGGCACACCGTTGCTCAACTCAACGCCAGCGTTGACGTTTCCCAGCCTGCATGAACAGCGTCCGCAGCCTTCATAACGGTCACTGACAGTAGAGAAATATTGTAAGTCGAGTCTGCCATTATGCCGTGCTATATAAGATCGATGTTGCAGGATGCAGGTACGTTTGTTCTCAGCTCCTTGTACATCTGAACAGCACGCCACATATAGCGACAGTCACCACTACTCTTCATTGCAATATCACCTCGACGACCCGAACAGAGACTGGTCTCATCTTTGGTTTCTTAATTCTCTTCGAGTCCTTCTTGCCTTGATACTCAATCTACTCTGATTATTTCTTGATACCTACAAACATGAAGGGAACAGTCAGCATCCTTCTAGCTACGGCAGCGGTCAGTGCCGCTCAGGTTATCAACAATGGCAATGGAACATACACCTGCGCTCTTCCGTCGGGTGCATACTGTGTATCATCTTCGCTTGAGAGCAATATGATCATCCGCTGCACCAACGGTATCGGCTATGCTAGCAGCTGTGATGAGCGTCTCGCCGATAAGACTCCCCTTGGCTCATCTTACTCGCCCTGCTGGCAGGTCTCGAGTCGTTCTGGCAATGCACAGTGCTCGAAGAACGGAATTATTTACCCAGATGGCAACAACACAACACCATACCCGTTGCCGAACTACCAAACAATCAGTGCCAGTATCTCTAGTGCTGCCACGGCGACCACTGAGGCAACAAAATGGCCCTACGTCGCAAACTTCACCACAAGCACGACTACCTCGACATCGACAAACACACACACTACAACCGTTTACATATCAGCCGTCCCTCAAGCCGCATATGTAAATTCGTCATCGCCTTACTACAACAATGCAACTTTGGACGAAAGCCCTGCACTTGCCGCCGCTGCCACCTCGACAGCAGCATCCATGCCTTACCTGCCATACTTCCCAGCCATCGTCCTACCCACGTCCACACAATACACCACAGATATGGTCTACAGCTACACCACCGTTTGTCCGGCCGGAGCAACAATCACCGATTCCACAGGCTCTGAAGCCGTGCTGGCAACCCCCTCAACCATCACTTTGACCACCACCACTCGCAGCACAATCACCGCTACTGCAGTCGTCTCTTTGCACTCGCCCATCTTTGCATTCGACGCTTCAAGTACTTCAACAAGCAGCGAGTATGCACCTGTGGTGACTGCCGTCGCTGCTGCCCCCTATGCCTGGAGCAATGAGACTTGGAGCAATGCCACTACTTTGGCTGTGGTGGGGACTGCTGCGCCCGCTCCTGCAGCTTCGGCATCGGCATCGGCTCATCGTCCAACGTGGAATGAGACCATGGTGCCCTACACGGGAACTGCAAGCAGGACTGGTGCCTCCTTTGCTGCTGCTCTTGTTGCCTTGATGACTTTCTTGTAAAGGTGGAATAGTGGAGTTTCTGAAGTCTGGTTGCTTTCTCAAGGAGAACATGAGCTGGATCTCATGCAACTAACTGGTTTGGGCGCTGGAGTTCGTCCTTTTATGTAAAGTAGATAGTTACACAGTACGCAAATAGATTATTCATCCTCGACTGTCGTCTAACTACTTCGTGAATGTGAGTAACATATAGTCATCGCTCTCGTCTATCAAAAACACATCTCGAGCCAGGGCTCGTGGGTGAAGCTTTCTCGACAGCCACAAGAGACGAACTGAGGTATATAGTAGTTGATGAACCCAGGCAAAACTGCGAAGTCATGACCCCTGGTCACAAGTGCAGTCTTGATCTCTATCGAGCCTTGCCAGACATGACGATCTGTCTTTTGTCAGACCACCTATATCAGGATTGAACATTGTATCTTGAAATCTGTGCGAGCCATGTAAAGTGAATCGATGCCGTGTGCCCAACATGTCCTTGGAACCGAATTTGACCTGGCACCTCCAAGGCGATATGACAAACCAATGTGCAAGCCAATAATCTCGGCAGGAAATCGTTTTGGTGCAAGAGATATCGCATATGTCCTCGATGCCAACAGACAAGCCATTTGTACTACCACCATCTATCATTCCGCAAGATCAATCTAGATATCCCTGAGCATCAAAAGACGAATAACATGGTATCTACAGAACATGAAATAAGATATGTACAAGGCGTGTTCCTCTCCTACTCAAGAGTCAGGGGCGCCAGGCAATGCAGCTACATCGCCATAGCTGGTATGCACTCCATTGGCCTCGGCCGAGCCCGCATCTGGGCGACGTGTAATGCGGAACATCATGTCAGTGTGCAAGAAAAAGCCTACACAGCGCTCGACAAACGGTTTGGAGAGACTGGCAGGCTGGAGTTCATAGCGAACAAGAGTCTGTAAAGATAGTCAGCAAAAAGATACAGTCATGAAATCACTGGTGGGAGGAGTAGGACACTTACCTCAATGACACCCTTGTTCAACTCCATCGTCGCAACACCTCTGCCCAGGCACCCAAACCGTCCATAGCCGAATACCAAGCCGACAGTCTCTGTCATTCTCTCCACGCGCTTTCTCTCGGCCTCGGAAGCATCGCGGAGCAGCCATCGCTCTGGCCTAAAGATTTCGGGGTCCACGCCGTAAATTTCCTTGTCGCGTTGCATGCCCCAAGAGTTCCAGGCAATCTGCGTGCCGCCCTTGACAAATTTGCCATCGATGGTCGCGCCCTCTGGCGGCACGGCTTTGGCAAGCAGCCCCGTGACTGGAGGATACATGCGCAACCCTTCCTTGATGCAAGCCTGCAAGTACGGCAATGCGCGAGCTTCGACATCGCGAACAATGGGCCTGGAGATTTTGCCCGCTGCCAGGGCATTTTTGAACTCTTGAACTAAACGCGCATGCACGTGTGGCGTGGTGGCGATAAAGTGCAATGTCATGCGTATGGCTGATGCGGTACTGTCGCTTCCAGCGGTAATCTGCGTCAAGGTCTCGGATTCGAGTTGTTCTTGGGTGAGTCCGCGTTTGATGAATGAGCCCAGCATATCGTGGCGCACCACTGGCTTCTCCCCGAAGCGTTCGTCGACGCGCTCTTTGGCGAATCCCATCACTCGGCCTAGACCGCGCTTGTCTGTTGATTTGGGCATGACGTGTTTGAGCAGAGGCAAACGCAGGATCTTTTGGAGCTCGGGGTATGCGCCAAAGACGATGATGGCGGGGAGGAATTCTTGGAGGTTGTCAATGTAGCCAAAGGGGTCGTCGTCGTGTTTCAGGAAGCCGAATTCTTGACCAAAGGCAATGCTCGAAATGACATCCAAGGTAAAGTAAGAGTAGAGGCGAGAAATGTCGACAGGACGATACTCCTTCTCCGAGGACACATAATTGGACTCGATGAGGTCGAAGAGTTGCAGTAAGCGATAGTCGACATCGTCTTCCATGTGGAGATTTTCTTTGCCAGAGTATCCAGTGGACATGCGATTGCGAAGGTCTGCATGAACTCCTTCGTCGATCACGGATGTGATGTTGTCTCTGGTCGGATGCAGTCGCAAAGCTGTGTACCATTCGCTCCGAACAAAGGGACTTCGCACAGCGTGCATGCGTTTGTACAGTTCAGGGTCGGTGGTGATGAGCATGTTGGGCGACACTCGAGCAGTTGGCCCTGTCCTACAGTCAGCATGATGGTACAAATCAATACACAAAGTATGCTAAGCGCTATCGCAATTGGTTGGGCAGGACGACATGTGCTCTTCTTAGACAGCAACATAATCATTGCCACCTCTTTTTCTGGATGGGAGACGACAAAAGACAGCATGAGATGGAAGAGAGCGGCAACATGCCTACTGACCATACTTGTCATTCACTTCTGTAAACGCAATGTTCATCTTCCCTGAGCCGTTGGCTCTCAGCAGCCACAATCTTGAGAACCCTGCTACCCATGGTCCCTTGAACTCGCTCAATGCCCAATACTGTTGTAGAGTACGAACTGCATAGAGAATTGAGAGACTCAACGCTACAATCAAGGCGACAGGTAACATGGTCGGCAGACACCAGTGTGACAGTAACAGATACTCGTCTCACGAACGAGAGTCGGTATACTTTTCGAGCCTACTGCAGTAGCCCGGATCTGGTGGTGCACACACCGTGTTCAAAGACCCGGCGTCTTGGGATTCTTCTTGGCCAGTAAGAGGTCAAAGCAATGTCGCTCGCTTCCTTTAGACTTGCAGGATTCAGGCCTTGAAATGCGTCGATCGTGCTGTCGGCGTCGTTTCTTGAGCAAGAGCAGGGATGCAGCAGAGGTGAGAAAACCAAAGAGCGGTCGGGTCAGAAGGATTGAAGCATCTCGGCGCAAAATGGGAGCACCGGATATACATATTACCAGCCTAGTCTCGATTATATAGGAACAGCAAAGCATAGGACCTCGGGAAGACTCCTTAGACCAGCCCGGATATCGTACTTCAGGGTTTGAAATGGACTATGGTGGCTTGTAGACTACCTTATGACACGCGAAGCGATGTCTGCGATGAACCGATCATCAGCTGTCGTGGCGCCGCAAGTGCATGCGCCAATGCATATCCTAGCATGTTAAGCGGGCGATCGTCCCTGTCACTGGCCTGAGTGTCCGGACACTTTGGCTGTGTCTCTTGCAACCCCGCTGATGCAGAGCCAGACGGACTGTCGTTGCGAGCTGGAAGGAATGTGGCACTTTTGACTCTCGCTTGTGCAGACACCGCAAGATTCGTGTCAGTCGGAGCACAAAAACGGCTGACACGCGAGATAGGGATCCGCAGCAACAAGAAGGAGTAGGTCGGCATTCGATGGCCTATCAGTCGAGAGCTCCACAGTAATCAAGTCGAGTGTCCCATCACAACTCAAGCTGTCAAGGTGGTGGGCTCAAAGTCCAAGCGCGACAAGGACTCGGCACGGCTCGAAGGCGCGAAACGAGCGTCTCAAAAGCGAGCAAAGCTCCCGCACTTCCACGGACCCCGGCGAGTCAGGGGATCGGGTGCCACATCGCGAGCATTCTCGTCAAGATCAAACAATCGCGATAGCGTCGGCAGTTGTTCTCTGGTTCCTTCCATCCTTCTTTTTCCCAAATATTGATCCCACATTATCACCGGCGAGAGAACCGTTTCTCTGAACACATCTCCGGGTTTGAATGCATACGACAAAATCGATAAAGCCAAAGCCCTTTGACCGCGTGCTTTGAGTGTCTGGAATAGTAACGCTTGTTCTGCAAGGGCTGCAAGTCCAACACGTGGGCTGGGTGCACGCATCGAACTTGTTTTCCATCATGGCCGACGAGGTTTCAGAGGAAGAGAGCATCAGTCTCAACCACGCCAGAGAGCAAACTCTCGAGGCCGACGTAAGTGACGCCGACAAAGAATTCATCATGGAGATGGTCATTGACCACCTTGTTCATATAGTCTTGGAGCGATAATGATTCTGCACTTGGTGATGATACGTGAGTCCACTCTCTGCTCTTTTCTCTTAACACTCATGCAAGTGCAAGAAACTGATAGCATTAATAGTCAAAGCACAACCACCTCATTAAGCGAGTCGATATATAGCTATCGCCAGGAACATGGCCGCACATATCATGGTAAATACTGTGCATCGAATGTCCCTTGAATTGTTAAATCCTGACGCGAGCTAGCTTACAAGGACGGACAATATGTCTTTCCAAACGACGAGGTAAGGTATGCTCTCAGTTGAGTTCGTGACATCTACTGACATGACATCTACTTGGCAGCGCGAGCAAGACCGGCTGGGTAAGTATCTTGATGTTCTCTTCGGCACAGCAAAAAGCTGAACGTTCGGTATAGACCTGCAACATCACATGTGTAATTTGACGTATAGAAGACTGCACCTAGCACCTCTGGAGAGACCAAGGCACGCTCTGGACATTGGAACTGGGACTGGCATCTGGGCTATGGACTTTGGTAAGCTCAATCATGTCTAGACGTGGTAGAGTCTTTCTGACAACAGCAGCTGACAAGTACCCTGAATGTGAGGTAATCGGCATCGACCTCAGCCCAGGACAGCCTACGTTGTGAGTATTAAGCACAAATCAAGAGCTAGAGGACTCGCTGACTGCTGCATAAGCGTACCACCCAATCTGAAGTATATCATTGATGATGCAGAAGAGCTCTGGGTATACGACCATCGGTTCGACTATGTCCATTGCAGGCTCATGGCCGGATGTTTTGCAGACCCAGAGAAACTCATACAGCAGGCATTTGAGTAAGTAAACGAAGAGACCACCTGTCTCGGATATGAGTTGATTAAGTTGTGCAGCAACCTTGAGCCTGGTGGCTACCTTGAATTCCAGGATTACGGACTACCTTGCAGAAGCGTCGACGACACGCTGGACGGCACATCTCTGGAGAAGTGGGGCATGTTGATGTGCGAAGCAGCTCGTAAGCTTGGCCGTCCAATGGGCACAGAAGTGTCAGAAAAGTACCGAGATTGGATGGAAGCAGCCGGCTTTGTTGAAATCGAGGAACAACACTTTATGTGGCCCTCAAATCCATGGCCAAAAGACCGATACATGAAGGAACTAGGCAACTGGAACATGATCAACATTCTGGAAGGTCTTGAAGGGTTCTGTCTGGCACTTATGACCAGAGGACTTGGCTGGAAGAAAGAAGAGGTCGATGTGTTCGTCGCCAAAGTATCAGCCGACGTAAAAAACAGAGGCATTCACGCCTACTACCCGATGCCGGTCGTCTGGGGTAGGAAGCCTTTGACGGCGAGCTAAAATCAGCACGACAGAGGAATGGGAGTCAATTGCTCATGATTGGGAGCACCGCACTTGTGCTTGACGAGGAAACGAAAACGGACAGGAGATCAAGCCAGGAGATCATCACGAGGATGCAGAGGCCAACTTCTTGATTGAGATCAAAAAAGACAGCGAGTCAGGCAAACAATCATTATGCCTCAGCAGCAAACAAGTATACCCTTGTGTATGTTCCACCGGCTAACAACCCCAAGACATCCGTACGTTCTAAACCCAGATCAAGACTCAAGTGAGACCTCCTCTCAAATTGATAGTAACCGTAGGAACGTCTTGCTTGGCATGAGATGATTCGAGGAAGCCAATGGAGTCACGGCTGTGGCTTCCCCGCGATGCCTTTCGGAGGTAAGCGCCGATAAGGATGTACCAAAGTGGGCAAAGTCGGGGGCGTCAGGCTGTCTCGCCACCCTCCTGAGGATGAATCAATGATCAAGACAAGAAGACCAGATGCTTAGCAATTCAAAGGAAGGCGAAGCAAACAAGAAAATATTCTGACTCAAGGCAGTGCAAGAAAGATTCACTTGTTGCCACGTTGGGAAGGTTCTGGCACGTTCCGAGGTTCCGTTGCTGCCTCACCTTTTGGACTGCGACAACACGCCGCTTTGGGGAGGCGTCATCGTCCAATCAGCCACACTCACTTCCGCCGCTCTCACACGTCGCGCCTTCACCTACTTAAGCTCTTCCGACCACCTTCTTCCACCTTTCCTCCATCCACAACAACCATCTTCCGTCCTCAACTCGCCTTCTCTCATCAAGGCCCATTATCTCTCACAACTACATCCACACCACACACAAAGACTCTCAAACAACATGCAGATCTTCGTCAAGACCCGTAAGTAGTCATCGACCCCGCTTCACCGCCACTCCGCGCAACCACCTGCTAACACATCATCAGTGACGGGCAAGACCATCACTCTCGAGGTTGAGTCCTCTGACACTATCGACAACGTCAAGAGCAAGATCCAAGACAAGGAGGGCATTCCTCCGGATCAGCAGCGTCTCATCTTCGCCGGCAAGCAACTCGAAGACGGTCGCACCCTCAGCGACTACAACATCCAGAAGGAGTCGACCCTTCACCTTGTCCTTCGTCTTCGTGGTGGTATGCAGATCTTTGTCAAGACCCTCACTGGCAAGACCATCACCCTTGAGGTCGAGTCTTCCGACACCATCGACAACGTCAAGTCGAAGATTCAGGACAAGGAGGGCATCCCCCCAGACCAGCAGCGCCTGATCTTCGCTGGTAAGCAGCTTGAGGATGGCCGCACTCTTTCCGACTACAACATCCAGAAGGAGTCTACACTCCACCTCGTCCTCCGCCTTCGTGGTGGTATGCAAATCTTCGTCAAGACTCTGACCGGCAAGACTATCACACTCGAAGTGGAATCGTCCGACACCATCGACAACGTCAAGTCAAAGATCCAGGACAAGGAAGGCATTCCCCCAGACCAGCAACGCCTCATCTTCGCCGGAAAGCAGTTGGAGGACGGCCGTACGCTCTCTGACTACAACATTCAGAAGGAGTCAACCTTGCACTTGGTGCTCAGACTTCGTGGCGGTCAGTAAGGGATAGGCAAGGAGCCTTGATGATGTCTATTGACGATGGGTCGGCGTTTATTTGCTTTCTACTACCTTTACTATGCCAGCAATGAAGCGGCTGCTACGACTAGCGTAGCCAATCAATTTCTCAGAGAGCACTTGATGCTCTGAATATCACTTCTCACCTATCATCTACTGCCTTTTGTGTGCCTTTTGTTGTCGTGATTGACTGTGGTTCTCGTTGGAGTTGTTGTATGCTTATACATGACTCAGGCACCGCACGTGATGCAACAGCATTCTTTGCTGAGTTCGACTGAGGCGATGACTTGCTTCTCGCTCACTCAGTGCCAACCGATATGTGGCATGTCGCAGTGCTGAGACAGCGACGGTGTTATGTTGAGTAATGGTGGCCTACTTCTTTCATGTCAAGCTGGAGCTGTACCCTTCACCAAGCCCAGCAGCTGCGTCGCAAGCCGCAACAACCAACAACCTCTTCCACCCCGACTCAACTACAGACATATTCAAATCCCCTTTGCCCGCTCACCGAACCTCCAAGACCATCTCTCAGACGCTGCAAGCCCGACACTCGCCGAGAAACTCGCTAGACAACCGCCCCACTGCTGCGAGTCGACCAGCTTCCGCTCACGGCCATGCGCTCCTGCTGCCCGAGAGGAACGTCGCATTGAAAGAGCCTGCTTCACCTACCATTCCACCGAAGAAAACGTCGAGCGAGGTTGCTGCCCGGGATTGGCGATACGGTCCTGTTACCATTGAGAGCATCGACATGGGACCAACCTCGACCAAGCTCGCTTCGACCGGTCTACACACCAAGGCGGCATATGTGCCTTCGACTCCAAAAGCGACAGACGTAGGCTGGGGTGTCGTACATTTGTATAGAGACTCGCAAGAGACGGCAGCATTGGACCACAAACATGTCAAAGACGATGTCGATTTCGACCCACAACAATGCACCACTTTGTGCATCCTCGCCGTGCCGTCGTGGATGATGCCCTCGGACCTGCTGGGATTCGTTGGAGATCAGGCAAGAGAAGACGTTAGCCACTTCAGACTCATTAGGACTGGTCGAGCCAACAAGTACATGGTTCTCATGAAGTTTCGACAGGCCAAGAAAGCAAGAGAGTGGCAGAAGCTGTGGAACGGGAAGCTCTTTAGTGCTATGGAGGTGAGTGGGCAAGAGCTTGCTATCAGAACATGACTTTGTGCTAACACGGCTGTAGCCCGAAAACTGCCATGTCGTATTCATCAAGTCTGTCGAATTCCTGACTCCCGACTCGGATGCATCTGACCCCGCTGCATTCCCTCAAAACACTCAGGACCCCTTCACCAAATCCTCAAACTCTCTGTCCGCCAAGCCGCATGCACCACCGACGCCATCCCTTGTCGAACTTCCTACATGCCCTGTGTGTCTTGAGCGCATGGACGAGACCACTGGTCTCTTAACCATCCTGTGTCAACATGTGTTTCACTGCGCCTGTCTCGAAAAGTGGCGCGGATCGGGATGCCCTGTGTGTCGTTACACGCAGTCACCCTCCTTCACCTTCCCTTATCCCCGACCAGGCCAGTCTGATGTCCAAACCGAAGTCGAACCTGCTTGTACCGTTTGCGCGACCACTACGAATCTATGGATATGCCTGATCTGCGGAAACACAGGTTGTGGTCGCTATGATTCAGCACACGCGTTTGCACACTGGGAAGCCACAAGTCACTGCTATGCTATGGACATTAACTCGCAGCATGTCTGGGATTATGCCGGTGATGGCTATGTTCATCGCTTGATCCAGAACAAGCCCGACAGCAAGTTGATCGATCTACCTGCTCGACGTCATCCCAACGCCGCATTCCGTGCTGAGGCAGATGACAATGTACCGCGAGAGAAGATGGAGAACATGGCTAACGAGTACACATACCTCTTGACTAGCCAGTTGGACAGCCAGCGCCGTTACTATGAAGGCCAGCTTGAGCGCGCTGTTGACAAGGCAAGTATCGCCTCGGCCAAGGCAGAAGATGCTTCTAGAGCGTGTACTGCGCTTGTCGAGGAAATGGCTGCTCTGCGCGTACAGAACCAAGATCACGCCGCCAGTGTTAGTCGTATGGAGAAGAGTGTCGAAAAAGCCTCCTCTCGCGCTGAAAAGTTTGAGAAGATGGCTCGCGACATGTCAACTCAATTGCGTGAAGAAAAGACGATGAACGAAGGCTTGCTCAAGCGCATTCATGCTGCCGAAGCAAAGGCCAAAGAGAGCCAACAGGAGACTGAGAAGATAAAGCTGGAGAAGGCAGAATTGGAGGAGATGAACCACGACTTGACCATGTTCATCAGCAGCCAAGAAAAGGTCAAAGAGTTGCAAGCTCAGGGCGAGGAAGTCATCGATGGGTCTGCCTTCGCACCGGAGCAACAACCGCAGCAAGGTAGAAAGAAGGCTAAGGGAAAGAAAAAGTAGCGGTGAATTCTTTCAAGGTTTGAACCATTTTTACACGGCGTTTTGCGGAAGGGATACCCATGGGAAAGGAAGGAAGGATGGCAGCAACGATTTCAGCATGCATAGCTATTCCGAAGTAGCTCAGAACATGAAACACCGAATTTTGTCCACGTCTTCTGAATGCATATATGCTCGTAGCCAGTCGCGTGTAACTCTTGTTGGTTGTACAGACGATGAGTGGTCAAAACGTGGCTGAGGACGAACTGACGCCTCGCGGCAGTCAGCGAGACGACCGCCACTGCATGCTGTCTGGAGCTTGTCAACGACTACATGCCCACTTGTCACTTTTGTGATGGCTCCAGTCCAGGATACTCGCTTTGCGAAAGTCTAAAAACGAGTTTGCCTTCGCCAGAGGGAGTGCAGTCGAATTCATGGAAAGCATGAGCGACTCGTCAATGCAAGATGGGTCAACCCTTTCGTCTTCACCGCCTGTCGACCGCTCCTGCTTTGAGCATCACAACACCGAGGCACCCAATATCTTTGCATGTCGCTTCTCGGAACAGAACAACAATGTAGTGCCCGCAATCATGCACGCCGGATCGACAATGCAGCATAACTGAACACTCAAAGAGCAATCAGCTGTTCACTCTATCTGCAAGGCCGGCGTCAAACTCGAAAGCCATCTTCGCCCGTCAATCACGACTCGCCTTTGTCGAATGAGACGCTCCTCCAGAACAAATCAAGTCTCGCCACAAGGACAAGCGATATGAGAAGTCTGCATCATCTTCTTGCCTGAATGCAACTTGTCGAAGCTTTCCCTTCAACATTCTCGGTTATAGCTGGGCTGGCCTTTCGGCACTTACCATGAGCATTTCTGCGGCACGTAAAGCCCCTTCCAGGTTTTGTCGCCTGGAAGAGCATGCCCTTGGTCCCTTGGTGCCTCGACCCCTCTTCGCTCTCGCTCCCCACCATCTTGAGAAGAGGCGGAAGCAGGATACCTCGTGCTCAGCGACGTCGAATGTGACCGCCAACGCACACATACTTCCGATGCTCATCTCTCGACCCATTGGAGCAGTGGGTTGCACACAACCAGACTTTGGCTGGTCTAGCGAAAGAACCAGCATCTCACATAGTCACCGCTTCTAACTCATGGTACGCTTTTTGCGCCAATCGAGAAACCCAGAGCTCTGTCTCCGTCACCTTGACAGACTCTGGGTCTTTCCACCGAGTAACGTTGCGGAGTGCGAATGGGACGGAGGGCTGATCTGTGAAGCATCTTCATCGAGTAATTACCTCTGCTGCAGTAGCCCCGCATAGCACCCGCTCCGGCTGCCATCTCATTTGGACCGGTGAGTCTGCGGTTCCTTCCATTGACCAAATGCCAGTCGCTAGACATTCACATGATCTTGGTCCGGCTTGTTACCGAAAGTCAGAGTGGGCACTCTCTGTTTCCACTGCACGACACTTGCATCTAATCTAGGGGTCGCGAACTCGACCACGTACCTGGTGCTTGTGGCTCTCGAACGAACATATCGCGCATTGACGTGGTATGTGTCGGGTCTCGCCATCGGCATGCACCACGCTCGCTGTCGCACAGGAGTAGACGCTCGAGCACACATCCCAGGAGCACGCAGGCCCGCTCCACTGCGCACCTCATTTCCCCTTCTTCGGATCTTCGATAGATGTCCCAATGCGTGGCATGCAGCGCCAACACATCGGACAAGATTAGGGAGGGGGTCCAACGAGCCAGCTTGTCCTCTTCCTCGTCAGGCTTTTTCCTTGTTGTTGTCGTTCCCATAACGAACGCATCTGCAATGCACGACGGTATGTCCGTCGTGCACGCGTGTGAATGGCCTGTCCTTGTTACCGTATCTCTGGATCTCCCGCCGAGTCTTGATGTTGTGCTATTCAACGTCACTTCTTCGAGTCGTTTCTTTTTTTTGATTGTTCCCCCTTCTAACTCTTGGAGACAGCCTCTTGTGTTAAGAACTGCCTGCTTCTTCAACCCTATTTATGTCCGGTGCATACTTGGAGCGTTGATCCGGTTCTCTTCTTGGGCATCAATACATCTTGCGTTTTCTTCCACCTGCATTCATCTTTCAACATTTTCAGTTTTAGTGTCCATCATTGTTCAGCCATCAACCTTGTCTGCGGTGTGACATATACGGCGCACGTCTTTTGACAGCACGCCTCTTCTGCCAGAAACGACATCTTCTGCCTGACTTTTCAAGCCACATCAAGCAAGTCCGTCTTCTTCGAGGATTATACAGCCCATCATGTTCTACACAATGTATCTTGATGGTGAGTACCAATTGCTTCGCTTCTTTCATGCACTCCTGCAACGTCGTCCTCGGAGACCCGCCCAGCCTAGAGCGTGTACATCTGTCACGTACTGCCAGCAGTCGCTTTCCGATGTCATGTACGCGGCCAACCTGCAAGGTTCTTTGAGGGCTTTCATAGAGAGCCTGAGGCAACACTGTGCCAGATTCTGCTATTACATCTTTTTGTGGAGCGAATCATCAATCTTGTTACAACCTAACATCCATACTGACAACGTGTAACTCAGGCCTCTGCAAACGGCGACATTGGCCTCAACCTATGTTTCAACCTTCGGTCACCCGTCACGGCTACACCTGTGTTGTCCGCGTCAACAACCGCGAATACAGTACAGACGGTCAACATTACACGACCGAAGCATTAGCCCGTGACGCTGCCGCCACACGTGCCTACATGATTTGCCGCAACTTTTCTGTAAACGACGGCATGTATCCCGGACAAAAGCCAGGCTCCGGCACTGTCCAAGGCCTTCCTGTAGCCATTGGCTCAGGCCGCAAAAACATCAGCGTTTCCACCTCCGGCTCCAACGACCAGAGACGGCGATTGGGTGGACTGAGAGAAGAGGATGAAGATGAGAACAGCAGTTGGACTTCTGGTGGCTCAAGCCCCAGAAGCGTGGATTCTGCTGTTGCCGGCATCAGATCCGTCAATGCCGGCAGTGCCAAACCTCATCACGCCAGACAGACCGCCTGTGCCTGTCGTCGCGCTCCAGTCTTGCAGCAATATCTGCGTTGCCAGTATTGTCTTCGCGATGCTGGATGGATGTCTTTCTGAGACTGCTCCATATCTCACTGTACGACGAACATCCACGGCAGACAATGAAAAGGGAAACACGGTTCACGACAATTACTAGACTCGACGACGCTCACGAAATGCACTTTTTACGACTTTTTTTCTTTCCACTTTTTCCTTGGTTATTATGTCCCTTGTTTTACTGTCCATCGTTTGCGACACACCAAAATATTGCTATGGGAACACAAACAGAATTAGGCTGAGAAGAAAACCATGCATGGGACTGGTGTTGGTCATTCGTTCCATTTTCCCTTCGCTTTATGCAGTATATCCATCTAATCCAGCCATTTACTCTCGCATAACAGAGCTTATCACATTTCAACCTTGAGTTATCTCTGCGACGATATAAAGTTATACCGCAAGCCATGAAAATGCCACAAAGTTTGCATATTCAATGGTCTGTTCACAGGGACAGGTCCAATGTCGTGAGTGTGACAAGGAAGTGAAGTGGAGTATTGTTTATGATTCAACAGTACTGACGTACGAAATGTCTCCGATTGTGAACAGAGACGGCCTGAAGAGTTAAGATGAAATGATTGTTACAAGATTGAGTACCTGCTTAAATAAATGCTTTGACCGCTATCTATGAACCCAAACTATGCTAATGTTGGAAGACATCTTTTGTGCGAAATGAGAAAACAAAAAGTAAGCCCTCAATAGTGTCGAAAAGGAAATGCCCAGACGATGACAATGAATCAAGGTAGTCCCATAAACAGACTCAACATCTTGGGGTACGAAGGTGTTCCAAGTCCTGCATCAACATTAGCTCATCATTCACATCTTCATGGTATTCCAAATCATCTTACCAGTAACAGGGTCCCAGCCCTTGACAGCCGAAAAGCCTTGAGTCCCGCAACCAGGATTCGTGCCATTGACAATATCATTCAACACTTCTGGATGCTGATACAAAGTAGGGTTAACAAAGCCCAGAGGACCTTTGCCAGCCGCAAGCCGCTCTTCAACGATACGATTGATGATGGCAGCAAAAATGGGTGCAGAGCCCGAGGTGCCGCCTTCAAGAATAAAGCGCCCGGCATTGAAGATGCCAAAATTGTCGCCGTTGGCAGCGACGTCGGGGATCCCGCGGCCGTTGCGGTTGTAGATGCCTCCGCCCGTGCTGTTGTATTGGCCATTGGTGTAGTAATTGTACGGCGGCTCGTGCTCGGAAAAGTACGTCTTGATGGCGGAAGCTTGGTAATCGGGGACATCGAAGAGATTAGAGAAGCCGCCGCCAGACGAGTATCCGGATGAAGGGTCGTTGACTGCGGACTCGGGGTCGTTGACGGTCTTGCCGGGGTAGATTTTGGTGCCGCCGACGTTGGTGAGCCAGGGGCAGGAGTTGGGGTATGTGGGCGAGAAGACGGTTGCGTTGGATCCCAGGCAGCCGTTGATCGATCCATCGCCTCTGATGCCACCGACACCAGTATCGCCAGAAGCAACGATGACAGAGACACCTTGGAGCCCGAGCTTGAGTAGCTCGTTGCATTGGCGCTGCTGGTAGTAGGCAGGCAGATCTTGTTCTTGCTCGCCGTACGAGATGGAGATGACATTAGTAGGCTTGTAGACACCGCATTGAAGTGAGCCCTTGTATCCGTTGCTTGCGGGATCCGGGTACTTGGGGTCAAGGACTGGATCGTTGCCAGTTTCGCCGTAGGCAGAGTACGTGCAGTACGAACCGTCAATGGCATCGAAGAAAGTATTGAACAAACCAGTAGCGTTGGGGTCGTTGCCAAATGCATAGTAGATGTCATCGGTCTGGTACAGAGTGGTGGTCTGAGGGTAAACGAGAGGGTAGGCGAGCTGGAAATCCAAGTCGCTCTCGCCGCCAGCGAGCTGCAAGCTGACAGGTGCCTTTGCGCCATCAATCATGTTGGGAATAGGATGGGTTCCGTTAGGAATGTTGGGCGTGAAGTTTCCAAAGAAGCGATTAAGATCCTGCTGGGCGTAATAATCACCTTCCTCGAAGATACCAAGAGAGTTGTTGAGGTTGACTTTGGCATAAGGGTCGTTGGGAGCGATCTGGTACAATGCCTGGATACATGCCGGTGTTACGATCTGATCGCACGTGCTTAGAGAAGAGATGTTCTTGGGCATGAAAGGCGCCGACTTGCGGGCCGGAGATCCTCTCAGAGCTCTCTTTGCCTTCTTGGGACCGCGCTTGCGAAGGTTTGCACCCTTGACACCAGGGGAGATGAAGTCGATGTGCTTTTGAATGTGCTTGGGGACGTGGTACTCGTCACATGCTGCAACATAGTTTCCAGTGGCGCTGTGCTCGAACTCATGATATTGAGTGTGTAGTAGATCTTCGACTTCCTTTGTGGTGGCATCAAACGCAAACCACGCTTTGTTATCCGAATGGGTGATTCTACGATCAGAGATGCCATTCTTTACGAGCCAGTCGCGAACAGCGGTCAATGTGTCGTTCGAAGGAGCAAACTTGGCGATGACCTCGTCGGATGTCCAGTGCTTGCCGAAGTTGGGAGACTCGGGGTGCGAGCTGGACATGTTAGTCTTGTACTCATACTTGTTTGAGTACATCTCAACTGAAAGACCAATTGGACTTGACAAGCATGTTGTTGAATCAAGATAGACACTTACACATCCATGAGATACTCGGCACCGTTGTCCAGGTTCTGTTGCTTTAGACCAACACGGACAGGCAATACAGTATCCTTTTCCAGTCTATCTCTCTTCATCCACTTGGACGCGACAAAGCGATGAGCAACACTACGCTTCTCGTGGACAACATGGGTCTCAGGGACAGGCTTAGCAGCAGCCACAGCCAGCAAAGTGGCCAAGAAGGCCGAAGACGAGACACGCATAACGAACGAATGTCAAGACAAGCAACGAGTGTGGTGAATACGAAGCGAGAAAGTGTGGGATCTAAGCATTTTTAAACAACAAGCCTATGGAGCGAGATCGACACTGTTACGGGGGCGGCGGGAAGAATAGGCGTCTGTGAATGAGATCGTCGTTTGCGCCTGCAGGTCCCACGCAGCACACTACTGCCAACGCGGCAACCATGTTGGCACTACGTTTTGCATTGATGAGGCCTTCGATAGGGATAACACAAGGTCTGGTTGGGTCTGTAGGCACGAATCATGCTTCTGTTCCACCCAACGCAAATGTTGGTTTACAGTGTGAACAATTGGATGTTTGGACAGCGAATCTTTTTTGGTCTGACGTTTGTGCCTTCCAACTTGGGCTTGGCGTCATCGTATTCCCAGCCAAGACCAACCTTGCCTGCCACGGAATATCTCGTGCTGTTGAGCTTGTCGTGCATGTTACCATGTTTCAGAAAACAAACTTCCATGTCACGAGTGAACACGGAGGCATACGTTGAGATGAGAAAGGATGAACGAACCATATCAAGATGGTGAATGAAAAATATAGAGGGTATCTTTATGCTATCATGCCTCATTAAAAACGCCAAAAATACGCCGCGCCAATCAATTGTGCAATACAGTCAAGTCCACAGTGATGGGTTTTCTCAAAATCATTAACGTACTGGTGGCAAAAATGTCTGCGGCATATCGGGCATTGTGCTGTCAAGGTCGGTCAAGCTACTGTACTGCTTCTGAGCATGCTGGAAACTGGACATGGGTTCCGTGCTCTGTGGCTCGCTGCAGGGTGTAGTAGCAAGCTTCTCCAGAACGGGTGTTGCATTCTGCTGCGCATGGTTGAACGCGAGACTAGGATCAGGTATGGTGGAAGACCCATCGGGCACACCAAAAGATATCGAGGCAAAGGAACGACCTGTGCCAACAAAGGTCGGACAAGGCTGTGTTGCCGGCGGTCCGTCTACGTCTGTCTCGTTATCAAAGTCGTCATCATATACGCCGTCCGTTTGGGGGATTGGCTGTGAGAGAGAAAGGCGTGTGGACCGACGCTGTCCAACTCTCTGCTCGGGGACTGAACTTGACAAAGATGAGCGTGGGCGTCTTGACTGAGACGAACGCGGCTTTGCCCTAGAGGAGCGTTTCTTGGCTGCAGATGAACGAGCAGATGTATGGACTTTTTTGTTCACACTTCGGGATGACGACGTCGGCGTAGCCTGTGACAAGAGCGTATCGACGTCTATTCCCCTCCTTTGGCTGACAAAACTTAGCACTTCCGAGAGGCTGACTGAATCCTGTGGTAGAGTAGGCAAAACGTGACCAGTCGATTCCCTCGTCGAGGCTGGAGGCTTCTGAGAAGGTATGAAGTCTGGAGATTCGCTGCGGTTTGCTGGATCCGTGGGAGAAGGGACCTCTGCCGGTTCTCGGTGAAGAGAAGGTGATCTCGCCGGATCTCGGGAGAGAGGGGGATGCGTTTGGTCTTGATGCTCTATGGGACTTGGCAGGTCTTGAGAAGGCGATTGACCTTGGTCGTTGCTTGGGAGCTCGTTTTGCTCATGTTCCCTGTTAAGACTGTTCTCGTGCACGACACCGTCTTCTGGGAAGTCAAATATACTTGTGATAGTATCATCCACGTCCTCCAGGATGACAGAAGGAGCAAAACTCGCCCTCTTTGTGATCCTCGGCCTTTTGGCACTCAGTTTGATCGGAGAGTAGAAACCGTCAAACAAGGCTTGCGTGTTAGGCAACGGAGCTTGTGTTTCAGTAGTCAACTCAGCATTGAACTGATGGAACGGTGTGATGGTATGTACTGGACTCGATGGAGGACTTGTGACCTGTTTTGCTGGCGTCTCGAAAGGCAACTCGACCCTCTCCTCTTCTGGCTGCAAAGGTGAAGATGCATCGAAGAGAGCACGATGAGCATCTTGCATGGCTGCCTGAGTACTGACGTATGGCAGCTCGTCCCCAAAATCCCCCTCGAGCTCTGCCACGTCTTCTATAACAGTATCTTCAACAGGTTGGTCCATGAAATCGCCAGTGACTCGCGATGAGATGTTTTCTGCTGGACCAACAATGGGGCCGTTCTCTCCGGTTGGAGGCGATGCCAGATCCTCTGCTTCATGCAGATTCTTCGAAAGAGCCTCTCTCACTTCGGTTTCTTGGACCTGTGCCTTGCTAGTGTCCGACTGATTGACCTCTGTATCCAAATTTGGGACGGCAGTCGAGGCAGGCAGTTGTTGGTCGCGTACATTATCATCCGTTCCTGTAGTCTTTGCAGAAGGCGCAGGCAAAGATCCGTTGTAATGATTGAGAATATCAAAGTCCATGCCGAGAGACTCTTGTCCAAAAGACATGTTGATCGCAGGCACAAAATCGTGGCGCGGGTGTTCTAGCGATTGCTCTGGCTCAATAGCAGTCGACAGCGCATGTGACGGCTTTGGATTTGGGACATCCGGGGATGACTGGAATAGAACATGATTTCGTTTCTCCGGCGAAACTGGGGTCCGGGAGTGCCTGCTCGTTGTGCTAAGTTCGATACGCGCTTGTTCAGGCTCGACAGGCACAGCCTCTGGTACGACGCTCTTTTCTCTAGATTGATCGGATGTTTTCCTCGGTTGGGCGGCATTCTTTCTGTAGATAAAAGGCGAAGTGGTATCGAAAGTGGTCGCAGCCTGGTAAACTCTTTTGGTTGGTCGCTTGTTCTTTTTTACACTCGAGAGCTTGTGAGAAGAGGAAGGGGCTTTCTCGATTCTGTTTAGCGAGGACGCGGGTCTCTGTCTCAAAGCAACGGCTTTGCTTGGAGAGATGTCGTTTTTGGAAGGCGATGGGCTAGGAGATATGAAGTCTGTATCGGGTATGCGGACTCTTGGCGAGGAAAGGGAACGAGACGGGGCGGTAGAACTTGGTAGCTGGTTCGGTGTGCGGCGCGACTGAGATGGAGGCTTGTTAATAGCGATGAATTTGGGTAGCGGCGGTAGCACAGTGGTCGAAGTCGCCGAGACTGCGGAGGATGGAAGGTTGAATCTCAAAGACTTGTTTGTGGCTGGGTGCGCGGGCTGATGTGAGGATTGTGGACGGCTGACAGGATTTTCCAAGACGGCGGGAGAAGACGGGCGAGACTTGGAGGGCGTGAGAGCAGGTTCAGGAGTGACAGACTTGGGCCGCAGGTGCTCGGTTCTACGACGAATGAAGGATTTGGCGGTGACAGTGGGTGGAGGCGAGACAGGTCGAGCATCAGGGCTTGAGACAAGGTCGTGACAAAGAGACAAGTCTCTGTCGGCAGGGAAGGGACCCTTCAATCTGGCAGAGGGAATGTAGATGGGCTGGCCATTGAGAAAAGCATGGGCGATGGCTTCGATGCGTCGGCGTTTGGCCGAGTGGAAGGCGTCGTCCAGATCATCGTCAGAATCGTCGACCAGTACTTGGTCGGGGTCTTCAGGGTGTATGAGGCAAGCTTGTAGGGTGGGCTTCTGGTAGGCGGGCAGTCGCAGGACATGGGAATCGGAGCAAGGCCACAGCCAGCGGCGTGGAGCCATGAGCGAGATGGCGTTTACGGCAGGAGCGACGGCGGCGGTTGACGTGGTAGGTCAGTCATCCTCTTGCCATGTGCCGGCGTGTGGACCAGCGAGTTGGTGTTGGCGAGCACTGACGGCTATGACAATTCGTGGGTCGACACTGACAGCTATGACAATCCGTGGCTCGACACAGACACGACAGTTTGTGCCTTGACTGCTTGTGGGAAATGCGGTCCTGCTAGAAAAAGACGGCCGTCGATCGTCTCTGGTACAATTGCATGTACGGACGCGGTGATTGGCCGGGGCGCGTGGTTGCCATGGGAATCTGTGTTTTGCGCAACAGAGCTCGGGCGTCCCCACAGTCGTTCATCGCAAACATGTGCCAACTTTTCGGGTCCCAAGTTAAAGCGACCATCATCTCGATCACATCTGGCTCCGAGCACTGTATATTCTTGGACTCTCTTGGATGACGACTTAGTCCAGATCCCTCTTCTTATCATGCTGGCCCATTGACACCTGCCCACACGCGCATTCTTCGGTCGTCCTTTCCTTGTTCACGTCACAAACAACCATCAAACATGTCGTCTCAGGTTGCGCCATGGCTCGAGGATCTGGAAGAAGACTGGGTCGAGCCGCCGTCGCTGTCAAATCACACCACAGACCACCAATCTGCCACTTCCGCCAGAACGAACCAAACTTCGTCCAGTCGCATCCCGCGTAGGAGCAGCGGTGCTTTCTCAATAAACAGCAGTTCTGTCAAACAACGGAATCCGCTCAAGGACCTGCCTTCCTCTCAATTCAATGTCCAACGCCAGCCATCAGCATCTTCCGTAGTCCACCACGACTCGGTCAAGCGCTCTCCAGCAAAACAACACACCCTCGAGTGGAAGAAGCGCCTTGTCCGTGGTGAAGTTGGCTACGGCGACCAGACCGACCTGTTTGGGCCCTCCGGTCTCGAAAACATTTTCTCTCCAGCTCGTCCCACCTCTTCCAACAACCGTCCGACCTCATCCAACAGCCCCTCGAGGCTCCTACAGAACACCATCATGCCTCCCTCCAGTCCTCCGCCATGGCCCTCGCAAATTGAACCCTCCCAACTAGACTCGCCCGATGCACAAGGCACGTGCCAACGAGAAGTCCACAACACAAACTACACCGATCCGCAAGACGAGAGTCTCATGCGCTCTCCCAATTCCCCCAGCCAGCTACATGTCGACCGCTCGGCTTCGAAGCACCAAGGCAACCGCACTATCAGCGCTAATACCGATCTGTCAGGCGAGGGCTTTAGTCCTGTCTTCTTGTCAAAGCACACGAGCTCCACTGGCGCCGTCAGCTATGCTCCCCTCGACTCGCGCTCCGCCCCTGTCAGTGCTGATGCCTCTGTCAACGGCCTGGATTCTGAGCTTCCTTCCACACCTGGCTTCCGCAAGAACAACAGCGACATGGCTGACAACATGCCGAGTGTTCCAGAGGTCTCTCTTCCCGATAATCTGCCCACTGGCACTCCTCCTATCCCCAGCTTCTTGAGCATGAACAGGCTCTCTCCTTCGAGCCCCACCAAAGTTGAACCATCATCTGTCTACGACCAAGACTCTGCCATCTCGCCAAGAGATTCTAGTCCAGTCAGAGCACCTGCCACCCCAAAATTGGGAGGTGTCGAAGAGTCCTCACTCCTGAGCCCACCTAAGAGCAGGCCTTCCCAAAGCCCGCTGAAGCTGTTCACTGGTAACTATGACACATTTACCAATAACAAACTGTTCAGAAGGATGAGTCAATTGGAAGGTCTAGATCCAGATCACCCCTTGAGATCCCCTGAGCATCCTTGCGACGATCCTTTCGACGAGACGCGGTCGAATGCTGGGCGAGTCACCAGCTCAGGTACCACCAATACTCAGAGACGTCGCCCATCTCAGCGTGTGGTATCGAATCTGAGTAGTTTTGGTGAGGGTGACCTGGATGAGCACGACTTTGATGCCGACATTTCTATTCCCACCGGCTTGGATCTGGATGCAACTTTCGAGTTTACTGAAGGCTCGCCACTCCCTGAAGCTGTGCCACCAGGCAGCACTCACCCTTTCCGTTTCCACGTCGAGACCGCACCTCCAGTCGAGTCATCCCCCGAAGTTAGGCCCTTCAAGCTAAAAAGAAAATTGTCAAAGAGAAGCAACACAATCAGGTCAAGGCATTCAGATGACGATCAAGCACTGGAGCAATTCCCTGTGATTGATCCTTACAACAACGAGTTTGATATCAGGGAGGGGAAGCGCCCTCAAAGCTCTCCTGCAAAGGCCCCCACTGCCAAACGCCGACGCACTCTGATCACCATGGATGGCAAGCTCCCAGAACTCGGCGAAGGCTCTGAGATCCACATTAAGGTTGATGCGCCAGTCTCGAACGACGAGAAGCCTTCAGAAGCTACCGCGCCTAGTACCGTCAGCGCAGGAAGCAGAAGGGACGTGACCAGGCCTAGAAATCCCACACCTAGCCAAAGGCGTCGCGAACAGATTCAGGCCGAGATCAGCGAGGCGACATTTGAATATCTCTCAAATTCGCCACGCCTCGAGGCTATCAAGGAGACCATTGAAGAACTTTCAGAGTTACCAGCAGAATCCGTCGATGCCGAGAAGGCCAAAGCAGTCGCAGCCGACATAGCAGCCTTCACTTTTGAGCACTCGAGAGAGGAACCCGAAAGCATACGCAAGCGTTCGTTCACCACTCAGGACTTCCTTGATGAAGCAATGCATATTATGTCAATAATTCGGGCAAAAGGACGACCTCACAGTGGCTTGGACGATGTTGAAGAGTCTAGCGGTGAGATGGACTTCAACACTCACCTGCATCCTGATGACCTTGCAAGACAAGTCGGATCTTTGCGTATCTCACGACCTTCTTCTCGGGAGGGAAATGAATCGAATTGGAGACCTCGAAGTCAAGTCAAGCATGATCCAATGGTCGCCAGTCGTTTGGAGCAGTTCCGCGAGAAAGACAGTCTCAATCTGGTGGATACGTCGCTTCGATCGCTGAGCATCAACGATACTTCAGCTGTTTACTTTGACCATCAAGACGGATCGACTCGTGGCCTTGATGATGCGTCGATCATCGAGCCTGGTTGGATCGGTGGACATGTCCGAGCGTACTCGAACACTTCACAACAAGGAGCCCAAGCTAGCCCGACTAAGTCACAGCATGGGTCGCATCCATCTCTTGACTCTTCAAGCGGAGCACGCACCATGGGATCTACCTCCTCGAGAGACTTTGTAGCGAATCTCTCGCCCGAGAAGGTTGCTCACCTGATACCTGAGCAGATCGCGGGAATGACCTATGACAAGGAGAAGCAGATCTGGGTTAAGGCCAAACATCTCAGGCCCCCTACATTTGATTACTATCACCAGCCGAGCAATGTCAGCAGCGAAGATGATCCATTTGCATACATTCCTGATCTAACCGTCGACGAGATCAAAGAGATTCAGCGCATCCAACAAATGCAAGCACGCCGCCAAGATCTGACACAGCAAGAGCAGTCTGAGTACGAGGAGTCTGGGCAATTCACAGAGCTTCCGCAACAAGTGCCAGATCGCCCGCCTCCGCAAAGACAAGAACCAACCGGCTCCAGACCCACTACTCGTGATAGTAACGCACCTCATCCGTTCACATCAAGCACTGCTCCATCAAAGTATTCCGGCTTTGCTTCTAGCCAGCAGCAGCAGTTCGACACGCGGGCGACATCCTGGAGTAACGAGGAGTTGGCCAGCATAGCTAGAGCTAAGCATCAACAAGCACAGTCTGGCGATGGCCTTCGCGACCTTGCTGCTGTCAACATACCTCAGAACATCTCTGAAGAGACTGAGGTAGTCCTCGATGATTCTACCGCTGCTCACGATGAATCTTTGTTGGATGAACTCTTGAGTGAGGATGACGAGCCCCTGAACGAAGATTCGATAACGGAAGAACTGCCCGCGCCTAAGCAGCGTGGAAGTGGCATTCCGATTCCGTCCTGGCCTTTGCGTTCTCCGCAGCCGGCACGTCGAGGTGGTCTCAGAAACTCGTCCTTGAGAAGACAGACTTTCCAACGAGGTCATGCTCCTGGGCAAGATCAGAGAGAAGTGTCTTTCGTTGCGACTTTCCCGGACAAGCGGACGATGAGCGTTTCTGTGGTTGCTCAACCTGCGCCTACAATGGCTGCACCGAACCAAGAATACGGTCTGTCTTCTCCTGCTCGTATGGATGGCACATTCTACCTCAGCGACTTACCCGATTTTACCGTTAACGACGTCGACGAGGAACGTCCATCTGAGAAGGCCCTGGCTAGACGGGTCGCTCGCACAGACTCAGGAGACAGATATGCCATGGCCGTCCAGAGTCTAGTGAAGACGCTCACGGACGTCGAGCCTGATGAGCCCTACTGGGAGGACATCAAGCAGCTCAACCTTCGTGATAGAGGTCTTGATTCTGTCCACAATCTGGAAGACTTCTGTACACGTCTTGAAGATCTTGACCTGTCAAACAACAATGTTGCACATCTGGAAGGTGCACCGACTTCTATTCGCAGGCTCAATCTTCGTTCGAACGCCTTGAGCAGTCTTACGGCTTGGAGCCACATGATGAATCTGCAGTATCTCGACATATCCAACAACCAAGTTGACAATCTGAGTGGATTGTGTATGCTCATCCATCTTCGAGAATTACGCGCCGACGACAACCAAATTTCTACTCTCGACGGTATCATGAACATGGATGGTTTGCTTAAGCTTTCTGTGCGTCGCAATCAACTTTCGAGGGTTGATTTTGAGGGGTGCCAACTGGCCCGCCTCGAGGAACTGGACTTGAGCAGTAACAAGTTGTGTCGTATCTCGGGCGTCCAGACGCTCTCATCGTTGAGTCGGTTGGTCATGGACGACAACAAGCTCGAGTACTTCTCGGCGGCAAAGGAAGACACTGCCGGTTCCAGACTGCATTGCTTGTCCCTGCAAAAGAACAGAATGACCGCTCTTGATGTGTCAAGCTACACGAACCTCCGGTACTTGAACGTGGACGAGAATAAGTTGTCGACTGTGCAAGGTATCGAACAGTTGCATCATATCGACATTCTGTCTATGCGCAAGCAAGATCTCAAGCAAGCCAATGCTCAGCAGTTGACTATATTCAATCAGCGAGTATCTGCTCGCTCGCTGTTCTTGTCCTCAAATATCATCCCCACTCTTGACCTACCAAACTCTTACCACAGTATCCAGAACCTGGAGATGGCATCTTGCGGGCTACAAGATTTGCCGAATGATTTCGGCCTTAAATTCCCCAATCTGCGCACTTTGAACATGTCTTTCAACGCAATTACAGACATTCGCCCATTGCTCAACATCACAAGATTGGAGAAATTGCATGCTTCGGGCAACCGCATTGCCCGCCTTCGGAAGACAGTTGCTGTGCTGGCACGCATGCCGCACCTTCGCAGAACGGATCTCAGGGACAACCCCATCACTCACGGCTTCTATGCGCCCATTTCTGTGGCCAAGAATGCCGTTAGCACTGTTTCAAATGACGAGGAGCCATTGTCTGAAGCACAGCTGCAGTTGCAGATAGCCATGTCGCATCGTCTACCCAACGCCGATCACGCAACGGATACAGAGCATCTTGCTCGCTTGGATGAGGACACCAAGCTACGACGACGTGTCTATGAGATTCTTCTTAGCAATGGATGTAAGAACCTGGCTACTCTCGATGGCTTGTCGTTTGCCAAAGACAGAGCTTTGATAAGAGATGGAGTCTGGGAAAGGTTGCTCAAATTGGGAGTCGTGAAGAAGTCGGGGGCAAGAGGGGAAGAGACTGAAGTGTCGACGAGTTAGGAGCTCGTTGAGTGAATAGCTTGATGTAAGGATTTGACGATTTGTACGAAACTATTGCATTGGACGAGGATCAGACGGAGTATAGGACAAGGGGGATTGGCGTTTTCTGGTTGCTTTCTTCTTGTATCGGTATCTTCTTCTATTCGACAGTCATACCTTGAACAAACAGATCTTTTTATTATCTCTCCATGACTCCCGATCACTTGTTCCTTTGTTTTCCTCAACCAAGTCTGCGAACACTGGATTGTCGCTCAGCTACGAGGCACTAGTTCTGACTGAAGATGATGCGTAGAAGCCAAGTCATGCTTCTGACAGGGAAACCCTGGTCCGACATTCTATCACAGCATTCCAATCGTTATCGCAAACGAAAGCCAGTGTGGGTGAACTATGTAATCAAATCGATGCAGACCATTTACTTGTGAACAAAGCATGAACACATCTCTTCGAGGATACAGACACGGTGCAATGGGGAAGACGCTGTACGTTCAGACAACAGATACTGAGAAGCACGTTGCTTGCTCTCGGTCCAGATAGGATAAAAGGAACACTTCACTGCTGACATACCTCAACTCTTTCTGTCAAACACCTGCACCGGAGATGCCACATCCACGCCAAGTCACTTGTCCCTATCCCTAAGATAGGAAGATATGTTGTTTTTCTGGTGCTCTGCTTATCAGAGGCATATACCTTTGTGGAAGGTAAAGCGGCGATCTTTGGGAGCTTTCACTTGGCATGGCTTGGCGGGGACGACATCGTTGCCGATCGACCTCTTTTCACGTTTTCGAGTTCTGCGAGTGCAGAGATAAGGGTTTTGGGGGTGGAGGGTGGAGAGTATGGGTATGATGGAGATGCTGTGGTATTGACTGGTGGGTATACTGTTGTCTGCTGCTTCTCAAAAATCTGACGAGGCACCAACACGGCTGGAATCTAGCCGTCTTCAAGATCTCTATATCTTGAATGAAGGTCTACTGCCGCCTCTCGTATAAACTTAAAACAGCAAGTCCTGAGGTCTCCATCACCCCCAAATTCACCCCGGACGATCCTGATAAGAACGGCTACCACTTCAGCGGCTCTGCCTCCAGGAACTCCCGAAGCAATAGATATGCATAAGTCGCTAGTGTGGAATCTTCAGCGACTACCTTGGTCCAACGAGCCACTCAAAGAGCCGCGGACCAATGGCTTGTAGATAAGTAAAGTATCTTTGGTCCTTTTTGGCTCGCATCGTTCTTCTGGTGGCTGTGATGAGCCGTCTTTCTGAGGTTGCAGAGATAAGAGCCTCAACAGTGTTCAAGGTAGAACTCTGTGATCGACTTTGAACTGCATTTGTATATAAAGCAGTGCAGATGTCACCTTTGATAGTAAAAGCCCGATCCTTCGTTTCCAAACATCGATATCCTCTTCTTGTTTTTAATTTTCCTGGCATCTATTACACAAACACCATGTCGATGGCCTATCCATACAACCAGCCATTGGAGGTTATCCACAATGCATATACGGCTCAACAGACCACGGAGATAGCGTCGCGTATGGGGGCTGCAAAGGCGAGGATGCGTGTCGACAAGATCCTCACCAGCTCGTTCATGGCGGGAGCGATCCTCGCGTTTGCTTGCGCTGCAGTCTCGGTCGTCAACGTGGCGCCCTGGTATCAAGAGAATGCTCCCGGAGTGATCAAGTTGTTTGCAGCTCTGATTTTCCCTTTTGGCTTGGTTGCCATCATCTTGACTGGTGCAGATCTTGCTACGGGTAGTTTCATGGTAAGTGGTTTGATGCTGCTCCTCACTTGCTGGCAGAAAATCTGACAGTTGGGTCTCCCCTACAGTTTACCACAATGTCTACTCTCCATCGCCGCACCAGCATTCTTCAGATGCTTCAACATTGGGCTCTCACGTTCATCGGCAACCTCGCCGGCTCCCTCTTCGTCATGGGCCTCATCGTCGGCTACGGCGGCATCCTCTCCGACTCGGCCTCGGCCTCCCAAACCATCAAGTTCGCCACAAAAAAAGTCGTCACGCCGCAATGGCATCAAATCTTCCTGCGCGGCATCGGCGCAAACTGGCTGGTGTGTCTGGCCTGCTTCCTCGCCTGCGGCGCCCGCGAAATGGTTTCCAAAATTTTGTCCATCTGGTGGCCGACGTTTGCGTTTGTGATTCTTGGGTTCGACCACGTTATTGCGAATATGTTTTATATTCCCGTGGCGATCTTTTTGGGTGCGCCGCAGATTAGTGTGGGTTTGTATATCTGGAAGAGTATGATTCCGGCTTTGCTGGGTAATATTGTGGGCGGAGGACTTTTTGTTGGCGTCGTGTATTGGTATTTGTATCTGGCTGGGAATGCTGAGCCGATCTTGATTGATGGGAGCAGTTATGGTGGTCGGCCAATGTCGTTGTTTGGGGTTAATGCTGATGTTGAGGAGGCGCCGGCTCAGATGTCTAGGCGGGAGTCGGATAAGACGAGTACGGTTTGAGAGACCGACGTCTGAATTGAGTGGAGGTGATGACACTAATAACGATATACTGATGAGAATATTTGATCCATTATTCTTGAGCCATCAAGCAATCAGGGACCACTGCCTGCATCCATTCGGCTAGAACCGTTTAGTTGTAGCCGTAAGGAAAACATATTATGTGATCTCTGCACCAGTGTTTGACTCCATAGCTTCTCAATCGTTACGTTCGTGCTGAGCCAAGAATGGTTGGGCGTCCTCGTCGTCGCTACCAAGTTCCCTAGCCTCATGATCGTAGCCAGTAGGCTTACTCCTCAGACCAGCCATAGCCAGTGCGTCAGCCCTGCCCTTCTCGGTGTCAATCATATAAATCAGAGGAATCGGCAGCGCAATCAACACAGCCAAGAATGCAAATGCAGGTCGGATCGTACCAGCAACGTCAACGATCCAGCCTACGATAGCCGGACCGATGGCAGAGCTGCCTTTGTCAGTCACTGCGTATAGAGCATAAAAGGCCGCTTCGCTGCCCGGGGGAATGAGGAGACCATAGAAGGATCTACAGTACGAGGATAGACCGCCCATGACAAAACCATGGACAACACCCAGAGGATAGATCTCCCATGCTTGTTGCAGACCTCCGACGCCCCATGATTGGACAAAGGGAAGGTAGCCGATCAGACCGTAGATGGGAATTATCTCCATGAGCAGGACACATCCTATAATGGTTTGCTGAGTATGGAGGCGGAAATGGCGTGAGATGATTGGCCACGTGAAAGCGCCGGCAATACCAGAGGATGTGGCTGTTATGGACAGGATCGCAATCTGTACAGTGCTCATCTTGAGCTCAGTCCTGGCAAAAAGGATGGCTGTGCCTGAAACAGTAGCGATAGAGTCCGAGAGCAAAAACCATGCAACCAAGAAGATGACTGTTTGACGTAGCTTGATCGCTTGCTTGACAGTCTGCCAGACAGATGACCACGCGAAGACGAAGTATGCAAGGACCTGACCCATTCTGCCATGTCGGGCATTGAGATTCTTGAGCGGGGGCCCGGGGCGATCGCGGAGCCAGAGAGCACCAGGTATAGAACCAACAGCCCAGCACATACCCACAAAGAGCAAGATTATCCTAAGGGGAATGGACTGGGAGGAGAAGTTGACCTTGCCTAGACCAAAGAGTAGCCCGATGCTGCATATCTGTACAAGAACCGCAGCAATGTAGCCAAGTCCGACACCCTTAGCTGATATTTTGTTGGAGAGAGCCAGTGCTGGCGATGTTTGCTTGTCAGAGTGCTGTCCTTCGGGCGCTGGTGAATACGATCCATTAGGTTCAATCATGTCGACAGTTGCCGAAGGTGAACCCGCTTGTTGCTCTGCAGACATGACAGACGGATGGTTGCTGGCAAGAAGTGGAAGGAAAGAGTTCAACAACACAAACGAAGAGCCCAGCGATGCAACTCCCAAGATGACTAGGACAGGTGCTAAAAGGTATATGCCTGGCGAGACAACAATGAAGAGCATGCTCGACAGGGATCCGATGCATCCAAATGCAAGCAGAAGCTTCTTGCGGTACGTTCCTGATGTAAGTCAGCCATATATAATTTGAGATGATGCTGAATATGCCTACCATGATCAGCGACAGAGCTGAAGGATATGAGTACTATCGCTTGCACCAAGACAGCGATCGAGAAGGTGTACATGGCGAATGAAGCCGTCGAGATGTCTTTTCCAAAAGGTTGGACTACACATTGACTTTCGTTCTTGTCGTTGGTAGCACGACTAGCAGCTCGCAAGAGTAGGTGTGAGGTTTCAGCCACAGCGGACTTTGGCTTCACACATGGAGTGACATGGTCGGACCTTAGTACACCTCGCTCTTTCGCAAGCTGCTCGAGAGTGACTGGAAGAAAAGAACCTGATTTTATATTAGCAATGTCGACGCGTTGATGGATGTGTATGCATATACCAACACCAGCCACGGCAAAGATCTCAGCAGCCAGGCCATAAGAATACCATCCTTTCAGCTCGCGGTCGCTGGTAGGTGTAGTATCTTCATTCTCATACCGGCGAGGCCTGCCGCATTCGTTGCTCTCACTGTCTCTCTCCATGTTTGGTCAGACCGAACAACATGTTATTTTCGCGTTCGAAAAGAAAACATGACGCTGTTTCCTTGTCAGCATTGTTCGGGTGGGTCTTCCGATGCTTCCGGTCCAAGGCCCACCAAAACGCGTCAGGAAGGGACGACTTCGTGCTATCACGATGATCTCCTTTTCCTTCCAAGTCGAATCTTATGTTTACAATATTGCTTCGCAGAACGTTACAATTGAGGTCGCTTTGTCGCAAATTTGAAAGAGACAAACGGTGCCCGGTCATGTTGCCCTCGGATCTGCTGGCACAAGGCGAAGCCTGACCGGTCATCCACACGTGCAGTCGACATTAGTGTCGCGTTTGTGGACGGCTTAATCCACATCAATCCAGCCTTGCGCAATATTCCATCAATAGACAATCGTGCCTGGGGCTTTAGGCAGGCCATACCAGCCTCGTCGGCTGAGACAACCACTCATGTGCTGCAAACATGTGGGGTGAAGGATGGAATACTAAAATGCCTTGTACCAGCCCGCGTCGAGCGCCACGATCACTTTCCCAGGCATCCAGCTGAGTGTCCCTGCTGACAACCAGATATAAAGCATTTGATATGACCAAGCTCCAGTATTCCATGGTATCTCTACGATTTGCAGGATGAGCCGTCATGGTTCCATGAAGCGCGACCGTTCTTCCAGGCGGGACGAAACCTCTGAAAGGATAGAACTATCGCGTTCGCGCTCAGCAGGGCGAGGGGAAGAAATTCATGTGGAATTTGGTCGTCCTCCAAATATCCCGCCTCCACCACAGATCTATGTCCAACCACCACTTGATTCGGCCTACGTCCAGATACCGCCTCCTTTCGAGGCCGGAAGAACAACTCATCATGAGGGAGCGACCAGACATCCTACAAGAGAGGATTATCATAAACCGCAACGGTCAAGACAGCGAACCGACGACTATGCGAATCTCGAACGTGAGAGGGGGCATAGTTACGCGATTCGTCCATCACACGATGACAGTGGCCCGATGCCCAATATTTCTCAGAACTACAGACCATCACAACCGCGTCCTGAGGCATACACGACCTTTACGCAGATGCCAGATCTGCAGTACACCTCCCACTCTAAACCGCTTCGCACCGACTCCCATCGCCGCGAACGTATACACAGCAGACACGATGAACCAAAAATTTCTCACGGAGCGGGCGGAGGAGACGGCGGTGGTGACATTCAAACATCAGCGGTCGAAAAGGCGGAACCAAATGCACCTACACTGAACAAAATCATGATATGTGTGTATCGGAATAGTAAACGGCAATTCGTACAGAAAGAAGTCTGGATGTTGAAGCCAGATCACAAAAAGGACATCTTTTTGGAAACGTCTGAATACCTTCGCAGAGATCCTGCTTTCCGCAAAGCCCTTCGTACAGATGCTGCTTTCTTCAAGGAGATAAAACAACGATATAGATATCAGTTGCGAGGGACTTTCAGACGGTATCTCAGTTTCAAGACTGTGAGCACTGTAAGAGTTCTAGGTGTACGTTTTACTGCATAACTGCGACCGTCATTCGACTGACATTTACCATTAGTATGGCAACAACATATTCGGGCTGGCGGACATCAATGAGAAAGTGTTTTCGCCAGTCTTCATGCGAGCATACAACAACCCCAGACAATCCCTGATAGACCGCAGAGACAATCCAAGGGACCCAAGACTCGAATTCAATACCTGGGTCGGATGGTTTTGGCTGAAACGTCGTGCATTTGTTTTGGACAAGAAAGTCGACTTGGCCATCGAATTGGTCGAGGCTTATGATCCGAATCGCGTGTTGGGTGGAATAGCCATTGCATTGGCTATCTACTTTGCCCTTACCATTACATGGCTGGCTCTAGGTGGCGATCCGTCATATGTTGCTGGAGTCATGTCGTTTGTTCTTTCCATTCTCGCAGGTGAGTAATATACAATTTTCCTCCATAACAGGTTTCAAACGAGGACTCACGCATTACTGACACACCGAACAGTGCTGGTTGGCTTGACTGGCCTGTACGACTGGCTAGATCTAGGCCACATGGGTGGTGGCAAAGATTTCCTCGTCCTCGACGAGTATGAGCTTGATAACCTGGACAAGGACGGCTGGGGCGGTCCTCTTTGAAAATCTCAACAACGCGTGATGTAGTCGGTATCCACCTTCTTGCACCATACTTGAAATGCTCTGGTATATCGACACTAGGAACTTCATCGGCGAGCTTTTGAATCTGACTCCTGGAACTACATACTCTGTCCAAGCCACTCCTTCTCACTTTTTGTGGAGATGCTCACAACTAGCTAAGTTTGCAAGACTTTGCCTTTTGAGCTCTATGCACCAGAGTTTACTGACCTTGATGATTCCCAAATCTCGTAACTTAAAGGGCCGTCGCGCCTGCATTGAATCTCGAACAACGCACAGAGTAGTCGGAGCAAGTGATGGCAAAGATGTGCACCGCGTCTATAACAGTCGACTACACGATGTGGACTCCTACTCTGTGACTCCAATGTTCAATAAAGTTTGTGCAATGCTCCAATGAGAATCACGGAAGGGCATGGAAGGAGACAAGCATAATCAGAAGCTGTTTTGCAGATCTATGGTGTACTAAGAGGTATTATTGTAGAGAAAAGTGGCATGTATACAAAATAACCACAAAAAGGAAAAAGACAAGACCCAGAACTCCATCATAATCGTCCGACAAGTACTTAGAACAGCTTGTGCTCAAGTGTCATGTCGTTCTCAGGCTCAAGGCCAACGCAAGCACGGAAGATGTTGACCAAAGCATTTCTCTGCTTGCTCAAAGCATTGACGACAGGAGTACCAGGGGGAGTAAGAGGGGCCTTGAGCATGTAACTCAACACACTCAGTACCGAGTGGAATCCCTTGAACTCTGCGTCGTCGACGCCGTTTTCCCTCCACTGGACTCTAGTCATGAGCTCAGCGATCAAGACCAAGTCGATGATCAGCGGCGAGGCCAAGAGCGAGTCTTCACAGATGTTGAACATGTTAATGGTCTGGTGGCCTCCCATGAAGATCTCGGCGTAGTACTCGTCCAGAGCTCTCTTGTTGTCGCCAACGCTAGGCATGTACTTGATGACGACCGTGTGATCAGGGTGTTCATCCTTCTCGTACAGAATGTGGTTGGCAGCAACCATGTCATCCACGACATTGGACTTTGAGATCTCCTTTGATCTGAATTGAGAAGGTGCGGAAAGGTTTCTGCCATCGTTGTTTCCGAGATGGTTGTAAGAAGCCAGAGATTTGACTTTGATACCTGCATTGATGAGGAAGTCGACCAGGGCAGACTTCATCTTGGTCTGTCCGGACTTGAAGTCGTCACCGCCGATGAAGGCGGAGTGTTTCTCGGCCAAGGCAATGACACCGGGAACGAAGGTGTTTTGGGGCGAGCCGTTGATGAAGGGTGCGTTCTCGAGGATACAAGCGGTTGCAAAGATTGTGGAAGGAGCAATTTCGGGGTGGCCTGAAGCGATGGACTGGAGAAGGTTGTCTGCTGTGTCGTTGACACCGGGAAGGATGTCGGCGTAACGTTCTGTGTTGGCAGTCCATTGGACGATGATCTTGTCAAGGTTATGCTTGGACTTGAACTCGCTGGTATCTAGTTAGCATTGTTGACAGACGTTTTGGAAGATCGGTGCCTTACCGAATGTCTGCTCTAATCTTCTCAAGGTGCTCAGTGCACGCCTTGGACCCCTCAAGGATGTTGTCTGCTCTTGACTCTTGATTGGCAGCGATGAAGTCGGGGTAGTAGATACTGGGGAGGGGAACCATCTGTGCCATTTCCTTGCGCACCATTTGCTTCAGGGTGGGCTCAAGGACTCCAGCCCTGTCCATGGACTCGGCAATGTTCATGCCGCTGATGTCCCAACCACCGATGACGAGCTCGTTGGGGTTGACCATGGGCAGAAGCTCGTTGAAGGGAACATAGATCTCCTTGCCAGTGTCCGAGTCAGTGCCGAGCTTGACTGTTGACGACATGACCATAGAGCCATAGTAGTTTGCTGACTGCTTGCCCTCACGAGTGTCCCACGAGAGACCTTGACGGTTGGCAATGATGCCAGCAGTCACGGTAGATCCGTTGTTGCCTGGATGTGATGAGCGCATGTTCGGTCTACAAACAATATCATAATATACACACCTCCCCAGCCGACAAGCATCATGCCGACTCTGCCGACTTTGCGTTCCACCTTGAAGTCGTACACGGTCTCCTTGGGTGTAGCAACATAACCACCGTTGGATGACTTGGTCACCTTTGTCTGACGGTAGACATACTTGCTGAGAATCGCATCGTCAGAGTATGAGACATTGGGAGACTGAACGGTGAACAGGGGAGCCTGAGCACTGCTCGAGGTAGTGCGCTCGGTCTCGTTGAGGTAAGGAGCCATCGTGATGGAAGCAGGAAGGAACAAATATGAAGTGTATATAGCGATGGATGCACAAGAGTGAACAAATTCACGTTGTTCTGTTCGCTCGGGAACGTGGTTGTATAGACAAGAAAAAGAAAGGAAAGCCCTTGAAAGTCGAGTTTAAATACCTTCATTGCGGAACAATGTAGTGACCGCAACGGAGAGGGAAGCTGCGGCCAAGGTGTTCGCATTATTGTTTGACCCCAGATAGTCCAGGATGGAGGAAGTCACGGATCATCTTGGATAGTCCGGGGTCGATATGGTGGAGAGCGGAGGTCACGGATGCATGGTTTCGCCGTACGGAACAAAAACCCAGCCACGAGCGGTGAGAGAGAAGCTTGTCTATGTGTGGCGTGTGATCGCGTACGACATGTGGCTGTTCCTCGCAGATTGCTGTAGTTTGATGATGAGACCCCGAGAGCCTATTGATGCGTTCGCTGGAAGGAGAAGGCGCAAGAAAGACGTTGCTCATATAAGAGTTGGTATCAGTCAACACACCAGTCAACACGTCCGTCCTGCCTGAGGCTCGAGAAATTGTCAAGACTCGGCCGAGTAAACAAAACTACCCTGTCGCATCGGATACAAACGATTATTCGGATCGGCTTGTGAGCGGAGGAGACAGGGAGAAGTGAGACGAATCGACAAAGTCAAATCACGAAAATGACGAAGGGCGTCAACTCCTGGATTTGCAGCTACAATGGTAAGGCGTGGAACCAAGCTCTGATTGTTGAGAGACCCCTTAGCAACAATGCGAGCACGTTGTCTGGTATGGTTAAATGAAGCTCACACGGCCAGACAAGTCGTTGTCACCATCTACGCCTGTGGCTGCAACGAAAGAAGGCCTGTCGAAGAAAGGCAAAGTTTGGGAGCGCGGCAGGTGTGGGACCTGTCGATCTCTCGCTGTCACTCGTGTCGCCAAGGATTGCGAGATAGTGGTACAAGGCTGCATCTGATACAGGCGGTCGTCAATTGACAGAGGATTGGCAAATTCGCAATGGTGCTGCTCATGATGGGCTATTCTGCTGCAGAGCCTGAGTCGGCAATTTGGACAAGACTGCCCAGAAGAGACGCATGTGATTGTCTTGGTCGAGGTTGGGCCAATCGGTTTGCGGGACCCTGGGGTGCTTTGACCAAGGCGAGAGTGCTCATCTCCTTTAATTAGTGAACCGACCGCCGAAAGAGAGTGACTAGAGTCTAGCGAGCGGGTGCTGCAAATTGTCTTCACGAGCGTCCTGTGGAGTCTGGCGAGTGATATGATGATGGCCACCGATGATGGTCTTGTCTTGGTTGAGGGAGGATCTGGGCATGTGGGAAGACAGTCGCAATTGCACTAACTCCTGGCCCTCTCTGCTTGCACTTTGTCTTCCTTTCTCCTCCTCCCCGTTGCGATTTCCCTCTTTTCGTCTTCATCACTATCCTTTACTGTTACTACGGCTCTTAATATTCGAGCATCCATTCATTTAGTGTTTTATTCACTTGCCGCTTCGAGGCATTTTAATTACAACTGCGTGCCTTCGAGACCTCTGCAGCCCCTGGCGTCTGCTGCTTTGTTTTCTCGTGCTGTTGATGCTACCACGAAACTGCCAACGGTCCGGATCAGGAACTTCCATACAACAAACAAAGTCTCTCCTTGAACCGGTTCGGCAATCGTAGGATTGACCCCAAAGGAGATCTACTCTTATCGCATTCTTATCCACACAACTGCCGGCTCTGTTTATTCTTCCTGAGGTCGAACAGGTGACACCTGGAACCATTTCTCAAACCTAGACTCGACCATCGCCGTCGCCAGCAGCCATGGAGACTGAACGACCATTGAGCATCTTGCCGTCGATCAAATGCTCCGACTGTGGTGCAGAGATCCAGATCTCTGCCATGGGAGAGCACGTGTGCACATCACAGCAGAAGGAGGATGAACCATCGCAGAAGCCCAAGTCACCAGTCGCATCGCCAATCACGTCACCGTCGGTAGAGAAGCAACCGAGTCCTTTACCGCCCATGAAGCAGAGCTTAAGCAGGCCTCCCTCGAGACCAAACAGAAGTCCCCTCCCTCGCATTGACCCTTCGGTTGCAAGTGAGTATCGCAAAGCACGGCCGGTGCAAGAAAGACAGCTGACGGGACGCAGACAAGCCGTACTTTGCGAGACAAGAGTTACTCTCGCCAGAAGGCTCTAGCGGCTCGGGACATCGTACTCCTCGAACACCACACACTGGCAGACCAGGACGCTCTCCCGTAATGCGCAGCGCGACCAGTCCCAGCCCAAGGCTGCCTCGAGAGCCATCTCAAGAGCTGACCGGAAACATGGACTGTGCTTTCCCACCCTTTCCCACAGCAAGATCAAAGTCGGCAGCGAGAGTCAAGAGCCCGGTACCTGATGCATACTACGCACCTCGAAGCCCTATGGGCACTGGTGGTGCCAATGTCGTGCGTAAGCTGGACACGATCGCTCCGGGACCCTTTAATGCGCCGACACGTAGCGCATCGCGATCACCTTCTGAGAATGCGAGTGCTCGTGCACCTCCAGCCATCACTATAGACCAGCCTCCGGTCGAGAGGGCAGCTTCGCCTATCTTCAGATCCGCTTCGCCTGTCAGCTATGAAAGACCTGTTTCTCCTCCGGCAAGATCTGCATCTCCTCCCCAAGCCCCCGCTTCGCCCACCTTGTCCACGGTCTCGACGGCTTCGACATCTCCTGGTGGAACCAACCGTGAAGGCCGCCCCATCCCGCAGCGTCCTGTCAGACCAGAGCCGCTGGATGGCTTCCTTGCTATGCTCAAGAGTGAATCCGAGGCTGCCGGTCAACAGCTGTCCAACATGACCATCCGCTCAAACACCTTCCCGCTTCCTCCATCCAAGCCAAAGTCTCCTGAACCTGGCTCCGTTGTCAGAAGTCCTTCGGCGCCGCCTAACAGACAACGACGACCCACCATCTCTGCCCCTTCCCAAAGCGCCCCTAGCGAATCTCTTCCCACCATCTCCACCACCGCCCCTGCATTGCCACCGCTTCCCACCATCTCGAGCGCCATGGCTCCGGCGCTTCCCCCTCTTCCTTCGGCCACCGACGTGCAAAAGCATGCCCACCCAATCGTACACGCACCTTCGGATTCAGCATCTTCAGCTTCATCGACAAGAAGCTTCAAGTCAGACATCAGTCCTCCTGTCTCGGCCACATCGAGTGTCTCGATGCTCTCATCCACTCTTGGCGACCTGACTGATCCCTCTCTTGTTGTTGCCAGCCTGCAGCTCAAGAGCAAGCAGACCAACCGCTTGAGCCCGGAAGACGCTTTCAAACCTAGCTTTGTCGCTGCTGAGCAACAACAGTCACCAGTGTCGATCGACGAGAGGCTCGACAGCCCGACTGAGAAGATGGACCACTTCCCACTCAACCCTCCTCGTGCATCTGCCGACTTCCCAGAGTCACCTGTAGTTCCTGGATTCCTTCCTAAGCGCCC
The DNA here is from genome assembly GCA_023848595.1 of Aureobasidium sp. EXF-10727. Classification (NCBI taxonomy): domain Eukaryota; kingdom Fungi; phylum Ascomycota; class Dothideomycetes; order Dothideales; family Saccotheciaceae; genus Aureobasidium; species Aureobasidium sp. EXF-10727. The sequence continues at coordinate 437,068 of SWBF01000010.1, forward strand.
TCAAAGTCCCATGTCAGCAACATCCACTCCCATGGCATCGCCCCCCACCGAGCACGGCTTCTCTTCCAGACCGACATCTTCGAAGCGACCCGGTACCTCGTCCAAGCACATCTGCAGAGGCTGCAGCGAGCCTATCCAGGGCAAGTCCGTCAAGGCTGCGGATGGCCGTCTGACCGGTCGCTACCACAAGCACTGCTTCGTCTGCAAGACTTGCAAGTCAGCCTTTGCGACCGCCGACTTCTACGTTATTGACAACAACCCATACTGCGAGCACCATTACCATGAGCTCAACAACTCTCTGTGTGCCCATTGTGACCGTGGTATCGAAGGACCTTACCTCGAAACCCAGCAAGCACAGAAATTCCACCCTAGCTGTTTCACCTGCATTGACTGCCACAAGCCTCTCAGTGACGACTACTTTGAGATCGCTGGCAAGGTCTATTGCGAGCAGCATGCCTTCGCGTCCGCTCACCGTCAAGAAGGACTTGGACCCAAGAGAAATATGGAGAGAAGAACGACTCGCTTCATGGTCATGTAAGCATGATCGAAGCTCTCCTACCTGCAACGATCTCCAACCTCTGCCAAGTTGCGGACGACTGAACGCGACCATGCTGCCATGCACATCTCTTTTCCATCTCTGCAAGCATATACAGACCACAGACCGACCGAATCTTTCTCTTCAATCTGGATGTGTTCATTTGTTCGCTACCATTCTTCCATTCGCTTTGGAAATACTTGTTTATTTCGGAGATACCCACAACATTATTGTATATACCTTCTACATGCCAGCTGTAGCTGTGGAACAGCTCGTACGGCACAAAATTTATTTATCTTACTCATCCACAACCAGTTTGACGTTCTTAATCATGTCCAGCGAAATCTGCTTGAGGGGTCCGGATACCCAGGTCTCGACTCTCCTACGATTGACTTCGACCCGGGCGCATAGCTTAACATTGCCCTAGCAGCTAGATAGCGCCAGCGGATTGGCGGCATGATCCGGTGCAGTGGTAGTCTTGACCCTGGGAGTATCACCATTCATGCATACCCCCACAGAATCACAGTCACGCATGAAAGAAGGGTCTGACTGTCTCTCATTGCCAGGTAAGCAGACAGTTCAACGACGAATGTGCAACAGGACGAGTTTCTGGTCCGTGGAAAAAGCTCGAAGCTTTCGAGATTGCAGTGCAATTTGCCGGGCCGCTCGAGCAAGAGTCATGTTTAACGCAAGCGAGGATCTCTCTTTGTTCGGCCAAGAGGGAAAAGCACAGGCGGTGGCTGGTTGTCTCTAGTGGTTAAGTATTTCAACGGTGGCTGGGCGACCGTTTTTCCTATGAAGGGAAGTGCCTCACGTGGAAATGGTGGAGCGAAAGAGCAGTCAGGGCCAGCGACATGTATGAGCAATGGCAGATGAGCACAACAACCAAGCGACTGAATCATGTAGACAGTGGCACTGATGTTTAGAGGCGCACGAAAGGCGTCAAGTATAGTGTTGCAAAAGGTCAAGGTCTCAGACGTGCTTAAGAACGACGATCGAGAGAGACCTTGCGATTGCTGGCGTGTGAGAAATATCTATGTTTAGGTAGACAAGGCTTCAGAGACAGTCGCAACCTCGGTCGGACGTCTGCCAGCCCGAGGGCCTGACAGAGCAGCAGCAGTACCACGAACATAATTGACTTCCCACAATTAAGAGACGGATTCGTCTTTCAGCGTTTCAAGCTGTGCGATGGCTTCTTGTTTGTCAAGGACCTTCTTCTAGAAGATTTGGGTCTTCGGCAGAGCCAGGTCGAGTTAGGGCCTCAGCCTTAAGTTAGAAAGGTGTTAGCGTGTGGAGGGAGGTTGAAGCCTGTGCGCTTGCTATTAAATTGCACCTGCTGGGGTGGTCTGAGTGTCTGAGCAAATGTGCCAACTTTCGGACTGAGCAGGCAGATGGCTCGCAGACAGAGACAGGCAGAAGGAGTCGCTGACAAAGACGTGGCAGTGGGATGCGCAGTGTCACAGAGGGTAGCAAGACATACGGGATGGCGAGCGTAGCAGACAGATGCTCAATTGATTGTTGTCGAGATTGCTTGGAGATCAGCGTTTGAGTGCGCGAGTCAACCTGGCTCGATGCGTGGGTTTCGGGCGAAACGTCTTCCGCGGCCTGTGTCGGCAGCCAGCCCCTTTTGATTTATCGCTGGTCGCTGGCGGCGCTGCTGAAGTTGACTCGTTTGGCCTTGCCAGCTCTGCAAACACCAGTCTCTCGTCCCTAGGCTTGTCGCACTGCAGATTGCTCCTTGCCTCTCTCGTCTCTTGTTCTCGAAGCCAGTGACAAGCGCTGAAAAACTGCACCCCAAAGACGTTTCTACGTTTCTGCGTTTCTGCACTTTTCAATCGACGTCGGGCCCTGCTGCACCACCGTTGGCCTTTTCCACATTCGCCGCCAATTAGCCTGTCAACGAGCGACGGTCAATCTATCGAATCCGACATCTGACCCATCGTCCTCTAATTCCACATACACGTCCAATTCCTTGCTCCTCGACCAGGTCAAGAGCTCGCAAATCTCTACCGCCGCCGCGCAGCTTCACTCTCCTTGTCAGACTCGCCCCGCTGTCGCTCCTCCAGGTCGGTACCCACTCACAGCCATTCTTCCCTTGCCTGCACCACCCTCTCTATTTTCGTCACCTTGATCTGTCGACTCGCCTGCCTGCGTCGAGCAATTGCTCTTGTACCTCGAACACCAGCCGCGGACTGCCAAAGCTTCATCACGGCCACCGCACTGCTTGATTCGCCATTCGCGCCGTCGTTGTCATTTGTCCGTCTCGGCTCTCACTCTTCTGTCGCTATTCTTTGTGTCTTCTCTCCCCTTGTCCGTTCACTGCATCAAAGACTTCACCAGCCTCATGTACCACTGGCGACCTCGTTGGTGCGACGCATGCTGACAAGCCTCACAGCACATCCTTTAGTCGCCTCGACGCGTTTCTCCCACCACACCCCGGCAACCGCCATCTCTCCAACACCGTTACCGACCAAACAACACAACCGCCGCAAAGATGGGTTGTGGTATGAGCACCGAAGATAAGGAGGGCAAGCAGAGGAACGAGGAGATTGAGAACCAATTGAAGAAGGATCGCATGATGCAGAGAAACGAGATCAAGATGCTCTTGCTCGGTTCGTTGTCGCCGATTCCATTCGACAGACAGAACCTTTGCTGACACAAAAATCGCAGGTGCCGGTGAATCCGGAAAGTCGACCATTCTCAAACAGATGAAGCTTATCCACGAGGGTGGCTACTCTCGCGATGAGAGAGAGTCTTTCAAGGAGATCATCTTCAGTAACACTGTGCAATCCATGCGCGTCATCCTCGAGGCTATGGAGTCGCTGGAGCTTCCCCTCGACGACCAGAGAGCCGAGTACCACGTCCAGACCATTTTCATGCAACCCGCACAAATTGAAGGCGACAACCTTCCCCCAGAGGTCGGCAACGCCATCTCGGTCCTCTGGAAGGATCCTGGTGTCCAAGCCTGCTTCCAGCGCTCAAGAGAGTACCAGCTCAACGACTCTGCCAAATAGTACGTTGTCGCGTCTGCGCATATCATTCATCTTACTAACCCCCGCCACAGCTACTTTGACTCGATAGATCGCATTGCTCAGCCCGACTACATTCCCAACGACCAAGATGTTCTCCGCTCTCGTGTCAAGACAACCGGTATTACCGAGACTACCTTCATCATTGGCGACCTTACCTACCGCATGTTCGACGTCGGTGGTCAGCGTTCCGAACGTAAGAAGTGGATCCACTGCTTCGAGAACGTTACCACTATTCTGTTCCTCGTCGCCATTTCAGAATACGACCAACTGCTCTTCGAAGATGAGACCGTCAACCGTATGCAAGAAGCCTTGACTCTGTTCGACAGCATTTGCAACTCAAGGTGGTTCGTCAAGACGTCTATCATTCTTTTCCTCAACAAGATCGATAGATTCAAGGAGAAGCTGCCCGTCAGCCCCATGAAGAACTACTTCCCTGACTATGAGGGCGGTGCCGACTACGCCGCTGCTTGCGACTACATCTTGAACCGTTTCGTCAGCTTGAACCAGCACGAGACCAAGCAGATTTACACACATTTCACCTGCGCCACCGACACTATGCAAATTAGATTCGTCATGGCTGCTGTCAACGGTAAGCTTTCAACATTGCTTGTTTACTACCGACACATTACTGACAACGTCTCCAGATATCATCATCCAAGAAAACCTCAGATTGGCCGGTCTCATCTAAGCGCAAAGAGACACGGATGAAAAGAAAAAATGCATTTGTTTCTTCGCTTATTCCCCTCTCTGGCCAGAGTTCAAGAATCAACAGTCTTGACTCGATGTTCCCGGATCCCTCTTCGGCATCCTGGTCAGTCGCATTTCGCATTTGAGAAATCCAACACAGTCACCTGTCTCTATTTTCTGGGCACGCGTTGTCTTCTTACGCCTGCCGACATATACAACAACACTCCCACACCACAAGAACGTCGGTCCTTCAAAGGCCTCTTTATCGATCTAATCTCGAAAATGAGAAATTGATGGGTCGGTTTTCTTTACAGCTGGGAGAACAATAGTGGGGCGGCCTGCTTCTGATATCTTCCTGCTCCTCGCAAATGTTTCTCACGGTCCTCTTGGGAAACAACTTTTTCTTTCTTCGAATCTTCTGGGCAAAGCGGCGTCCTAGATACACGAGACGTTCAAGGAAGGGTTTGGGAGGTCGTTTTCTCATTTTTCTTCTCTGTTCTCACCCCCTGGCTTCCCAAGCCTCTTCTTCCCTCTCGAAGTTTTCACTTCTTTTTCTTTCAAATCGTTGCATGATTCCCTTGTGTTCGCCGCCTGTCTACTCATTAGTATATATAATTTTGAACCTCTTTTTCCTTTTCAAAAAGAAAACACATCTTGTGCCACAGACGGAGTGCCAGCATGTTCACGTGATACTGGGATACATGAGGAAGCCTCAACCCAATTTTTGGCATGTCAGAAATGTCGACTCGAAAACGCGAAAGCGTTCGGACATAAGGTGCCTAATGGAATACTTGTAACCGTTGGCACAGCCTTTCTTGCTTGCCACATCGACAACTAAGAACAGAAGCAAAACCAGGTTTCATCCTGCAGTCTGCATAAGCAGGGTCAACCATTAGCACTCCTTGCATAACATCTTCCACAGTATACATATGGAGGAGATCTTGCCGTTGCACATAATGAATGAACGCAAATTTACCGGGTCTGCATGCCGCTGCCATGGAGAACATCGAGGAGAAGATCACACAAGAGGATCCACAGGTTAGCAACAGCGTTTCCTGACCTCGGTGACGTAGGAGACTTTGATACCCACCTCTCTTATTTTGGGGTCCCCGGGTTGGTCAACTTCCAGATCGATCATCAGGGGAATTCTGCGGTCACTTTGGTTGTATCTTTTTGCTTCCGATGGTTGGTTTCTTAGAAGTCAAAGATTCTTGGCGAGAGCAAAGGCATTCGCTGCTCTCAGAACCTCGAGAGGAGAGACGTACGGCCGAGTTGGTGGCGAACGAGACGAGTCGCCTCTTGCCGATGGAGTAGCTTTATTCTGTGCCTTTGAGAACAGACAAAGGCGGTGGAAGAACAATTCGATCTCGATCACCGAAACTTCAGCTTCAACGGGAGCACCTCCATGCAAGAATTTAGGCTCTGGTTTCCTCGGAAGCAAAGGCCTTTTCGACCACGTTTTCGTTGCTCTTTTGTTGCCATCAAATGATTTGGGTTTTGCTTCCGTCAAGCGAGAAGAGAGCTCAACGTAAATCCTGCCCTTCCCTCTTTGCGGCTCTAGACGCCCTTTGACCTTTGAGCCTTTCACCATGCGGTTATGTTGCCACCGACGTAGGTGCAGAGAGATGGGCTTTCTTGACCGCTCAGGATGGCTACGGGTTGCGTCTTATCTGTCATGTAACCAATCAGTGGCTCTGTTGCTAGCATAGCATGGTCGAGCCCGTTATTATAGGCTTTTTTGAGCCGCATCTCTGCCTCTGTGTCTAGCTGACGGTCTCAACCACGCAGACCAGTTCTCAACCCAACCCGCTTTATGGTCCGCACCCCATGGGTGAGATACGGCAACGTGTGTCTAGTCTTGATTCGGGGCAGCCGTCCTATTGTTCGCCCTCCGCTACCGATTGGAGATCGATGATTTGTATAAGAGTAGTGATCTTCCCCTCTGCCCCTCTTGGTTTGTTGACGTTGTGCTCTCCGAAAGGTCCAATTTTTTTCTCCCTTTGACATCGTGGTCCACATTTATTCTCTTCGGGGTTTATCAGTGACAAGTCTCGCTGCCTCTTCACTACTCATCTTCCTCTCAATTAAAGATGTCTGCTGCTCCTGCTTCCCTCAGGGCCCCTCGCCCCACCATGCCTGCCAGCACTCCTAGCACTGCTGCGCTCAACACCAAACGCAAGATTGTCTGCTTCTCGGGTAGGTTGTTCTCTATGCCGCTGAAAGAGTGTGTTACTGACTTGATTGTTCTTCAGACTTCGATGGCACAATCTTCATGCAGGACACAGGTCACATCCTGTTCAACGCCTTTGGCTGCGGTACCGAACAACGCGAGATTCTCGACCAGCAGATCAAGTCTGGAGAGCGTTCCTTCCGCGACGTCTCCGAAGAGATGTGGGGATCGTTGAACGTGCCCTTTGCCGACGGCTTCGAGGCCATGAAGGACGGTCTGGACATCGACCCCGAGTTCAAGAACTTCCACGAGTTCTGCTTGAACAACAAGATCCCTTTCAACGTCATCTCTGCCGGTCTGAAGCCTGTTCTTCGCAGTGTTCTTGACCATTTCTTGGGAGAAGAGGCTGCTGCCAACATTGATATTGTCGCCAACGAGGCTGATATCTCGGAAGATGGTAGTTCGTGGAAGGTCAAGTGGCGCCACGACAACGAGCTCGGCCACGACAAGGAGGCCTCGATCAACGAATACAAGGAAGCCGCACAACTAGAGTCTGAAGACGGCACCATCCCCATGATCATCTTCATCGGTGACGGTGTCTCCGACTTGCCCGCCGCCCGCCACTCCGACGTCCTCTTCGCCCGCCGCGGGCTCCGTCTCGAGGAATACTGCATCGAGAACAAGATTGCCTACATCCCCTTCGACACCTTTGCCGATATCCAAAAGGAGGTCATCAAGATTGCAGAGATCGACGACAAGAAGACAAAGGGCAGGGGCCTGCCCATCAACTTCAACCCTCGCGCAAACATGTGGCGTCGTGTCAGCTCCAAGAAGGCCATTCCCACTTTTGCTGCCATGACACCGCGCGACGAGCGTATGTTCATCTGGCCCGAGACTTTCTCAGAGGTCAAGGCTCCTGAGGTCAAGGCTTAGGTGTGTTGATGTGCGGTTCGAGGGTTTAGCCCGCTCTTTACGATTCTTTCGCTGCGATGAAATATTTGCATTGTTATGGGCGAGAGGTGTTTGAGCATCTCTTGGGATAATATTCTTTGCCTTTGGGTATTCTGGCAGTGATGGCGTTATCTTGTTCTTTTCCTTCTTATACTCGATATCATGGACGACGATTTTAGGATACCTTTATTATATATGCATACATGTACACATCGAAACCAACCACAATCAAGTTCATCAGTGTATTTGCTAAAGGATTGTTCAAGTCACTTGTGCAGCTGTTGTTCAAAATTGTGCAACCAGCTGACGTATGCAGTCGCGTAGAGTTTCAGCCTTTCCACGACAGCCGAGGCGGAGGGCGCGGAAGCAGACAGACTTCAGGGCCAGGCCACGACAGCATCGAGGGGCAGTAGTTCACGCGGCTGTGCTCTTGGATTGTAGACATCAATAGCAACACTTGCGAAAGGCAGTGCAGCAAAGAACTCGAAGCTGTTGCAGGTCAGAGAGAAGCGAGTGGAGCTCGACGACATTGCTTGTCACTTAATTCCTCTTGGATGCTCGGCAGGGGAGCTCGAAACATGTCGTCGATGTTGATTTAATCTCGCAAGTCGCAACACACGGCCGCCTTTTCCCCCGCAGCTGCTCGCATCCAACGCTCGTATTTATAGAGAGAAGCTAAACGGGCATTTCATCATCTCCACTCCGTCACAAAGGACCTTGTTGCTGACCACTGCGACTTGTCCTTTGCTTGCCCAAACTCCATCATTGCCACGTGCAGACGCTGCGCTGGCCGCAACATAGTCCACACATTACTCCGTCACAATGCCTCGACCTCGACTGTCGCCGCATCTGTCGCTACATCGCTTCAAGAGCACCAACTCGGTCAAGTCGACGTCCGACAGCCAGACCAACAGCAGGAATGTGAGCCCCAGGAGGAAGGCCGAGGAGCAGGGTGACCACAAGGGGCTCAACCTGGTCCTAAGAGTCCAAGTGCTCGAGGTATGCATGGCCACTCGATCCCACCCCTGATGGAGCCGAGCTGACCCGCCGTCATCCAGGGCCGAAACCTCGCTCCCAAAGACAAGAATGGCACCAGCGATCCCGTAAGCAGCTACTCCGTCCCTGTCTTTACAGGACTCGCCACTGACTGCCGCTGCAGTACCTAGTTATCACCTTGGGAGACGCACGCGAGGCCACGTCTGTAATCGACAAGACATTGAATCCAAAATGGAACCAGACCTTCGACCTCCCCATCTCGGGCGTCTCGAGTCTGCTGCTCGAGGCTGTGTGCTGGGACAAGGACCGCTTTAGCAAAGACTACATGGGCGAGTTCGACGTTGCTCTCGAGGATATCTTTGCAAACGGCCAGACGACCCAGGAGGCAAGTGCTATCTCGAACTCGGCTCTCGCAAGCCCAACTAACACCCTGCACAGCCCAAGTGGTACAAGCTCGAATCTAGAAAGTCGGGCCGCAAGAAGAGCCATGCTTCTGGCGAAGTGCTCTTGAAGGTCTCCGTCTTCGATCCCATCAACCCCAACGCCACTGCCCAGCAGACCCTCCAGAAGTTCTACGGTGTTGTTGCTCTTGAAGATCCCGCCGAGGGAGACGAGGACCTCGACGAGCTTGCCCGAGCTGGAGAATCAGCCGATGATGACGAAGACGACGATGAAGACGATTCCGGCAACAGCCCCGAGCAGTCCGAAAAGAGGAAGAAGAGACACAGACTTGCCCGCTTGAAGCGCAAGACCAAGTTGAAGGCTTACGAATTCAACGGTATGAGTGCTGTCGCTGGTGTTCTCTTTGTCGAGATTCAGAAGGTCACAGACCTGCCTCCCGAACGCAACGTGACACGCACTTCTTTCGACATGGATCCTTTCGTTGTCAGTTCGTTGGGCAAGAAGACGTACAGAACTCGTGTCATTAGGCACAACCTCAATCCAGTCTTTGAGGAAAAGCTCGTCTTTCAGGTCTTGCGACACGAGGTCAACTACATGCTTAACCTGACTGTCATCGACAGAGACAAGCTTTCTGGAAATGATTTCGTTGGTGCTGCCACTTTTTCTCTTGAAAGAGCCAGAGCTGTCCAACCAGAGGCAGACCCCGAGACTGGTCTTTATCACTGCCCTGACACACCGGACGCTGGGGCCACGCCTGGATCTGATTATAGGCGTTCACGGTTCCGCTTGAACTCCTCGCGATCGCAGTCAAGCCAGACACTTAGTAGATCGTCTCGCAATGCCTCAGCCAAGGACCTCCACCGGCTCTCTAGGACGTCTTCGAATACTAGCATGAACCACAGACCTTCGTTACGGAAGGAGGATTCAGGTGACTCTCTCAACGCTATCGACTCGCGAGAAGATCTGCCATCGCCAATGACCAGCAATCCATACTTGGCTGACGCTTCTGGTATTCCTCAGGTGAATGTAGACCATGATGGCGTCGAAGATCCGGACCTCAAGTACTACGCCATTCCTTTACAGCTGAAGAACAAGGATAGATGGGAAGACAAGCACAACCCTATCGTTCACATCAAAGTCAAATACCTGCCATACCAAGCCCTTCGTCAACAGTTCTGGCGTGCTATGTTGAAGCACTATGATGCAGACGACACTGGAAATCTTGACAAGGTCGAGATTACTACTATGCTTGATACTCTGGGTTCTACTCTACATGAGAACACTATCAATTCCTGGTTCAAACGCTTTGCTACTGAGAATGACGGAGAAGAAGTCTTGACCATGGATCAGGCAGTAATCTGTCTTGAGGATCAGCTTACCAAGTATCAGCAAAAGAAAGCAACTCTCACGGACACCATTCAGGGAAAGCTTCACATCTCGGACACCAAAACTTCGAAGCTAACATCTGCTGACGGATCAAAGTCCTCTGACAGCCTTGTACAGTCAGAAGATAGCTCAAGCCAAGGAATGCCTTTGAACAATCGCTCACAGACCTCGGTGATCCCGGCACTCGAAGTGCAGGACCTGTCAGCCGACGGAGAGGAAGGAGGTGCTTTGCCAGACGACGATCTTGCGGATGAGGAGAAGGGTGAGGAGCATGTCGTGGAAATCAAGGAGTGTCCCATTTGCCATCAACCTCGTTTGGACAAGAAGAACACCGAAGCCGATATTATTACGCATGTGGCCACTTGTGCCTCACAAGACTGGCGTGCTGTCAATAATATTGTCATGGGCGGGTTTGTAACCAGCAGCCAAGCACAAAGAAAGTGGTACAGCAAGGTCATCACCAAGATCGGTTACGGTGGCTACAAGATTGGAGCCAACAGTGCCAACATCCTCGTTCAAGACCGTATCACTGGACAAATCAACGAGGAGAGGATGAGCGTGTACGTCAGACTGGGCATTCGACTGCTCTACAAAGGTCTCAAGAGCAGGGATATGGAGAAGAAGAGAATTCGCAAGCTTCTCCGATCCCTATCGTTCAAGCAGGGCCGCAAGTACGACGATCCTGCTTCAGCGTCACAGATTTCTGGCTTCATCAACTTCCATCAGTTGGACATGTCTGAAGTGCTCTTGAAAACATCAGACTTCAAGAGTTTCAATGAATTCTTCTACCGCAAGCTGAAGCCAGATGCTAGACCTTGCTCGGCTGCAGACAGGCCGGAGATCGTTGTTTCGCCAGCAGACTGCCGGACAGTCGTGTTCAACCAAATCAGTGAAGCTCAACGTGTATGGGTCAAGGGACGAGAGTTCTCAGTGGAACGACTCTTGGGTAACGCATATCCTGAAGACGCCAAAAGGTATGTCGGCGGCGCGATGGGTATCTTCCGTCTAGCACCACAAGATTACCATCGCTTCCACATTCCAGTGGATGGTACAATGCTCGAGCCCAAGCTCATCGAAGGCGAGTACTATACAGTCAACCCTATGGCTATCCGCAGTGCGCTTGATGTGTATGGTGAGAACGTCAGAGTTGTGGTGCCGATTGACAGTCCCAAGCACGGACGCGTGATGGTCATCTGTGTTGGAGCTATGATGGTTGGCAGCACAGTCATCACGCGAAAAGCAGGAGAGAAAGTGAGCCGCGCGGAAGAGCTGGGATACTTCAAGTTCGGTGGCAGCACATTGTTGCTGCTGTTTGAACCTGGAAAGATGTTGTTTGATGACGACTTGGTCGACAATTCTAATGGGGCGTTAGAGACACTGGTAAGTTGGGAGAACAAAGGAGAGCATTTTTCGAACACGGTGCTAACATATATGACTAGGTTCGCGTTGGCATGTCGATTGGACACAGTCCCGACGAGGCACCTCACATGCCCGACATGCGCAAAGAAAACCCCAGCATGGCTGAGAAGCAAGACGCCAAACGCAGGATCGAAGGCAGTTTTGCACCCAGCACGAGGGCTATGCCTGGCATGCCGTCTGCAGCCAACATGCAGTAGACGGTTTGGGGGCGGGTCGTGAGATGGCAATGCTCGTTGTAGATAGAGAGCGTGGATGCTTGTTTTGTGCGAACAGGGGAACAACAGCATATACCTAGACCGATCAACAACTGAGGAATCTTGGACATTGTTACAATCACCTCGAATTGACTATGCACGTGATAGAGATAGACAGATGGTCATAGCGTGAGGGGACCAGTGAGGCTTGTCTTGGCGTGTCGGGGCAAGTTTGGCGTGTTTACATTTGGAAGCCGGCTCGGGTCGCTCGATCAATACAAAGCACAAGAAGCAACGACGACCATCATCCACATCCCCAGCAACGCGCATACCTTAATCGATCGCTGCCATTCTCAACTCGACTATCCATTTCCGACCGTCATAGAACGACAGGCGATGCGCATTCGCGCCACTTGACCTACACCCCGAACCACGACGAGCTCTCAATGACGGCCGCCATTGTCGCGCGCACCCCTCTACACAACCTGAGCATGACCGGCGCACAAACGAACGGAATCAAGAGAAAAAGTCTGCGGCACCACAACGACCACCCGGACGAGGATGCCCCGCCAAACAAGAAGCCCAAGGCGACAAACACCACCACCACATCCTCGAGGAACGCGTCGCAAAACGCCGTGAAGAAGGCCAAGAAGTGTGAGTTTGGAATTTCTACAGATGCCGACGCGCAAATGCTGATGCGCGTGCGACCAGCCTATGACGACGATGACGATGGCTTTGTCTTCACGCGCCTTCGTCCCAAGAAGGCCAAAACGAAGACGCCAGATGTAGCCCCCGAGTCCGAGACCACAGCTGGAGCTTCTGCGCATGTCCCCGAGCCGCAATCTGTACAGCAACCGGCGCCGCTAGCAGACGAACACGCGCCGATAGAAGCTACTCAACCGCCGAGGAAGAAACCCAGAAAGACGCTACCTACGAGTCCCGAGCCCACCCCGCGACGACGTTCCAAGCGCTTGTCTGGCAACAGTCCTGTACACGACCAAGTACCAGCAACATCGAAACCAGCTCCCGAGTCGCAATCACAGCAGAAAGCCCCCGCCACACCGCCTGCTGCACCTGAAGACCAGGAAAATGTCGTGCCTGCAGCAGATGGCAGTCCCGCTTTGGACCAGGGCGAATTGACAATACACAAAAAACGCGGTCCAGCAAAGATCCCGCTACCGTTTGGGGAAACTCCTGTGCTACGTCGCAACAAGGAGATGCGCAAACTGAGCGCTGAGAAGTCGAGGAGAAGCTCGTCGGGAATGAGAGGACGGAGAGCTTCATCTTTGATCGAAGCGGGCAGCTCGCGTGGTACGTGGATGTTTTTTCTTCTTCCCGAGTATATGCACAGTCTTGTGTTTCTTGTTTTCCGCATCTTTCAGTCTTGGGTTGGCTACTTCCCCTGACACTGTGTTTTGCGCGCGCATTGCAGCAGGCTCCGAATTCAACATCGAAGCTCTGAGAATTGACGAATCCGACTCCAACCATACGGATTCCGACTTGCGCATAGCACCATGCAGAGAATGCCAACATGACGACGATTATCGCATATCGAAGATTGAAGAAGCTGACCGGAATTCCGTGGATACAGCCGTGCCGCATAGCCAGGTCGAAACGAACGAGTTCTACAAACACATCTCCCAGGATTTGGTCGAGCCGAAACGCATGAGACAATTACTTTTGTGGTGTGGCCATCGTGCTTTGCCGGAGAAGAGTGGTGGTGGTCAGATGGATGCGGCTGAGACGGCAGCAATGCATGCGGGTATGTTGGTGTCAAAAACTAGAAGCAAGCGTGTGCTAACGTTCGTTCTGCAGCGAGAGTCATACAGGAGGAATTGCTCAATGAATTCAGCTCGCGGAACAATCTGAGTTACTGGTACGACAGGGAAGACACAACACCGACTGTGCTGGTCAAGAAGCCAAATCCGAGGAACATACAAAACGCCGAGAAGTTGCTACAGTTGGAAGCAGAACTTGCACGGTATGACTTTCCATTTTCCAGCGCTTTTGCTCCATGAGAAACGAGCTGACCAGATTTTCAAGGTTACAAGAGGAGAAACGAGCATGGGACGACCTCCTTTCCTCGACAACAGCGCCAAAGCCCTCAGCAGAAACCGCAGACGCCGAAACATCATCTCAACCCCAACTCGACATATCACCACACGGCATTAATCCCGCCCTCCTCGACCCCTCGCAAGCCGACCTCCTCCAAACCCTCCTCTCAGGCATCTCCCTCGATTCGACATCCTCCGAACCATCCACATCCGCTCAAACTTCAACATTAGAAACTACAAAAGCACGCATCGGCACGATAGCCTCAACACTAGAATTCAAGATCGACAAGTTGGCAGATGGAGCACATAAACTCGAACAATACAGAGCTGGTGCGCAGAGATTGGCTGATCATGTTTTGGCTGTTGGAGCGGAGAAGCTGGAAGAGAGGAACAAAAGTGTTAGAGAGAAGACGAGCAATGGATCGTCTGGGCAGGTCGACGCGCTTGACAGGTTGAGGGGATTGAGTCGGGTCTTGAACAAGCGCGGTTGAGGGATGGATATCATGAACTGCAACGAGCGGCGGCGACTGTAGGAGTTTTCTGTTGGAGCTGCGTCGAGGCAATCGAGTAGCATTTGCACTTTCCTTTGGGAACAGCGCTTCTTTTTTTGTGCTTTTTTCTTCTTTTTTTCCTCCGGTTGTGGGTAGGGGCGACACCCTGTCTATGATACTTCTCCATGGCTGTCAGTCAAGAAGACGATGCAGTCTTTTCAATCTACTATTTTATTGATGAGATGAGTATGGCTGTGTTTGTTCCTGCTTTTGATTGTCCCTCAGATTGTCACATCGCTGTCGCTGCTACTGTTGGGGATGAGATGGAGTTGAGTAATAATCTCTACAATCTTGCTTGAATTTTGTGTCGCGTCTGCGATGGATCCTCATTTTCTTCGTCGGAATAATGGTCTCAATTATAGCAAACTATCGTAAAGGTCTCTTGAGGTGATATCAGAAGCTAACAACATAATGTGGATTCTGCACATACCGATTTCGCGATGGAGAGACTGTCTGACTTGGTCACGGGCCGATGATGGTACAAAATCATACCAATATCAATGACGCGTTTAACCAGCCTTGTATTTTCAGCATCTTGATCACTGAATCGGCCAGGCTACCACGAACACTGCGAAACATTACTGCCCATATCTTCTTCGTTCGCAAATTTCTGTTACAATGGAGCCTGGAGCAGCTGTGCCGCAAACCTGCAGCCCGGTATCCATCTAAACCACATATACCGACGAGCTGATAGATTACGTTCTGCCAGCCCAAGAATTCCTTCCTATGGCCTGAATATCATATCATGATTCGACCGCGACTTGCCTCTACAACAACGTTGGCCCGAGTTTTCATTCGCCTCTTCACGGATCGCCGCGATCGCAAATATGCTAACAAGCCGACACTTTTCAAGAGAGCTCTGACAGGAAAGTTTAGAGTGTCCACTCCTCAAGATGCCGAAGCTTTTCTATCGACGACTTTGAAGCAGGGAGATGACCCAATCGGCGTCGTCGAGGAGATACTTGCCAGCAAAAATGGTCTGAAGTGTCTCCATGATGCTTTCAATGTCGAAGATACACCAGAGTTTATTGATTCAGTCATTCAGCCTGTGTTATCCTGGCTTCAGTATCCAGCTCTTGAGTCTGCGAGCAATGGATATTATCTCAGGCGTACTATGCAGGCGTTGGTCAACCCACCTGGCTCAAGGTTTTGGACAGGTTATCACGCTCATGTCAAGTACGAGCTTGTGGGTGAGAGGTCGACACAGTGCTTTGCATGGTTGCTTCTACAGCTGCTCACCAACACGCGCAATGTACGACCCTATGATCTGATGATTGCCAAGGATCCTCTGGTACAACGTGTACTGGCAGATTCATCGTATGGTGACACTCGCCACCTTGGTCAAAGGATACAGCGAGTATACACTCTCCACCAGACCGCAAACTCGCGAAGAAATTCAAATGTCTTTGAGCCGCAACACAACAACGACTTTCAGAACTTCAAGGACATTGGGATTTTCCCCACCATACAGGAAGTGGTTTCGGTCAACAAGCCTCGTATCTGGCGTGCTGCAGAAGTGTTCGAGCAACCCGATCCTACCAGAAGGCTATACGTATATCTGGCGAACTTGTTTCGGCTTTACAGACAAGATTGGCTAGAGGAGATTAAAGAGCAAGTTCAGATCGCTCTGGGAAAGGAAAACGAAGGCCCTCGCACCATCACTACACTTAAAGTGAAGTTGTCCGGAGTTTCATGTTCAGACACATCCAGGAAACACGGACAGCACCCTTGGTCACTGAAACTCGAGTGCTCGGAACCTTTGCCCGAACTCAAAGACCTTGATCGAGACCAACGCAAAGCTTTTATCAAAGATGATAGTGATTTCATGCCAGACGGTGCTCTTGGCTTCGTAGTCGCAGACGCAGAACCAGTGGCTATTGTAAAGATCCTGCGCGATGAAGCTTTACTCGCCAAATCAGTCATTTGCATCCAGATTCCCCATCGCGAGCTGATACCGCAAGCGATGCGTACTATGATGAACGCGGCGTCCCTGGATCTCGTACTTTTGAACACTGCTGGATATGCGTATGAACCGGTTCTTGGTCGGTTGCAGGATACAACCGAGATTCCCTTCGAGGAAGAACTGCTGTTTTGGGATAGCTCAAAAACAGTCAAAGAATCAGAAGCCCACCGCAATAGCGAGATGATCCACAGTATCGTAAAAGAACTTGAGGAGAAGCCAGAGACGAATTTACAGGATATTATGGAGTTGAAGAGTTCAGTCATCTTGGACTCCTCACAAGCGGCTTCGTTGACAGCTGCATTGAAGCAAAGGTTGAGTCTCGTACAAGGACCACCCGGTACCGGCAAATCATTTATCGGAGCTCTTGCAGCAAGAGTCCTGCATGATCACACCGACGAAAAAATCCTGGTCGTCTGTCACACAAACCAGGCTTTAGACCAATTCGTCCAAGATATCCGCAAAGTCGGCGTCAAAGACTCGGAGATTGTCAGACTGGGTGGAGCGGAACGAACTGATCCTGCTAATCATTCTCTTTTGCTGTCTTCGCTGAGAGCTGACAGCACGCTCAATTCTAGCTGGGACACAAGATCGTTTGTCAAAGAAATTGAGCGTCAGGTGTTTGATGAAACTCGGCGTCTTGAAGACCTTTATCATGGCTTTACATCGCTAGACAGGCTTCGTGATCATCTGGATGGGCTGGCCATGAGAGGAGATCCGAGATACAGTCAAGCTTTTGAGATCAGCCTTGAGCCTAATGGCACTGTTCGTGTCGCAGAAGATGGCATGGTGGCTGACAGACATTACTTACTTCAACGATGGATCGAAGGCAAAGATCCTGGCATCTTTCCAGAGAAAAAAAGGTACACCGACTTCTGGAGTCTCTCGCTCCAACAAAGAAAAGAGCTATCCAACACTTGGTGGTCCGAGATCAGCCAAGATGGACTTGCAGCTTTCTTAGAAACAGCAGAACACCACGACGACCTGCTGAGCCAAGCGCGCAACGCAAACAGCCAGGTAACCGAACAAATCATCCGCAGCAAGAAAATAATCGCCTGCACAACCTCCGGAGCAGCCAAATACCCTCAAGTCCTCTCCTCAGCCCCCGGCATCATCATCGTCGAAGAAGCCGGCCAAGTCCTCGAAAGCCACATCATCACCGCACTAAACCCCACCGCCAAACAACTCATCCTGATCGGCGACCACAAACAACTGCGTCCGTTTGTCAATTACGAATTCAGCGTCGAAAAAGGAACCGGCTACGATCTCAATCGCTCTTTGTTTGAGCGCTTGGTGTTGAGAGGGTATCCGCATCAAACTCTTGCCCAGCAACATCGCATGAGACCTGAAATCGCGGACTTGGTCAGGCAGCTTACTTATCCCGATCTCATCGACGCACCCAAAACTCTGCATCGCCCAAACTTGCGAGGGTTTTCTGATAATCTCGTCTTTGTCAATCATGATCAGCACGAGGACGCGGCGTCTGGAGACTCGGAAACAGCCAATGTGAGAATGTCCAAGAGCAATGCTTTTGAGGCCGAGATGGCGTTTGAGACTGTCAAGTACTTGTTGCGTCAAAAATATGACGCTAGCAGTATCGTGGTGTTGACGCCGTATCTTGGGCAGCTGAAGAAGTTGCAAGAGGTGTTTGGCAGAGAAGTGGAGACCGTCCTGAGTGATTTTGACATAAAGAATATGGAAAAGAACGGGCTGATTGAGGATAGATCCGCAGTCAACAGTTCTTTAAGGGAAGGAGTCAAGGATGCTGCATCTGCGGCATCTGGTACAGACATGTCTGCATTGAGAAAGGGTACTTTGAGGCCCTCGGCTGGAACCAGTTCTGATGCTACTGCTGCATCAGCCACCAAGGCACAACCAACAACCACCATCTCCGTTAATCCAAAACCATCCCCACCACGCCCAAAGATCCAAATCTCCACTATCGGTAAGTCTCCCTCACACTTCACAACCCAAACCACCCCACCAACCCCCTCTAACCACAAAAAAAGACAACTACCAAGGCCAAGAAACCGACATCGTCGTCGCCAGTCTAACACGAAGCAACACCAACCACTCCATCGGCTTCCTCTCCTCCCCCAAACGCCTCAACGTCCTCCTCTCCCGCGCCCGCAACGCCTTGATACTCTTCGGCAACGCCTCAACCTTTCAATCCGCCTCCTCAGGCAAAGAAGTTTGGGAAAAGTTGTTTTCGTTGCTAGAGGCCAAAACACACATCTACCAAGGTGTTCCGGTTCGATGTCAGAGGCATTCGCATACGGCTATCCTGGGTTCACCGCAGGAGTTTAAGGAAAACCGTCCCAATGGAGGGTGTACAGAGATTTGCGGTGAAAAGTTGAGATGTGGACATTTTTGTGGGCGTATGTGTCATGGTGATGATCATGAAGGAATGGAGTGTAGGGTTTTGGTCGAGGAAGTGTGTAATAGAGGGATTCATGTTCAGAGATTCGAGTGTTGGGAGAGGGGGGAGGTTATTGCTAGGCCTTGTGGGGAGTGTTTGGTTGACGATGAGGTAGAGAGGAAGAGGAGGGAGCGTGGTGGGTGAGGATTAGACTTGAGCTTGGTAAGATGAGAATTTTCACAGGCAAAGTGGACGAAAAGGAAGCCATATCTTGCTCGGTATCACTATTCTGGTTTCGCACATCACACGTAAGTCTGGAGGAAGACTACACTCTGTTTCCACCGCTTTCCAAGGATCACTCTTTGCCAAGAAGATCAGAAACAGGACATCGAGATGCTTTCAAAGCACTACACTCTTACTGCAACCAGAATCTCCATCACACACGAATGCAAATATTCAGAACAGAGTTGTTCGAGTCTCATCAGATTTCATTACAAGCAAAGCCTCTCTCTCGTGCTTTTGTCACACATCAAGTAAGCACACCTCTCAATCATTATAATTGCCCACGCCACTGCAATCTTTGTTGGCGGCAGGTAACCCATACCGTACATTCAACTCTTCTTCCTGTGATTTTCCTTCTGCAGAGTAATACGGTTTTTCGCCGTGCGTGGCCACTCTAACCGCGTGTCTACGGTGAGGAGCAAATCCATAGGTTGCCGAGTGATTCTGTGATCCCCAAATCAGCACTGTTTTGTAGACATCCCAAAGAATAAGCAAGATGGGAAATTAGACAAAGCCAAACTTACGCAAATCCTGTTATCCCAAAAGGCAACATCGTCTTTGTTCCAGTCAAAAGAGACGTGTATTTCATTTGTCGTGGAGATGAGTTCATTGAGATACGCAACAATGTGATCAGACTCCAGTCTCGGGACGCCCACAATCCTGGTAACAAACCCTGGATTGTAGAACAGAGACTTCCAGCCCGTGACGGGATTCACACGGATCAGTGGGTGGATGGTTGTAACGGGTTCTCTGCGTACAGGCCTGTTGCCACGGATCGAGTCGGCGGCTTGCATGTCTGCAGAGTGGACGGCTGAGAGTTTCGACAGGTAGTGTTGCATAAACGGCGACAAGGCATCGTAAGCGGCGTATTGGGATGACCAGAGTGTTGTGCCGCCGCCACCGCTAGGAGGCCCCGAGAGCAATTTCAGCGATGTGTAAGAGGGGGGTTGAAGTTCGTAGGTCACCTATTTCTCTGTGTCAGTAAAGCCTCCACCTCCCTTTTTGGGAAAACGAGCCAGAAGTTTGTTGGGATGAAAGAGGGAAGAAACTTACATCACTATGCCACAAGAAACTCGGCGAAAAAACATGATTTCTGGCTCCACGGGCACCCTCTGCAAACACCACATGCACATCTTCCAGCCCTTGTTGCCGGGGCACACTAGTCGTAGCATGCTTATGCAAAACGCCAAAATAACTTCCCAACTCCCTTTGCTTTTGAATATCAAGGTTCTTCTGGTTGCGGAAAAACACCACTCCTCTTGTGGCTATCAATCTGGCAATGTCGTTTTTTTGTGCAGACGAGAGGGAGGCGAGATCGATGCCTGTGACTTCGGTGCCGATCTTGGGGTTTAGGTCGCGGATCGATGTTGCAGTGGAGAGGAGAGAGGAAAAGGTTGGGCTGCCGAGGAGGCCTTTGTCGGTGTAGGGGTGTTGTTGCAGGGGCTCCCACTTTAGAGCTGGGAAGGTGGGGAGGAGATGCTCGTATGGGTATTCATCGTGGGTTTCTGCGATTGTGCGGCCGGGCTCGTAGGTCAGTGGTTTGGTGGTTGGGGGTTTCTTGCTGTTGACAGTCTCGACGCCGGCCGATGCGGTTTGTTCTTGCAGATATGGTGCCATGTTTGACGTGTGTTGTTGGCAAAATGTGAGGTTTGAGAAACAGGTGGATGGAGGGAATTCTTCATGGGGTTGAGAGAGCAGATATCCTTATATACCTACCATTAACATTATGACTCCTTCATTTCCAACTCGGGGACATGTCAGTTGTTTGTGAAGCATTGCGTGATGGCCTGGGGATATGATGAGAGTCCGTGGGGAGGAAACCCCCCGATATCATATTTCTCACCGCAAGACATGTACAGATCGGGAAAAGAAAACACTTGCCGGCATCATAATGAGACGATGACAGATGTTTGAGCCTCTTGCTTGGAGCAAAGAGATGGAGAGAGATGGCGTGCTCGTCTACAGAGACCGCGCCTCGAATGTGGCCGTTTGGCCATCTCCCTCACGAGGGGCCGCCCATCCACCAAAAAGACTGATTTCTGACACGGCGTCAACTCGCCATGGTCTAGACTCGACACATAACTCTCACCGACAATGGACATCACTTTGCAAAACACGATGCGGAGTTTCAAACTTCAAAGAGGGAGGTGCTAACCGGGTTAATGGTCCTTGCTCCCCGAAACCTGGGGTTCTGGCGCGATGGCACAATTCTGGAGGTGTATCGCGTGCCTTTTTGTCTTGCCTTACAAGCTAGATCAAGTATGAATACAGATCCTGACTGTTGCTACTGGTGCTAGCCACAGATTTCTGCCTTACTTGGTGCCAAAGAGAGCACTGAGCTTGCTAGGCTGCTCAAGGATGCAAGTTTGGACAGCACAGAGTGGTTCTTGATAGCAAAGACATCCTACAGAAAGGACTCCTAGACGTTCCTACATATGCAAAACCCGAAGTTGAGAAATGGGGGTCGTCGACAATATTCCTGGTAAACTAGCCTCTTGGAACACCAGGATCACCACAGGCAAGCCTTCAGAATCAGCCGTGTGTGGTGCATGCATCGTCTGCAAAATAGACTCAAAATTGTGGCCGTCCCGAGGCATTTGGACGAAAGCGCTGCCACAGACCCTTTCAAGGATAGTTCTGACCTCGAAAAAAGCAGGTCCTCAGGAAGATCTAAAAGCTTTGAGAAAGCTCACACAGACTCGGATGTATCACATGTAGTCTTCAGATCCAGATGCCCAACTCACACTCGAGCCCGAATCATCAAGCACCTCTATAAATGTCTCTTCCTCAGGTATGCGACCTCTATACCAGTCAGTTTTTCGGGATCGCAGTGCCCTCATGTTTTCATAGTCTAGTCCTTTCTGGTATACATCGAACATGGACACCAAAGACACCTTCATCCAGCCAGGATAATCTTCGCCCTCGTTTGGACTATCTTTGTCTATAGCTTTTACAAAGGGCTTTCGATCTCAAGGCAAAGACTCAAGCTCGGGGTTCAGCGAACGGCATTTTTCGAGGACGTCTTTGTCGACGACCATAAACATATAGCTCTCAGGCCAAGCCAGTCGTGCCTCAAAATTCTGACAAGAGATCCAGGAGCAAAAGTGCTGGCGGAGTTGTTCGATGCTGGCGCCTTCGAACTGCGCCTTGTCGTTCATCCAGTATGGTAGATGCCATGACTTGATCAGACGGCCGTCTTCAAGTGTTTGACTTGGAAGGCCGTCTTCGAGTTCTTGGCTTGGAAGGCCATGAAGACTGTAGGTCGAGTACATGGCGAGGAACTTTGTCCAGTCTGCTTCTGAAGCGTAATCGGTGCGGTAGACGGCAAAGCCCCAGCGCCGTTTGTCCCAGAGCATTGTTGTGAAGCCACCCATGATGCGTTGAGTTTCAAAGACAACGTGCTGATGATACAAGTATGAGTGAAGCGTTTTGCGGTTGGAGGTCGTGCTAACCAGGTTGATGGTCCTTGCTCGCCAAAACCTGGGGTTCTGGGCGATGGCACAATTCTGGGGGTAGATCGCGTGCCTTTGTTTTGCTCACGAGCTTCGATTCAGTTCAATTTACTTTCATATGGTGGCTGCGTACGTGATTGTCTTGACAAAGATGCTGTGATTACTGCCTCAGTACGATAAGTGTACGTCTTGTGTTGACGAGCGATGAGATCGAAAAACAAGGACTGTTCATGCAGTTCCTAAGATTCTCGAAAGTTGCTTAGAACCTAACAGATCTTCTGCCACCGTAGCCGACGCTCTCTCGAGGATCACCGCCAATCTTGCCAAGTATCAATTCATTCACGCCCTCCCTGCAGGAACCGACCAGCCCTGCGGCACCCAGGATACCACCCTCGAAGCCGCGAAGAGTTTCTGCTAATTCTCGGACGTTGTCTGCACTGTTGCCGGCGCGACCTCCCGCTCTTTGGGCGGCGATTTGATGTGCTTGCTGGACTGTGCTTCCCTCGACGACGCGAAGGTGTGCTTCGATTTCTGCGAGATGTGACGTGTAGGTGTCGAGTGTCTTTTGCATGACTTCGGCTTGCTTGCCAAAGTAGCCAACAAGATCAATGTCGTATTCGTCGTCGGTGGTTGAGGGTCTGCTGCTTCTGCCGTAGTGGTATTGCTGAGGGAGTTGCAAGTTCTCGGCCATGCGGGCGACCCTGATAAGGTCACCAGCGTCTCTTTGAACGAGCTCCTTTGCATTGTTGATTGCAGCACCGTCGTTCTCGAGAGCGAGTTCGACCGTCTCGATCTTGTTCTGAATCAGGTCGACATCGGGCTTGATGCTCTCAACGTCGGTGGCATGACGACCGATCATGCTCTCGCATTGAGTAGCGAAAGATTCTTGTTGTCTAATGAAGGCGTCGATTTGTTCGATTTGTTTTTTCAGGTCGTCGTGCAGATCGCTGAAGCGGGTGGTTGGGCGCAGGTTTGACATGTCAATCTTGACACCGGGTTGTGTGGTTGTTTGAGTATTGGCTTGGCCCATGGTGAGGCTGCCTGCCATGGGTCTGGCATTCGAGTTGCCGATAGGATTTAGCAGAGATGAGCCAAAGTTGTTGTTTGCGGTGCTGCCTCCACTGAAAGTGACATGTTAGCATATGGCCGAGTTCAAGAGATTGGGTATACGCACAAGAGACTTGGAGCCGGGGTGGAAGTACCAAACAGACTGGGCTTGTTCTGTGCGGGCTGGGCTGCAGAACTTCCAAACATGCCGCCCGAGTTTGATGTGTTGTTATTGGTAGTTGTGTTTCCAAATAGGCCTCCGGATGGTTGCTGTGCCGGCTGAGTAGTGGTCGAGTTGTTTCCGAAAAGGCCTCCGGACTGTTGTTGCTGCGGTTGAGTATTCGAGGTAGCAGCCGAGTTGTTGCCGAAGAGACTTAGGGTGGGTTTGGCGGGTTGAGCAGCGGGAGCGGCACCAAAGAGACCTGAGGATTGTTGTGGTTGCGATGTCGTGGTCGAGGAGCCGAAGAGCCCTCCGGATTGCTGTGGTTGCGAAGAAGCTGGAGCGGCACCGAACAAGCCTGTCGAGGCGGGCTGGGCCTGCTGTGTGTTGTTTGTAGCACTGGGTCCGCTGCTGCAAGGGGGAGGAGCAATGGTTAGCGCGCCTGGAATGAAGGTCATGGCTGGTCGGCGCATCTTGACTGTCGCTTGTCGCACAAGGAAGGATTATCATAGACGTACAAAAGAGAGTTTGCAGCACCAGTATTCAGGCTCAGCGAGTTTGATCTGCCGAAAGCCATGGTGAAGAGGACAAAGTGAAGGCTACGTGCAGTGAAACGAAAGTGAAGCTGTTTGCTGTGCCCAAGCGCGTGGCCGTGGTCGTATGCAGCTTGCCGGGCTCAGAGGGTGACAGGAAGGCGACAAGCGGAGAGATGGGGTTATACAGATATCATACAATCGGGTTGTTCGAGGACGCGCAGAGTTGGACGTGTTGCTGCTCGGCTCAAGTTTGTTAAAGACATCAAAGCTCGGGCCAGTCTCGTGTCTCTGTGGCTCTCGAGCTTCGACTTGCGACAAATCGTCCCTCTCCACCATCAATCCAGTCGCATACAAAAAACATCATCATGGAAGAGGAAGACGACGATTTCTACACGCAGAACGGCGATGCCCCTGTCAAGAACGAGCAACCCACAGACCAAGACGACCCTAATGAGCAACCCGACCTCAACCTAGACGATCAAGACGACGATGACGAAGACGACGACGACGATGATGACAGCGACATTGATATCATCACCGAGCACAAGGAAGGTGCTGCGATAGACCCTCCGTGAGCTTGCACTTGCCCCGTTATACAACCTTCCTAACACAATCTCAGCCCAGCTCGTCCCTTCCGCGGCATCAAGCCCGAACCTCCTGCCCGCACCGCCTCTGTCGACACCGTCCCTACCCAACAAGCTCAACAAACACCCGCTCTCAAGACAGAACCTTCAACGCAGAACAAAAAGCTAGTATCGCTCAAGGACGGCTCCAAATACCCCGAAGTCCGCACCTCATCCATAGACGTCAATGCCACTCCAACCTGGGACCCAGCCGGCAAGCTCATCACCGACGTCGACATTGACGCCGACCTCGCCGAACACACAAAACCCTGGCGCCTACCCGGCACCGACCAGACCGACTTCTTCAACTATGGCTTTGACGAGTTCACCTGGACCCAATATTGCTTGCGCCAGCAAAACATGGCTTCCACCATCACAAACCAAAAGCAAGAGACCAAGCAATTCGAAATGATGTTGACCGGCGGAGGCATGCCAGGCCAAGCCGCTCCCACCGGCCCTCAAGCCGCTCCACCAGGTGGCCCCATGGCCATGGGAATGCCAGGGATGGGAATGCCCGGGATGCCCGACATGAACCCCGAGAACATGGCCGCCTTTGCCAGCGTCCTGCAAAGTCAAGGCATCGACCCCAGTCAACTGGACTTCAACACCTTTATGCAACACTACCAGCAAGCTTCCATGGGCGGCGGACAAGGCGGTTACGGCGGCCAATCCATGCAGCCCCAACAATCCAATCAAGGCTACGGTGGCCAACAACAACAATCCTTCCAGCAGCAGGGTCAGCAAGGCCAACAGGGCCAACAAGCCCAGGGCCAAGGCTTTGATGGTTACAGTCAGCAACAACTTGCCATGATGCAAGGCCAAGGCGGCATTCCATCAGGTCCTTCGGGCGGCGGTGGTCGCGGACGCGGTAGAGGTCGGAGATGGCAATAGAATCGATACCCACGACAATCTGCATCAAAGAGGCGTTAAGGGGTTGAACGGGAAGATTCCCCCCAATTGGTACCAACTATTTATTGACAGTTTTTTTCCTTCTCCCAACCACACGCTTTTTCAGTTCGAGATCGCTTGCTTGTGCACTTGAGCAACACGTGATTTTGTGAAAAAGACAGCACGTTATCCCCGATTTCTGGGTTTGCCTTTTCTCCTTGCCTTTTCTCCTTGCCTTTTCTCCTTGCCTTTTCTCCTTGCCTTTTCTCCTTGCCTTTTCTCCTTGCCTTTTCT